>JANZLX010000213.1:42188380-42232228 GCA_025531955.1 Erythroxylum orinocense
CATAATTTAAACTTTAAATCCCTAATTGAAATCTATGCAGAAACTTAAGAAAAACAAAAACAGAAAATTAAATTAACCAAAAATTCTAAGCCTACGTTTATTACTTAGAAACTGTAAAAGAAATAAACTATAAGAGATAATTAGATGAATTGCGGCGATGATGCTGTTGGAAGAGAATCAAAGAAGAAACCAAGATATGGCAAGGAAGCATGTGCGATGATGATGTGATGACTAATAAAGAAAACCATGTGCAGCAAGGTGAGAAATACAGAGGATTGCGTTGATAATGTTGGAATAATTGAAAAACAAGAAGAGAAGAAACCAGCGGCAGCCAAACGATGATGTGCTGTGGACTTAGAGATGTGGACCAGCGGCAGAGACCCAGTGAAAAGAGAGAATAATACGATGGATGCTTGTAAAACTAGAGAAAATAAATAACGTGCGACAGCCTCTCTAACAACAGCAAAATACGATGGAACTATTGGAAAGATTCAATAACTGGAAAATCAAGAAGAGAGGTGCGGCAATTGCTAGGCTAGAGAAATAGAAAAATAGATCCTAAACCTAACCTAATCTAAAACCTAATCTAATCTAAGGCAGCCTCTACTTTAAACCCAATACATATATATAAAAGCTGCTGCAATAACATCATCTTCCTAATTAAATTCAATCTCTCCATGATCTTGATTGGATATTGTCTAGATTAAGTAGTCTTCTAATTTCAGTGGAAGATGTCTTGAAAAGAAGTCCAGCAGATCTTGAATTGTTGCGTTCTAGTTGGAGACAAATTCTGGAATTTCTGCAGGTTCAGGATTCTGTTCTTATTTTGCGTCTTTTTGGTCCTTTTTCATCCTTAGGGTGTTGAAAACCATCTGTAAATAATTATAGAACAATTTCATTAATTTCGGATAATAATTTCAACACCTTAAAATTAATTACGCCCAAAATATGTGTAATTAAATTGACTTATCAGAATCGTAACAAGGGTAAGGTCACAAGTTTTGAGGGAGATGTCGTAGTTCATCGCCCCGTGACTCGATCCTTGACTCATGAATATAACAAGATAGTAGTTAAAGGAAAACTCCCAACAATGGATAAGCTTAAAAAATATCTAAAAATACTGAATAAACGCTATTAGTGTGAATCCGAATAGGAACTAGTAGATCATGTATTCTTTTTTTTAAGAAGAATTGATTGAATGAATTAAGATACAAAAAATAAGAGTGTTCTAGGTAGAGACCAAAACACTAAAAGTAAGGGAGCTATCTAGTCATAATGAAAAATACAACATAAGGAAACAAACACAAAAGCATCAGAACTTTAAAAATGGCTGGAGCTAAATGCGACAAATAGAGCAGTTCAATGTTGCATTTTCCTCCTTACTCAAAAATCATGAAAGGAATCCTTAAATGCGTAAAGATGAGCTGCAACGTTGTTGTAACTTTTTGGTCATAATGATCTCCCTAATATCCTTGAAAATAAAGGATAGCAAGTACTCTTTGGTGGATGATTGATCCCTGAACCGTCTAAGGTTGCATTCCTGCCATAACCTGTAGATACAAACTCCCAGTACAATGAGATGGATGGGTAAGTGCATAGAAATTCCATTAGTGATCTCCAAAATAGTTGACCCTGGATGCATCCAATAACAAGAAGCAGTGACATAATCCCATATGGCCTTGTTATAGGGGCATTCAAAAAATAGATGGTTGCAAGATTCACTCTGAATTAAACACATAGGGCAATTGTTATTCAATTGGATGTAAGGAAGTTGGTCCGTTGTAGACAACTTGTTCTGGATAGCTAACCAATAAATGAAGGAAATTTTCGGCAATAAGTGCTTGCTCCATACCTTAGTGGCCTATGGAACTGGAGGGCGATGGGTGCAGACATACTCACAAATAGTTCTGTTAGTGAGCTGCACAATGGGAGTACCTTTCCAGAAAAATAGGACGGGTTCCTATGGGATGGGGGATAATTTAGCTAGAACTGGACAAGGCTTTTAGGAAAACTCCAATCACGGCCTATGATGAAGGTGCTCATCCGAGTTTTTAAAGGAAAGGAAAAAGTAGCTCGTGAAAAAAAACCCATATTAATCAGCGGTCCGCTAGTGGACCAATTGTCAAACCATAAGGAGGCAAGGCAATTGTCCTTAATCACACATGAGCTATTCTAATGAACCAAATCCCTCAATTTCAACAATTGGGTGAGAAAAAAGGAGTGGGAACTTGATAGCTTGATAGCCCATAGACTATGTCCCTTAAAGAAATAAACATGGAGCTATTTAATCCACAAACTCTTCTTGTCATCCAATATCCACCATAGTCTTTTAAGCATGAGAGACTGGTTAGCAGCTTTAATGGAGATAATGTTGAGGCCTCCTTGTTTTGGAAAGCAGATATCAGCCCATTTAACCTTTGAGGCGCTCGAATGCCCATTTGGATGACTCCAAAGAAAAGATATAAGGTTTCACTCAATTTCTTTTATGATACTTTGAGATAAAAACATATGAGAGCTCCAGTACACATGCAGCGAATTCAGGACAGATTTGATAAGTTGAAGCTTACCCGAATATGATAGAGATTTGTTCACCCAGGACTTTACTCGCCTTTGAATCTTGTCTAAAAGAGGGTGGCATTCTAAGTAGGTTAGCCTCTTTGTCGACACCGGGAGCCCAAGGTAAAGAAGGGGGGAGTTTGTAGTTTTATTCCAATGGCTTCTGCAATAGGTTGTTCCAGATGAGCTGCGCTTTTAGAAAGAAGAAAATGGCTTTTTTGCAGATTAAGATGAAGCCCAAAAGCTTGTTTAAATACATGGAGAGCTCGCATAAAAGAGTGAATGGATGACATATCAGCCTGCAAAAAAGAAGAAGGTCATCGACAAAACTAAGATTAGTGAGATCAAGTTTCTTGCACTTTGCATGGTGTTTGAAATTGGTATCTGAGATGGTCTCCTTTTGTATGATTGCAGTGAGAACTTCCATAGCAAGAATAAAGAGGTAAGGGGATATTAGCTCTCCCTACCTGAGACCCCTAGCGGCTTTAAAATAAGGGGTAGGGGAACCATTAACCAGTATCGAGAAAGAGGCTGAAGTAATACATTCGAGATCCATTTAATAAACTGGGTTGGGAACCCAAAAGCTTCCAGCATATACCGAATGAATTTTCAATTGATACTATCGAAGGCTTTATGGAAGTCAATCTTTATAGTGCAGTTCGGAGGATCATTATTAGTAGAGTAACCCTTCAACATTTCTTGAGCAATAAGAATATTGTCCCCAATGTGCCTATTCGACAGAAAAGCATTTTGATTGTCACTGATCAAAGGAGCAAGAACTTGCTTCAATCTATCAGCCAGAATTTTAGAAATCACTTTATACAGGAAATTTGCACAAGAAATGGGACGATAATCAACAAAGCTCCGAGGATTTGACCCTTTAGGAATCAAACACAAGAATGTTTTTTTTAGCTCCTTTAAAAAAATATCGATTTGGAAGAATTCATGTATTGCCTCCTTGACGAAACCTCCAATTATATTCCAAGAATGTTGGTAGAAGTAGTCATTAAGACCATCCGAACCCAGGGATTTCATTCCATTCATTTGAAAGACACATTACTTGATCTCTCTGTCTTCCACAGGCTTGGTTAACAGAGTAAAATCTATAGCAGAAATTTGGGTCAAATTAAGAAGTTGTAAGTTACCTCTTGTGACATTAGTAGGAACATCAGTTCCCAGGGAAGAGCCAAAGAATCTGAATGCTTTATCTTGGATTAGTTGCGGATCCATGATGACTAAGCCATTATGGGAAGAGATGGAAAAGATTTTGTTGTGGTTCCTTTGGGTTAGAATGGAATAGAAAAAGAATTGGGTGCAACTATCGCCATCCTTCAGCCAATTAACTCGAGCTCTCTGTTGCAATAGTGAGGAGTGATTATTAATAGCTTGAAGGTAGTGGGATGGGGTAATCTTCTCCTGATCTATAAGCGACTGTCGATTTGGGTGAGAGGATAATAAGGATTGAAGTCTTGTCAACTCCAATCGGGTCTTGGTAATGGCTTCAACAGTAGGCCCCTTGGAAGAGTTAAGAAGCTTCAGTTGTTGTTTAATAATCTTTAACTTTTGAATGCAGCAATATTGTTTTGTCCCTCTGATATTGTAAAGAGCACCGACCTCACATGCAGTAGTAAACCTAGGATCCTGAACCAGAAAGTTGTTGAATCTAAAAGGGTGATGGTTAGCAGTAGGTAAAGACAGCTTGGACACAATGATGGGCGTATGATCCGAGAACAAAGGATCTTGAAAAGTTGCAATGCTTATAAGGAAAGCGCTGAAGCCATAGCTCATTAACAAGAGCTTTGTCTAGTTTTTTCTGGATGTACCATCGAGCCTGTTGTTTGTTTGACCAGGTGAAAAAGTGTCCAAAAGATTTAAGGTCGGTTAACCAAACATGTTCGACACATTCCCACAAGTCAGTTGAGGAAGACCTAAGACTGATATTACCTTGAGCTTCAGCAGCGTAGAGAGTGGAATTGAAATTCCCACAAACGAGCCACGAATGAGAGATGTTGGCACTAATCTAACAGAGGAAGCTCCCTAAATTTCGTCGTTGGAATTCCAAATTGTTGGCATAAACAAAAGAGACATTTAATTCAACTTGCCCCTCTAATATTCGAATGTGAAAATGCATGAGCTGATTCGTAGCTTCAAGTAGATCCACGTGAACCTCATCTGTGTTGTAACAGACGATGTTCCCTCTATAAGTATGATGAGCATGATTGGAAAAGACACGCCGTTTAGATTCTCCAACCTATCTTGCTAGAGGTGTAGATTTGGAAATCCATAGGGCACATGGCGTGACACATTTGGATTGAGCATGAAATACAATTACGAAACAAAACAGAATAAGAGGATATTCGTTCTCATACTTGGCATTGCTCCTCAGAGAGGAAAGGAACAACAGGGCCTTCAAGGAACGGTCGAAACAATTATCTCCCTGGTGAAATTAGGGTTCATTCGTCGATTTACAAGAGCAAACTCTCCCTCAGTACCAAGGCAGGCAAGGGACAGATGGAGCATAGCATAAATCGCACGTGGCCTATTGCTTATTTTTAGGGTACGAGAAAAGGCTTTGAAGTGTGAAGCCGTGAGCATCCTAATTACCATATTTGGATGGCCTAATTAAATTATTTTTATTGATTAAAAAAAGTAAATTCTCTAATAAGATAAAAGCAGTTCAGTGCAAGACTTAGCATTAGTTAATTAGAACATCTCCTGTCGATACACTTCTTTTATTTTTTAGATGGTTTTTGATTTTTTTTTTATTTTAGAACTTCTCCACAAATTTTTATTTAATTGTTAATATTGTTGTTATTGTTATTATTATTAAATAAAAACTATCAAATATTTAAATTCATTAAATAATTAATCTATTATATATTTTAAGATATTTAAAATTATACTACTAATTATTACTGCATAATGAAATATATTTGTTCCGTTAATAATATAAGTAAATTTTGACTAAAAAACAAAAGCAAAGATTGGAAGTACTTTTGGTTTTTATAAATTACAAAAATAGAACTAAAAACTAATCAAAATAAATGTTTTTATGGAATTTAAAATCAATAATAAAAATAAAAACAGAAATAAAATCAAATATTCAAGTTGCCATGCCGTACCTTATCAGAAGATAAGAACAATGGATAGCAGTGCGAAGTGTGAAAAGATTCCAATATAGCCATTCAAAGTCTTTTTTTCCACGAGAACAAGAGCACTGGAATCAACAAGAGCATTTGTTTCTAGCCTAATTCATCCTGAACAACCCCCAAAGCACCACGCAACCATAAGTTATAACCTTTTCCTTGAGTTTGTGCAAAGTGAAACCGCAGGAGGTCAGATTTGCAGGTATGCTTCTGCTTTACCAGGCGAGTCAATTGCAAGTCATTAACAATACGAAGATTTGCTTTTTCAGATATTCCCACATTCCATACATATGAATGGTAAAATATATTAAAAATGGCCAAAGGCAACATCTGTAGCCCTTTCTAACAGACAAGTGTGACCCAAATGGTAGAGTCAATACGTGCTTAAACAAAGACTGCAACAATCCTGCTGCCACAAAGCTAAAAAGATCCTTCGCCCTGTTCTTAATTCAGGACATCATCCTAAGTAGCACTCACTTCAGGGGCCGGAGTGATCAAACCATGGTGAAGTTCAACAGCAGTTTTCCTCCTAGCAAGCCGTGCTTTTCTGCGTTCTCCAGTGTTCCTGTGAAGAACTCCTGCACTCACAGCTTTCCTAATGGTTGAATGTGCCTTTTTAATTAGTTCATCAATATGAGCAAACTCCTCAGGTTGTACTTCAGGTTTGTTTTTCAGCTCATCCAACGCAAGAAATACCTGCAACAGTTAACAAAAATAGTCTATAGGTCAGTGAAACAGTGAAGAACATGTAACTTATATACTATCCTATCCCTTCAAAAATTAGTACCAGAAGAGGAACATGGCTCAAACAGCTTTGTCAGCCTGTCATTTAGTTCTAATGAAAAATTACTGAGCATAAAAGCACTAAAGGAACCAACAGGATGCACATTAAGCTCTTGTTGTCTAGTTCATCCGAGTGGTTTTTTGAAGCCTTTGACTTAAACCGAACTGTTAGAATGTCTAGTTTCCTAGTCTTGAGCCCAAATTATGCAGAAAAGAAGCAAAAGCAATCGAATAGACTAAGTTGCCAGCTTAAGGTCGACCATGTCATAATTCAAAGATCAAAGCCAATACACAAGGACACTGTAGAAGCACAGTCATTATGCTTTTCATTATACCAATAGACTGCTCCCATTATAAACCCATTGGTCAAAATCAATGGCCATAAACTACTCTTTTCATAGTAAAGTAGTTTCCATATCAAACAATAAAGAAGTCAACACAATTACGTATCACAGCAGCTAGATAAAGCTACATCGCCCATTATACTACAAAAATTAGTGTTAACATGAATAAGATTAGTTTTCAATGATTAGTGAAAGAACAAAACATTCATAAGAGAAGACACAGAAGGAGGTGTCCCTAGGAATATACAAATGATCAGAAAAATGACAAATTAGACATATGCACCAAATCTATAGATCATATCTAGCAACATAGATTTTTCTAAGAATCCCTCCTCTCTCAATACGCTGCTCTCCCTCCATATACAAAGGCCAAGAGAACTTGACACGGGATTTTGTCATACCTTGGATAAAGTCATCCTTCTAGCAAATCTTTCCTTTATACCCTAGTTTCTTCTATTTAAATGAAGGGAGAAGACCCCGGCTTGGAATCTTTTAATACGCAAGTGGACAATATTTAGCTGGAGTTCTAAGCTAATATGACCTTTAATTTCATTCCTAGAGCTAGAAATGATGCATCTCATGAGCTAGCCAAACACTCTACAAATGTAAACCTTATATATAATTGGGTTGAATCTTTCTCTACTTGGCTTGTAAAGCTTGTTATGATTGATTAATAACCTTCATATATTTGGGGTTTTATCAAAACCAAAAAAAGAAAAGAAGGAAGAAGGGAAGCATGGTGTTGAACTTCATCATCTAGAATCCTTACATTTAAGAAAAAGGTAGACTAGATTAAAATATTAGGTCCAATCCAATCCAACCAGAAAAATTCACAATTTACTTCACTTTCATTGTCATATTATCCAACATCAAGTTCAGATCAGAGCATACTGCTAAGAGAAAGGGAAGCAGGCCAATGTTGTAAGCGCATACTCAAACTCTTTCTCATTGAAAACCACTAGAAAGTTTCCAGCTTCGTTAGACGTTAAATAGTGATAAATTGTTATTGTGTCACCTAAAACAACAATACTTGCTTAAAGGGAATTCCTACTCTCTTTTTCTCTGTCTCAGCACATGAATGCAAGTATCTGCTTGCATGCACCTTCAACAATTGATCATATATTGATCAACAAGCTAACTTTTCCAGGAGTATTTAACACCAATGAAGACATTTCAAATACATAGCAAGTTTGATGCTGAAAACAAATATGGACCATGATAGGTGTGGAATGGAAAGGAATGGAGATGCAATGTAATTGGCTTATATAATGGAGACTATGTAATGTATTTTACATGAGTAGAAGGCATGATCTTAAACATTATGTAAAGGGGACTTCATCACATTTTAACTTGTATAAAATCAATCAAAATTTCACCCCACCTAACGTGAAAAAAATACATTATCTGCACATAGCTTCAAAATTACCGGATTATAGATTTACCAGCAACAGAGACATCAAAACCAGATACCTTTTTCATCCGGGTTTTAACTTTTGTTCTGCGAGATTTGTTTTTAATCCGCATTTTCTCAGCTCTCCGAATCCTCTTTTTGACAGAAGCAGTAGAATAGGGAACTGACGTTTGAGCCATGCTTATTGGAACATACCCTAAAATGTCCACAAGACCGACCCAATTTAGATATCGAATAAAACGTGAATTGAGCTCCATTTAGCTGTCAAAGGTATTAAACGACCCGAAAGAAACAAGAAAACAAGAATCTCAGTTCTAAAAACACAATGATTAGCTTAGTTGCGGTGGGTAATTTCTCAAGTTGAAAATGAAACAAAGTTTCAAGCTTTTCCATCCAAACTTTCAATAAACCAAACAAATGGTTCAAGATTCTATCTTTCACTCCAACGACCAAGGATATCGAGTACTTCAGCAAGATACAAAGCGACGAAAAAGATACAATCTAATGGAGTCGCTTCAATTACCTTTATTAAGGACATTATGAGAGAAAGCGGAAAACAAACCAAGAGACCTGAAAGTGGCGCTTGCGGCAGTAGCAGCAGTGGAAAAAGCAGAGTGAAAAACACCATTTGAAGTCGGCGTTTGAGGGCAAAAGCTAGGCGGGGCAGCGCGTCCAATGGCGCGCCGAGCAACTTCTTTAGGACAAGAAGAAGAACAAGAAAAAGGGTCTTTGAGAGAGAGATATCTGAGTTTAACGAAGCCAAAAGATCGTATGGCAGCTGCCATGTCTCTACGCCACTGAGGTTTAAAGTTTCCGCGGAAGACCCTTTTTTGTTGATGTTCTGTTCAGTTCGATCAAAGAGACGGCTGTCTGGCTACTGTACTATAGCATTAGCATGTGCCCGCGTCCAAAAATGGGGGCAATATAGAAAATAGGTTTTATTTATAGGCTAAATCATATTTTTTTAAATAGTAAATGAAAACTGATTTAAATTTATAATTTTATATAAATTGTTAAAAATTTTAACTAAAATTTTAAAATATAAAAAATTGTCATTTTCTTTTCCTATATTGTTATTCTTCTTTAACTTGAAGCTGACACCAACTCCCACCGTCACCGTAATCTCCATTTTCTCTAGCTTCTCCTAACCAGCAAGCACAAGCAGCGAGCCATGGACGAAGAGCTCTCGTTGGACGATCCTACTCAGCTGCTTCAGTCTGCTTCCGACTTCGCTTACTATCCTGGTTTGTATTATACAATGGAGGGTCAAGATTCTTCCTTTTCTTCTTCTTCTTCGTTTCACTAGACTTTTTATTTCTGCAAATTCTATGCTCACCTCCATTACAGGAGTCCAAAACGATGCCGCAGCTAAAGAGTTCCTTGATCGTTACCCCCTCCCTCTTGTTATCAAGTAAACCTCCTCGGCTCTTCCACTCGACGTCTAATCTTTCTTTTCCTCTTCCAATCAAATTTGGGTTGAGTCTAATGTTTCAATTAAACGGTAAAGTTTCTGCTTTTGACTTCGGAGGCATTTTCTTATTAAAAATCTGAACTTGCAGTGCATTACAAACAAAAGAAAAAGTTCCTGGGTTAGAGACCACTTTGGTTGCTTGCCTAGAGAGGATCTTTAAGACCAGATATGGAGCGTCTCTTATCCCGCATTTTATGGTATTTGTTTTTCTGCTACTGCGTTTTGTGGAGGAAGTTTGTACAAGTCCTTGTCTGTATGTTGGCCATTGGATGAGATGGAGGCAATGTGTTTATTATTGGTTGTATAATTTGTTGGATTGATTTCATTTATGTTTTCTGCTTTTTGTTGCATCTTTTAGTCTTTCGTGCAAATAGGCTTGAAGGCGAATTCTGAGGTAGTCAAATGTCTGGCTTGCAAAACGGTACGTAACATTTAAGCCCTATACACATATTGGTCCAGACCTTGAAATATGTCGTAGTTGTATGCTTGTTTCTTCAAGTCTATGTTTTCTTTATTTTTATCTTTGAGGTTAATCATGCTTATTACAACTTTCAGACACACTATTTAATTCCTATACATGTTTAATTTTCTTTATAAATAGCCTACAAGTCAGCCATCTCCTAGTGCTTGCACCTAGTTTCATCTGTTAGGTGATTTTAATAGTCCTTTAGAATGATGTAGATGACTTGTCTCTTTTTTTACTCCGTCTAGGTTGGAAAACATGGATAACATCCAATTTATATGATGACGGATTGAATATTGAAAACTTGATAGTTATGTTAAACCAACTTTATGAGTTCACTACACATTGTCAGGCGATTGAATGGTTGAATGAAATTATTGCCTTGTTTAATTATGTGATGACAGTGTTGTCAATGGACCCTAATTAGAAGGCAGTTCACTTTCTAGTTATGTTGCACAAGAACTTGTTATGGTGTGAATACACAAAAGGGCAATTCTGGATTCATCATTTGCTAGCTATAATTTTACAGTTTTTACAAATCATTAGTTACAGCAAGAAACGTGAGGGTAAGTACAAGGAACTGGCTTAATCTTAAAGGCTACTGGATGTGTATGCTGAGTTAGAAGGACATGATATCTTATAGTTTATTTTAACTTCGGTTGTAAAGAATGAATTTAACTGCTATCTGTGTATGTCACATTATATTTTGTGTTGTCTCAGTTAAATTTCTCCAGGTCAATCTGCATGCTCAGACAAATTACTTTGTATGCTTATACATTGAGGAAAATTTAACTTCACTTCACTGCCCTATCAATTGTGCTCAGGTCTCATGTCTTTTGGAGCATTTCAATGAAACACCTGCCTTAGCTGCACAGCTTATTTTTGAAAATGACATATATCCACTTCTTCTTGAGGGTCTCGTAAATGGGTAAGTAGTGATCCTTTAATTTTCAACTTCCTATAGAAATTTGCTACTTTTTACGTGCGTATTTACCTATCATTATCTGAAAAATGGTGGAATGCCAGAAAAAATGTAAACTGAAGATCTGGGTAAACAATAATGGATTAGCACAATACAATCTTAGAGGTCTTGACACCTTATGATGGGGGAAGTTGTGATTAATATGATAACTGGCTGTCTGGCTTTCCAATTGGATAGAGCATCATATATCTGTCAGCACTTGTTGCCGATTTCTTTGGTCAGGTGACCAGGAATTACAAAATTTTCGTTTATCACATCTTAGATCTGTCCACTATCTACTGTCTTTCACTGGAGAAGGTTAACAAATGGTGCATCTTAATTTGTCAACTTGTATTTCTTAGGATTGCATGGGTGCTTTTCATATTTGTATTAGAGGCTGCTGTCAGCGATTTAGTTGCACTCTTCTGGTTCCTTCTTTCAGTTGTGTGTTTGTTGTCTTCACGAATAACTGCCTTTTGTTGAGGTAAGGGTAGGGCAGAAGTGGGAGTGGCAGGAAGTATCAGAAGGGAAAAGAGGTGGGGACTTTAAACAATTAGTTCATCATGCTAAAATTCAACGCTCAATATGTGACTGTTAATGGCACTGCATTTTTCTTTTGAAATTTGTCAATTATGTTGTTCTAGGACGCCTTTCCTCCCTCGTCAAAATAATGTTGTTGATTTTGCAGAGCTGTTCAAAGATGACTTTTTTTAGGTGGTGTAAAGTTGAAAATAAATTTCTGATCCATTGCGGCATATGAAATGTATTTGTTCTTCCTGTAGGGATGAAAAAGTGGCAACTGAATCAATTGAGGCAATTGTGAAATTAGCTGGTTCTCCACAGGGTGTGGTAAGGACTTTGTTATTCAACACATATTATGAGGTTAAGTTATTTTATAATAATCTTTCTGCTGTCAGAATTGGCATTTTTTTTCTTATTTGTTAGAAATCTGAAATGAGATTGTCAAGAATTTTGCTCATTTTGCAGCAGATCATCTTTCCAGCAAACAACAGTGAAGCCACTCACCTTGTGAATTTATCAGCCCGAAGTTCTTCATTGGTATGATAGTTTATTCCTGGGAAGATGTCTCAAAATAGACCCCATTTCCTGACAATCAAACCAATGAAAAGATGACTTATTTGCTGAATTAACTTCTCAGCCACTTTGCAAATTGCATCCTGTTATTCTTTGGTTATGTGTGCTCTTAGTGCATCAAGAAAAAACTTCTCTGAACTGTTCTGAACCGCTAGCATTTTTTCTCTTAGTAATCAGATGCTCTTTCTTGCCATTTCATGCCTATCAGGGACGTGTACGGGTTTTATCTTTGATAGTGAAGCTGTTCTCTGTTTCCCCTTATGTGGCATCTGTAGTTTACAATTCAAATCTACTCAGTTTACTGGAGGCAGAACTGAGGAACACAGATGATACTCTAGCAACGTTAAGTGTTCTGGAGTTGTTTTATGAGGTTTGCTATTTGCTAAATACTTCTTGTCTCCCTTTTTCTGCCATCTTCTAATGCTGCGTTCATGGGCCTTGACTTTTTGGTGTTATTTATGCCCACCATCCATCAATCTACTGTTATAGCTCCTTGAAAAAATAGTTAGCATCTATTTTTGATTTTTTGTAAGTGCCGTGAGCTATAGTCTTACTTTTTCTTGTTCCATTGTGGAAATTGAAGTTATCAGAAATTCAGCATGGTACAGAGTTCTTGTCAAGAACAACACTTGTCCAGTTGCTTACTTCTATGATCAGGTAGTTTGAATGGTTCCCCTTAACATAGATGGTTAGAAGTTTGTTTGCCTAGATTCTTACTGGCATTGTTGCTATTATTACTTGGTAATAGTTCCTCCTTTCTTCTCTTGAAGCAATTCTTTGATGGATGCCGTGTTAAGATCAAGAGCAATGATGATAACTGGACGACTTCTAGCCAAAGAGAATGCACTTGCATTTCTTGATGAATTTAGTGAGTTTTGTGCTCGAGTCTGGTTGTTCTTGGATGCTGATGAACACATAATTTGATGTAATTGTGTTTCTAATAGACTAGAGTCACGTCGTGTACATTCACTTTGATTGCAACTTATTGGGAACATATACATATTTTGGGCAGTCTTTATTTTTGGAAGCTCTCCTTTGGAAATTGGAAGAGTTAATTGTCAATGTTCAGTTTATGCCAATATCTGAGAAAGTCTATTATAATATCCGTGGGAGAGTCAAAAGTACAAATTATTGGATTTTATTTTATGATATGTAATCTCAAACTGGTAGGCTTCAGGAATTCTTTGTTGTTGTACTGATAGCTATACGGGTCATAAACCCATATTGACTTACTCTAGGAGAAATAGGAGGAAGGAACAGAACATGGTCCACAAACCCATGTTAACATATTCCAGGAGAAAAACTAAGGCAGAGCAGATAGGGAGTGACCCAGGGAATGATGAGTTAGCTAACGGTTAGACAATGAGTTTGTTCGAATTAGTTAGAAGAGAGAGAAGCTAATAGCTAATTGAGTGGAGTGGAGAGTATGTAAGGGAATGGGGTAGTACAGAAGGGGTATCTTTTCTCTTTGTACCGTCTCAGCTGAAAGCTTGAGGAGCCATTGTTGGCTGGTAGCTCTGGTTCTTGTAGTTTCCTACGAGGCTATTGCTAAATATTAATAAAAATCCTATACTATCATCCATTTGCTTATCATGTACTAACTCTCCTTATAAATTCAGGTGCTAGAACAATTATATCAGCCATTGATCGAAGACTTGGGTTGGGAAGTGAAGATTTGAACGAGTGTGAAACTGCCTTGGAGGCATTGGGCCAGATAGGATCATGTAAGTACATGACTAACTACTGTTAGTTGATAAAATGTCATATTCATGTTGTTTAGATGGGTGACACTTTGCCATCAACAAATCCACAAATTAACTTCACTTCAACTTTGGTGCGTAGTCTGTGGTGCATCGTGTATTATCTTAAATACCTGTGTGAAAAACTAGCAGTATCCGTTTTCTAGTTTTAGGTGTTTCAGAATAAGTGCCTTTTCCATTGACCTTTTTGCTCCAATTGATATTCTGAAGCATATTTTAGGTATTAGATACATATCTATGTGTTTCATGCAAATTAATTGACAACATTTCTTGTTCTTGTCAGTATTGTTGTTTAGAGTTAGATGTTTTTATCTTTATGAGTTTAGTACATGCGGCTCAAATTCGTTTCCAAAAAAGTTTTGTGGAGCTTTCTAATAGCTGGGCCAGGATGGGGATCAAATATCCAAGTGAACATTTTAAAAGCATGAATGATGTGCTCTTTGTTGATGTTTGGTGGATATGCTATAGTGTGAAGCAATATCTGTTGCAGCTCAGTTAAGCGGAAAAAGCTAGGAAATGTGGATAAATAGGTAGGAGATGTTTTCATCTGAGAATCAGGAGGCGAGGAAGATTTTAACAGTTAATAGTTTTGCAACCATTTTTCACTTGTAATTGTTACTTACATATTAACCGATGATTGTTATCACATAAAATAGATCCACATCTTTGATCTTGATGTATTTTGTATCCTCTGTCACTTGCACTCACCTGAAGTGGTGTTTGGATTTTAGATTAATGTACAGTGAAACAATAAATGGTGGTTTTGATTATTGCAAGTCCTAATGAACATAGTAGATTGGTTATGTCAAAAGTCAATAATCCAACTTATTGAAGTTGTAATTTCGGTATCTCTATTGACATCCTCTTTATCCTATGTGTGTGGTTTCCTTGCATGATGTTTTAAACGGATTGCAACATATTAGGAGCTAGAATGAAATTTGCTCTTCAATAGATTTAATCCTCATGTTGTTGGTGATTGTCGTTTGTAATATGTAGATTTGTGATTGTCGTTTGTAATATGTAGATACCAAGGGATCTTCTATTTGTTACGAGTCATGTGACATGATGTGGGGTAATATGCTTATTCAAAAAATGCAAGAATAACTGATTATTGATGTCACTTTCTAGTCATTCGCTACCTAAGAAAATAAAAAATTTTATGTGCTTGTAATGTTTACTGAAGCTGAATCACGTGACTGTTCCAATTTCCTATTAGCTTACCCAGGAGCAACATTGCTGCTCTCAGTGTCACCTCCTGCTGCAAGACATGTAGTTGATGCAGCTTTTGAACGACAGTTTCATGGTAGACAGTTGGTAAGTTCTCTCAATCCTTGCATTCTAACCTTTATAGATAACAATCATCATGTTCTTGATAGAACCGGTAACAATATCCTCAATTCTGTTAACCCTTCCTGCTCTTTCCATAGAGAGCACATTATTACAATTCATTTTATATAAGATTGATGAGAATTATCTATTAACATTCTATGGCTGTACCTACTAAATTTTATTGTTCTGCAGATGAATAATAATTACTTTGCTACTTTCTTGCAACTAAAAGGTAGATTGTCAGATAATGGCCGACCAAGTCCCTTTAAAGGTTAAAGGAGATGCAAAAAACTATTTTTAACTTAACTCTGTATTCCCTTGTGCCTTTTTATTATCCCAGTCAACAATTCTATGATTTGCATGTAACTCGCTTGTATGCTTGCTTTCTCAAGAATTTGCCTATGAATAAACTCACTGGTGGGAAGTAGGTGCTAGTTCTGGATTATATCTAAAAATTACTAACGATACTTGAAGTATTAAATTTGTTCGCCTTGACAATCACATCAAACATCTGGCTGCAAAAATACATATGGATTCATTTCATATAGGTATTTGAGAATCATTGATCTTATATCCAGTTATATTCAACCATGATGCACGACAGCTCCTTTTGACCAATAGTCTGACATGGAGAAACCTTTTTCCAAAATAAAATGTTTTTTTTTTAAATATAATTCAAAGACTTGGGAAAATCAATAGTACAAGTCCTATTGTCAAAATCTCCAAATTAGTGGTACAACCTGATAGTTACAAGACTACAAAGGAGATTATAAGTTTGCTTCCTACCTAAGCTTGAGCTAATGTAGCAAATGTTGGCAATTGATGCTGATTTGATATTGCATGCATGCTGTTTGCCAGGTTAGACTAGGAATCACATTTCTGGCAAACTTGCTTTCTTTCTTTGCTTGTCAAGTTTTAGTTGTCAATTCCTAAATTTAAGGTAAAAGTTTTACAAGTTTTAGTACTTGCATATACTTATTCCATCTTGCGTCCTTACAAGTTACTGCATTTTCAATTATCATATTGTTGAAGGATGCATTGTGCCAGTATCATAGCAGAAATTTTGTCTAATATCATAAATTACTTCCTAGCCCTATTGCTAAAAAGATTATGTTAAAGGTAGGGATTCAAATATCAAATTGAAATGCCAGATTCTGTTTTCTGTGTTGCATCTCTAAGATAATTAGATGATACACACAGGCTGCATTGCATTCCCTTGGAAATATTTCGGGAGAGAATCGATCTGAAGGCAATATTATACTGAATGGGGATGCGGAAGATAACCTGAGATGCTTGGTCTATGAAACGGCTTCCAGAAGCACAAAGCTAACACCATCGGTGAGAATTTTTCTTAAATAGCTTTATACGACTTTATCTTTGTTCTACGGCAGTACTTGAAGTACCACTAGTACAGTGGCATGCACCAAGCAATAAACATGTGTTACTTCATTGATTGTTTGTTGCATAGCTTAGCTTTTTATTCTTTTGCGTTGGCAATTGACATGATATGCTTTTGGAATTGCTGACAAGACTAAAGTTTTTGCAATTGGTAGGGCCTTTTCCTGTCAGTTCTTAAGCAGGATTCAGAAGTTCGTTTGGGGGTGAGGGCTTCTTACTTTCCTGGGCTATCTATTCTTGGAGCTGCAGAGATGACAATATTGCATAGAACTCTTTTACTAGTGTCTTAGCTGCTTCTAAGCCAGATGAGAATATTGCATAGAACTCTTTTTCTAGCGTATTCATTATTATGCTAAATCACTGTTTTTGAACGAAATACTCAATTAACTATTTATTTGTGATCAGCAACAAGTTCATAAACCACATTATTATAAGCTACAACCACAAAAACAAACTGCAATACAAACAGATCCTAAACACTTGCTTTCTCATGTTCTTTAAATTATTTGTTACACAGGATGGCTTGGAAGTGTTCCTATTTAGGCCTAAGTTATCACAGTGAAAAATAACCATAGAGCAAATTTTAAATTGTGCTAAATCTTATGTTCTTATAATTGTGTTAAAACTATTTTACACTATAGAAAAGAGTTTTTAAGTCCTGGTCTGTTGTGACATGTGCGTGCTTTGTCACATAAGACCTGGATGTGTGCATTCCAATATTGAAGTCTCCAGGGACAGATAAAGAGAAACAAAAGGTTAAGGTTTAATATGAGATTTGTTCAAATATCAGAAGTTTTAAAAAAAAATTATAGAGTATTGTTTATTGCAGTTACAATTTTAACGCTCACACTTAAATAGGCCAAGCTCCTCCTAAAGATGTAGCATTTTGATCTATATTTTTCACTTGATTAAAAATTGGCCTTCACTTGAAGTTTATGCCTGATCTATGGTAAGTGGGTTAGTGGACTTTATTGTTGCTTTCTTTTGTGAATATTTTCAGGCTTACAGAATGATAAGTGGCTTAGTGGCTCGGCCATGGTGCCTGATGGAAGTATGTTCTAAGCAAGAAATAATAGACATAGTCACTGATCCAGCTACTGAAACAACCAAAATAGGTTTGTGCTCCACTGCCTGTTTAATATCATGTTCATAACGATCATGGTCAATGGTTAAGATCTTTAAATTTGTTTCTCATGTTTTTTATTCTCCTGTAGTTGCCATTGCACTTAGTAATTGTAAATAGGATATGAACTGAATAGAAGGAACTTTTTTCAGTACAGTATCTTTGGTACATATAAATGGGCCACCTTAAATAGGAATTGGTAGCTGTCATCTGTCAGCCGATATATTACTAGTTCATCAATGTTTCAAAATGATCTCCGTGCATCTGAAGCACATTTAGTTAGATATGTTATACTGTCGAATTAAGTACACCACAAAAGTTGAACTGCTCTGGGCATGTCTTTGGAACAATAGCTATATTTTCAGTTAACTTGCCTGAATTTCTCAATGCTACTTTATCAAAGAAATGGATCGAAAGGCTTGATATTTTTTGGGGGGAAAATCACTCTTATTTTATAGATTACGTGTATCAAAAGAGATAGGAATGCGTTACTATTTAGCCAAGTGAGAAAAATAGCACTTCATTATCTCTTCCAGCTTGAGAGTTCTTTTTTGACATTTTCATAATTGTCTTCGTATCTTAAAGCAGTCATGTTTTTCAGTTTCTTCATCTATGGAGCTACTAATTGCTGCCACAATTTCAAATCTTATTTTCTCAAAAAAAAATGTCAGGTATGGAGGCTAGACATAATTGTTGCAAGGCAATCCACAAGGCTTTTATTTCTTCAGTTAAGCTCAGCAGCAATCCTACTCTTTCTGGAATAGCCACCAAGGTAAGACGTCTGTGGTATATGACTTGTTGAAACTGGAAGTACTTGAGCTTGGTCTTTATAATATACAGTTGTTTTGTGTCTTGGCATCTGAATCGCAGTTGCAGGAAGCTGTTAGTAGGGGTCCCTATCTCTCAGCCAAGCTACGTGAAGCACAACCTGAAGTAATGACTGCTGACAGGTTTTGAACGAAGCGGTGGCTTTTTAGAATCGTTTAAAACTTAAAAAGGGTTTTCTTTTTTTTATCTACTTCTTCGCTTCAGTTGATGTACTAATGCTTTCACTGACGGCTTATAACCCAACAATTAAGTAATAACCTTCACTTTAGAATAGGCGGATATAGTCATATAGTTACTATATGACTTTAGAATAGTACTATATTATAGTACTTGTGGAATCTGCAGTCCAAGTGTGTAACAAGTCAGTGAACTGGCTCTTCACCGGGCTAACCACTTGAATGTAACAAGCCTGAGTAATCCCCACATGACCTCCCAACATCTGACATTGTTCATTAGATCATTGTTAGTGTACTGAAAAATGGGAAATTATTAGTAGGGGTATAAGACAATTTATGGTTGGTAAAAGTAGGAGTCCCAAACATCTTGAACAAGTTGGTCTCTAATTGTACTATGACCCTCGTACACCCAGGCAGACTTGTCCAATATCATTACCACCGGCACTACTGTGTTCCTCAATCCTCCCACATGCTGGAAATTTTACATATGTGCTGCTATGATGTCTAGATAGGTAACTATTAGACTAGGGACCCTTCAATGCATAATTCATCTGCCTATTGTTATTTTGCAAGTGCCACCTCCTCCGATTGGACCTCCCAGACAAGACTTTAATGTTATAAAAAGTGACTATTTTTGGCATGGAAAGTTGATCCTGAGACAACCCTATTGTTATTTCCAATATCGAAATCATATAAGAATGTAATTTTAACTTGATTTAGACTTCGCAAAAAGTAGGCACTAGGCACCCTTCTTAAAGAAATTGAGACATTCGGTCAAATTTCAGAGAGAAAATGTTTAATCCTCGATTTTTATAATAGTGGTTTAACATTTTAATGATTTTTAAAATTCTAACTGATCACATGGGTTATTTAGAAACAGTATTTCTATTAGTTAGGGATAAAGTTATGAACTACTAGACTTTTTCAGACCTTTCGTCATCTACTAGATGATGTTAAATCCGTATTTATCAATACATATTTTTTTATAATATTTTATAATCATCCGAGATTTTTCACATTTTTAATGATAATATTTTAAATTTTTGGTGAAATATAATATAAAATGATATGTGAAATGAAAATCTCAATAGTCCAAAATTTATTGAATTGATGATTTATAACTTTGATTATTATAATGGTTATCGTTACTGGAAATAATATAAAATCTGTAGTATATTTAGAAATGAAATTTGATTGATATTCTTGAACTATTAAATTAAAAGTTATATATGACTGAATCGATGCTTCGAAGAACTTATTAGATCGCAAATTTGCTGTTGTAATTTCAAGTATTCTACAGTTATCAAGAATTAGGAATTAGCGTGTTAAGAAATTAAGTCCCCTAATGAGTGTCGAATTAGTGAAGTGGGAGGAGTATGGGGCCAAAAGGTTTTATGTTCAAATCTTCCTATCTAAAGTCTTTCAATTGAGTCTGTGGTACAGAACTTGCATAGTGTAAAGTACTCAATTGATGTGATTTACAGATTATTGGGTCAATTCGAAGATTTATTCAATACGCATCAAAATGATAACAGCTGCAGATTCTTCCATTTCAAAAAAAAAGTTAAGAAATTAAATGTGGTGGATATCTTGTTCTAAGTTATGTCAATTCAATTAGTTGATCTTACCCTATGTTTAACATCTTGATCTTATTATCTCTTTTTCGATTTAGAAAATAAGCTTTTACAAGCATATACTCAGGGTGGGATTAAGTAAGATTGTATTAATTAGTTTAGTTACTATTAAGATTAAAATTTGATGGTTAAAAAAATGACTTATTATGTAAATTGAAGACATGTATTTCTACCTTTTTAATCGCAGTATTGAAGAATATTGAATGTAATGATACTTGTGCTTTAAGTTGCAAGGACTTATAAAGCGTATGTAAATTCTATAGAAAATATTCCGAGTAGATTTTATGCTAAATGTTATAAATATTATACTGATTTAGTACCGGATTGGATTCTATTGCGGTATTGTGCCAGAACTGATCAATACCAGTATCGTTTCGGATAATTTTTAAATTTTATGAAATAGTCTCTGAATTTTTTAATTTTATAAAATAATCTATTAATATATTGTATTGTATACTTTATAATTTTACATCAATCATGTTTTCAAATATCATAATAATAAAATTTTAAAATAACAATTTATTTATTTTTATTAACATTAATATTTAAGTTTTCGTATATAAATAATAATCACAATTAATATGAAAAAATTCATTTCATCATCATACAAATAACAACTATTATATGATATGTTAAAAAATATACATGTTCATTGGACATAAAAACAGACCAAAATAGTCAAACAAATAAAAAAAACATTAGGAAATTAATCTTAAGGTGTGATTTTGATGCACATTGATATAAGTAAGATTTCACCTTTTAGTTTGATTCAATTGTAGCAAGGTGCATTATAGTCTAAATATATTACATTAGGACATTGGGGGTGTTTGGTATATAGCGTTTAAGCTATATTTCAATTGATTAAAGAATATTAGTTATTTGTCAAATAGTTAGTATACTTGTTTGGTTAGAAGCTGGTTGGGTTGGCTGATTCAACCTAACCAGCTATTTTTTGAAAAGCTACTCTAAGTAGCGTTTCAACCTATCAGTTAATAAAAATCTTACTCAAAGATAATTGAGTCCTCAAACTCATTTCTCATCTTAAGCAACTAGTAGCTCTTAAGTTTTTCACTTTAAAAAGAGAAAGTTATGATTCGTGTATAGATCTTCCATAATCTCCTCAAGTCGTCTTCTCCAAACACCTAAAAATCATCTTGTCAATTATTATTATTATTATTATTATTATTATTATTATTATTATTATTATTATTATTATTGTTATTGTTATTGTTGTTGTTGTTGTTGTTTATATATCGTATATTTTATTAGAGTTATAAACTTAATTTTTGTAAAATTAAATATCTATAATTTAAATTCTTATAAAATATTCAACGAAATAATATTCAAGTTCTTATATTTTTTTTAAGTTATATCATCATTGGTCATTTTATACATAAGTAGCTAATCTTAATAATTAATTTTATCAAACATTTTTAATAAACAACTAATATTATTTATTGATCAAATCAGCCAATATAATTAACTATCAGTAAACGGCTGATAGAATCAACTAACAACTAATGCAATCAGCTGAATGTCAAACAGAATAATTAACTAACTTATAGTGCAAGTTCTACAAATCTTGGCATAATAAAAAAGGTGAGTTGTGAATCGATATAATATTTACTAGAAACAAATTGTTTTCTACCTCTAATGGTAGATTCAGGAACTACTTTGGCTAAATATGTTTGGCTGTTTTTACCAATTTCATCACATTAACATTACCATATAAAGAAAATTTTTGCATTTCATTTTATTAAATTAAGAAATTATTTATATTGCAATGATCAAATATTTCTAACCTTCACAATTCAAACTCAAATTTCTCAATTCTCAACTTACAAAAATTCCAAACATAAATTCCATATTACACAACACATCTAACGCACCGTTCTAATACAATTCAGGAGCGGACCCAAAAAAGTCAGCATTCCAATGTGGTTCGATGGGTTAGGTCGGTTCAATGATCAGGTCGGGTTTTTGGTTTGGGTCGGGTCAAAATCATTCATGAAAATTTCTGGTTTCAGCAAGTAGTGGCAGCAATGGTGGACGAGAGTAGCTGAGCAGGGGCTGGGCGCGGTGGGAAGAGAGAGCAGCAGGTGAAGGAGGCCCGGTGGAGAGGCAGACCAGCAGACGGGGATGTGCAGTGGAGAGGGAGTGTAGCAGCCAGCAGACACGGTGGGGGGGAGACCAGCAACCAGGGTATAGTGGCGTCGGAGTGGTGGCTAGAGAGAGACCTAGGACGGTGGCGACAGTGAGAGGTGAGGAGGAGAACCGAGAACGTTGAAAGGGACCAAAAATTGAATGAAATTGTGAGGGGCAGAGAGTCTCTTAGGGGGGTTTCAATTTGGTCCTGAAATAATCAAAATTTACGATACTGACCTTGGCTAGTATTTTGTATTAGGTGAAATTTTGGATACTAGTCGATAGTTAAGTCCTGTTCTGAAGGAGATTTTGTACCAAATTTGTAGTTGGCATGGTATGAAATTCACATCTTTATTTAGATGCTCTCAAAATTTTTGATTATTTTTTGGCTAAATTTTGTTTTAATCTTTGATCAGGGTTTCTACCAGCAGATCCAGTGACTAATCTCCTCGCTAATGGGAAGACACCTCACAGGGTGGGACAACTGGTCCAAGAATTTAAAGCTGCTCCATACCTAAAGTCAAGGATCGAACTCCTGACCTTTGATTAAGGGTGAATGAGTCCCTTGCCACTCAACCACACCCCTTGAATTAATGTTTGACTAATGTTTTAAATACTAGCCAATACTAGCAAAATTTTGGGTACTAGTTGGTATTTAGACCCAGGGACGGACCCAATGCCCTCAATAAATTTCCCATAATTTTTTTTAATTTTTGCCCCCATAAAAAATAAAAATTTATTTTTATTAAAATTTTGTTTCTATTAAAAATAAAATTTTATCCCTATTAAAATTTTACTCCTACTTTAAAAATTTTCTAAATCCGCCCATGTACCTGTTTCGAAAGAGATTTTGTACTACTTTTTTACTGGTAAAGTAAATTCACATTTTCGTTTACGCACTCTCAAAATTTCTATAATAAGCATACAACAATTTTGGATTCTAGACATAAGATGAGAAGCAATGTTTTTCGGTTGCCATTTGTTTTTGTTTTTCTTAAAATAAAGTACAAATAAATTCTTTTTTTCAACTGTTACTCTCTTTTCTGATAATCATATTGTCATGTTAATTGCTCACAATAATGTTTTTAATAGACGAATTAAATACATCAAGATCGATTGTTATTTTGAACATCGTTATGTGCTTTATGGAACTATACAACTTGTCAGAGATGTATCTTCCATAGAAAGATTAGCTCTCGCAAATTGGATCCAAAAAAGGGAATGTCGAACCAACCTCTCTATAGAGAAATTGGTAAAGCTGCCTTTCCTTCATTGTTAGATCAGAAAAATGAGGGTGGGTCAAATAACTTAACCCATTTTTCTTTGCGAATAGATAGATGAAACTTTTCAACTCTTCCGATATTATTATATTAAATTAAAGGCAAGCAAAATAATGCAAGAGCCTGTGTTTTTGATTCCGTTTTGTGGTCTTTAGCTAGACTCGCATTCTTTCTTGCCTATGAGACCTTTTCCTGAAAATCCCAGCAAGCCATCCCTTGAAACTTAGCTCCTCCTTGATAAGGCGCCTTCTGTAGGCTGGAAAGCAAAAAGTCTCTCTTTATGGAACTATACACAACTTGTCACTATTTTATCTCAAGTGCAAATTAGTTATCTTTTGTTAACGTACATCCATCTCGACATTTTCAATATTTTCTGTCAAAAGTCTTCGCTAACCCCTTGAGTTTAATAGGGCATTGACATAATTTTTGGCAGTCAATTATCAACATCTAATTAGCTTTCATTTTCTCTTAAAATTATGTACATTAATAATGTATAATATTTAGTTTGGAGTTTAGCTCCTTTGTTGTTTCATATTAGTTCGGGACAATAATTGAAGTAAAGCTCTTGCCTATATAAGAGGTTACTACCTCTTTGTTTAACGCATCAATACAAAGTCAAAAATTTGCATAACAAATTTGACTCTAATTAAATTTCTCTTTTGAGGTGAGAATTAAAGAGTTTATCTTGGGTATTTTTTTGTGGGTGTATTGGTGAATTAGGAGATTGGGTAAGAGAAAAAATTGTATGATTATAAAAATTTTGCACATAGTGAATTTTTTTCTCGGTATCTATAGTTTTTCTCCGATTTGGGAGTTTTCACTTAAATTCTCTTATGTTATTATTTTCTGACATTTTTTGTCTATCAAATATCCTTAAGTGTAAATTTGGGAGGTCTAAATTTATAACATTTAGTTGATTTGTTTCTATAGTTAGAATTACCTAAAATGAATAAATAACGGATGTACATCACTTTACATGATCAATAATACAGAGTATTTCTACATTTCTTTTTCGCTCTTTATTTCTATAAATTATTTTTTATTTTTCTTAAAATAAAATAAAAATAAATCCTTTTTTAAAAGTAATTATTTATTTTTATTTGGAGCCTCAGGTGAATTTATAATATTGATTTTTATAACCCAAAAAAAGAACCAAGATATAGGATTTAATTGAAAAATGTGTAAAGATGTGCCAGTAGAATAGATATCCCTCATTTCTTTAAATGTTTTAAAATTTTCTTGTACTTTTAAATTATTTTTTTATAAATCAGACAACTATCACTAATCAACAGTATGTTGACCTTCAATCTGTAAACCTCTAAACTAGCTGGGTCAAGACTTCTGAAACTTAGGATTCTAGAAAGATTGGTTGTAGCATTAAGGTACTTGGAACCGGCTCATTAAATTCTTACTAAATCGTGCCAAGTCATCCTCTTTCACCTAAATCAAAAGTGTATGAAACTGGACATGCAAAAGTACAGGATTATAGTCCAAATCGACCTTATCCTCGACCAAACTTTACAGTTCATTGTATTAAGTCCAGATTGGACATCCGGGAATGCAAGGTTAACTTCAAAGAGACCTCTTATCCTGGACCCAAACCTTAGTCTAAAGATTCTTGGGAGGCAATGTGCCACATGCCATATCTACCCCATATAATTCCTGGAAAAAAAAGGACTGACTCAGTTAACTAAAACAGCAAATAGCAAAACATATAGATGTAAAAGGTAAATTATATTTGCAGTGTATAAACCAGGCCCCACCAAACACAGAGTACAACATATATGATTCCATATTTCTAAGCTCATAATTCCCCCTTCTCCTTAGATAAACCTCCAAAACCCAGCTTTTGGTCAATGCCATTTTGATCCTTTGGATGTTTGTCCAGAAACTATATTATCTACACAACCATATTGTATATTTGTGTTGTGTGTAGCAGAAATGGCAGGAGCCAAGACATTATAAATCCAAAAGTTGCACAAACATGGTACATCGCGTGCTATGCCTTTTCCATGCACAAAATGGACTGGCCTGACTGGCCAGTGGCCACCCCCTTCCACCACCACAGATCCCAAAATGAGGTGGTACTCATTGCATTCCCAATTATGCAGCAGTATTGTGCCAAATTTCAACCTCGACATACCAAAGAAGCTGGCCAGAGCCACCATCATCACCGTCCTCATCATCTTACATAAAATTTGGCCTTTTCAATTTGGCCAAAACAAGTGGCAACAAATTTTAGTCAGTAGTGTCGAGATTCACAGCCATCTATAGGCTCTTTGCTTTTCTTCTTGTTTTGCAACATTTTTGTACATGCTTTTGATTGCAAATGCCAAGACAGTTACACAATGCTCGGTTTCGGTGTAAGTCCCCCAGTAATTTTTTGTACTCAAGTAGACTGGATGCTCCTGAAGATGGCATCTTTGATGCTCACTCATTATGCTCAATCTTTCACTTTCATATTAAAGCGATGTACTGATTGGAGATAATAGGTCTTCTTTGAAGATATGTTCGTTACCCTTTACCAGTTACTTCAGGGCAAGAAGATGACTATTTCGCTGGAACTTTCACCATATAGACGAGGGAGAGATCAGTCATAGGTCAGTAAGAACTCTTCACTCACAGACTAAACTCCAACTAATTGCCAGTTTATGAACATCCTAGTTATGTTATGACTTGGTTTCCTAACTACACTAGCCCTACTTTTTGAAGAAGCAACAATGCATACACTCACAGTAAGAGTGGATACATGACTGCAGAGGAAACAATAAATATGTCACTTCCTCACTGCTCTCCAAGTCCCATCATAAGGGCAGGAAGCAGGACCCCCCCATCCCATGTGAAAATTGAACCCATACTCAACCACGGCAAGACACACCTACTTTTAACGCCCATTAAATGCCCTCGCCTCTCCTTTTGTACCCATTACACGCATGATACCAACAGTAACCCGCGGACCGCGCTTGCCATAAAACTGTAGACGAAGAAAGAAGGTAACAAACAAGACAAATCATTCATACCCATTAATAACTTCCCCGAGGAACATAACACAACAGCGCATTAATTAGACGAACGAACCAACCAACGTAACCAACATCCAAGTCACTCCCTATCTAACACAGACAATCACTAGTGGTCATGATGATACATAAATCAGAAAATCCTACTGAAACTGACATCTAAGCAGACATGGACTCATTACTAATTTCGTCCTAATATAGTACCCTACTGAGTACACACATTTGAGACCCCGAATAGGTCTTCCAAGAGCTAATTAATGGATCACATCACATACATCGCAGTCTCAGTAGGTCCACATGCAGTCTAGCTCAGAGGGACCCATTGCCACCCTTCCACCACCACTGCCGTCGCCACCATCATCGGGACCGACCATCCAAGTCATTGCACCGCCGAAGAATGGTGGCGGTGGAGGTGGGGCTGAGGAGGGCAACAAGAGAGGCAACTGCAGATTTTCTTGTAGTGACCTAAGGTTAGGGAAATTGTTTGTAATGCCCATGTTTCTCGGGAACCGAGTCATTGATGGAGGCGGCGGAGCGAAGTCGAAGTTGGTGGCAGTGGTGGAGAAACAGGACACGTGCTCGGGCAGCTGCTGCTGCTGGGAGTGACTGTCGTAGGAGCAACTGTCACGGTCAGTGAAAGTGGTGGTGATAGTGGCTGGGTCCAAGAGAGGAGGCAAAGAGACTGATGAAGGAGAGCTGGCTTCTGAGTGAAGGTTGAAACGGCTCTTCTTGTTGCTGCCACTTACGACATTGCCACTTCCACCGCCGCCACTCCCGCTCTTTTCAAAGACACGAGAGATCACCCACTCATCCTGTTTATTCATTACGCATAAGTTAACGTCATTCGTAAACATATCCATTTAACCAGCCAACAAATTCTAGTCAAATAAACTTGCCTAATAATTGCTAGTGTCTCTGCAAGGTAATGTCATGAACAAATACACAACATAAAAGGTTGCACCACGAAGGGTTGATGATAATTTTTATGCTCGATAAATCAACATGAGATCTAAAACTATAGGCAACACTTGCTAGGTAATAGGGTTAAGTAGCAAAGGCATTTTAGGTTGAGAACACTCGGAACTTCTAGAATAATAACTATGAACCAAACATTGACAAAGAACGATATCAAGACCTTTTAAACATCAATCCAGCACAGCATTTCTATGCCAGAGAACGAACTGTAATGGGGTTAAGTAGCACAGGCATTTTAGGTTGAGAACACTGGAACTTCTACAATAATAACTATGAACCAAACATCGAAAGAGAACGATATCAAGATCTTTTAAACATCAAGCCAGCACAGCATTCTATGCCAGAGAAGGAAGTGTATCTAGAAGATGGATAGGCACGTGATCGTGGTACTGACTAACAAAGCTGTGAAAGAATAAACGAAGCTATAAAGTATATCCAGCATCCATGAAGAACGTTTATCTAAACAAATAACGACTAAACTATCACGCTATAACGACTAAACTATCACGCTATAACGAAGAAGCTAAAAAAGGTAAATAGTTGGGAACTTGGGATAGTTCATCAATCACCTTTGAGCTCCTGGATAGGTAATGATAAGCAAATTTGCCTTCAAGACGATACTCGTGCATAACCCAGTTACTTTTCTCTCCTTTAGGAGCTCTTCCTCGGTAAAACACCAAAGTCTTCTTCATTCCCACAAGGGAACAAGTCTTGGAGCTGTAAATCTCCCGATCTTTTCCTGTCGCCTTCCAGTAGCCAGCTTCAGTGGCTCTGTTGGTTCTCAACCCAGTTGGGTACTTCCTGTCTCTCAAGCTAAAGAAGTACCACTCTTTCTCTCCCATCTTCGCCTTATCTGCAAATAAAAAATATAGTGAAAATGACTCAGAATGAATTAGGCTGTCTCGAAAAACGTAGTGATCGAGTATAAAAGGGTTACCAGGAAGCTCCCATGGCTCGCACTTGTTGAGGTCGACTTCTGCAATGGCCCTACCAGTGAAGTTGCTATCAAGAACCTTCTTGAGAAGATAGTAAGTAATAAGCTCCTCATCAGTAGGATGGAACCTAAAGCCAGGAGGCAATTGCGTGTCGGCATTGTCAAAATGACGGTGATAGTTCTCCATGAGAAGAATCCAATAAGTAGAATATCTAAGCTAAATAATAAAGGAAACACCTAAACAAAAGCCAAACTATTTCACTTCTACAAAGAACCCTAGCTTGACAAAAGTCCAACCCTAATCAGGCAACAAAAGCCATGTCGAAAACGAAGCTGGCAAAGGTTGAGAGGATTGGGGTGTAACTAAGAGGAGTAATAGTAATATAAAGGGTGGGTTTTATGGGGATTAGATAAAAAGGGCGGTGGCAGGGTAAAAGGCGAAATAGAGAAGGTATGAGTGAAAGGTAGGTTAGGGGAAATCTCTGAGTTTTCGAAGCTCTGTCGTATTCTGCCGTCTCTCTTTTTATCTCTTTCCCTGAGAGCGAGGTGATCATATGATAAAGGGCATATAGCAATGAGAAGGAAGAAGGAGAAGAAGAAGGAGTGGTTTGTGTGTGTGTAGGGTTCTGTCTGGCGTATGCGTGCGTGCGTGAGAAAGTGTGCAGGTATTCTCTGTCAGTAGTGAAGAAAAAATTGGAGGGGAAGATGGAACAAGAGAGTACACTCTCTTTCGTGTGCGTGAGAGATATAGGAAGGAAGATTTCACCATGAATCGATAAAGCTGTTCCATATATCTCATCTGACAATAATCAGTACAAAAAGATTAAATTATTGTCTTGTCAAAGCCATTGTCACTACACGCCATCTCTGTTCTGTTCTCCTCCAATCCATTTCTTTTGCTCTTTTTTTGGTTTTCTTCTCCTATTTTCCTCTTGTCATTTCTGCAACTGCATTTCAATTACTTTTGCTTCATCAAGCAAGTTAAGAGCGTGTTGCCTACCTATACTCATATTTTACATAACTCGTGAATCTCCAAGATGTAATAGTCCAACAGTAGAAAGAAAGTTTTAATGTATGCCAAGTTGCATAAGTCAATGATACAGCAGTTATGATTTTGCTTTAACTGTGAAATATCAGATTGAAATGTCTCTCTCTCTTGACATTGTTAAGGAAGGTGGCATGTCTTTGTATATGTATAATCTTATTCACAGATTACATACAAACTTTGAAATGACTACTTGCCTTGCGTACTAGTTTTATATTATTATTATTATATATAATATGCTAATAGGTTACATCAACAGTTTGAGAACATATCAGACGAAAAGATTTCCTGATGGAGCAGCTAAAAGCAAGGTGGCAAAAGAGCTTTACCCCCTACCCTTCACCCTCCCATTCAATCCCCTCTCATTTCCTAGACTACGTAGCCTTTTGCAGCTACTCAAATTGTTTGGCCTCAGTAGCTGATGTAATATTTGTTGCGAGTTTCAATGTTTTAACAAACTCAATTCTCAGGAGTTTTGCCCTCTGCCAATAAGGAAAATATTAAATGTACCTTTTTAAATTATATTAATAATGGTGAAAATTAAAAATATCCCTCACATTATTAATTTAATTTCAAAAACATGACTAATAATATATAATACATATCTTATGCCTTTATGGTTGAAATTTGTATTTTTAAATAATAATAACTCCTCTTATAAGTTAGTGTATGGCTAATAAACTCTAAATTTAATTCGCCCAGGAAAAAATCAACTCAGTAATTACTTCTTTATATATTTACTTCAAATATATCAAAATATTCTTAATTTTTATTGTGCTTAAATCATTTTAAATTTTATGTATGTTAGATAACGAATACTAAATTTCTAATTAAAAACAAGATTAATATTTTTAAACATGTTCACGTTGAATATTTGCACTGTACAAAATTATATACTTAGTAATTCTGAATATTTAAATAAAACATTATATGAAGTACATATACAAAAGAGTCACATTCACCATGTATGTGATACTTGTAGTGAAAGTAACTCTAATTTAAATTTTTATATTATATTAATTAATGTTATTTTAAAATAATACATATCTAATTATATGATTATAATCAATTCACAGATGTCCAGCATAGTTAGTCATTGGTAAATTTTGTTTATTTTAAAATATATAAAATTAGATATCTCGAAATTGAAGTTATATATTTAAGTTACATATATAAAAATATTTAAATTCTTAATGTACTTAAGCCATTTTGAATTTCGTGTACATTAATTATTAGATAATACATTTATATTTATAATCAATTCACAGCGTCGAAGTAGTTAATAATAATTATTTTATATATTTATATATTAAATATCCGTAATATTAAAATTTTATATAGAATACATGTCATTTAAAATATGTATCAAAATAATATTATATTACATGTATCAAAATAATATTATATTTTAACGCACTATCATTTAAAATATGTATGTATGGTATATTATCACTTTAGAAGTATTTGATATTAGTTTAATTTCATATGATTTTTTTGGAAAGGTGGTCAAGATAAACTCAAAAAGAAGTTTTAAGTAATATAGTAATAACTTATTGAGTTTCCATATTATTAAATATAGATAAATAAAATTAATAACTTTTAATTTTAAATATATGAGTTATTAAAACATTAAATTTAGATGTAAATGCGAATATGAATTAAAATAAATAATTTTGTTAATATTTGATTATAATTTCATAATAAAAAATTCAAAATTTATTTACATTTTCAACATATAAAATTAGATTGAACTTAAGAATATTCAAATTCTTCAATTTTTCAACAAAATATAATTATTTTACATGGAATTGATCTTTTTTGTAGTTATCATAAAATTACAGAAATATGAAAAATGTTGTAGCTCTAAAATTTATTTTTTCGAAAAACATTATATTTACATTTTATAATTATTTTTTGTAACTTTTGATATTAAATTATTATAATAAAATATAAAAGGCACATCACTAAAACAGCGAAATACTTGCATCAACAAGATAATAATTACTACAGTATCATATTAGCGAAATTAGTCGTGATATGAAAGCTAAGAATAAAGACCAACTTTTAAGGCCGATGGTACTTTCTGAAGTGCAGCATTTATTACCAAACATCTTCGAGCAATGTAATTATTCCTTTGGTCGATTTAATAAAACATAATTATTTGTATGAATGAAATTTAATAGATCAAGATTAAAACATCACAATCAGAAGAGATGATTTCGTGTACTATTTTTGGATATCAAAGTTATGCGTGTGCAATTATTATTATTTATTTTAAAATTACTTTTAACAGTATATTGATTATAGTATTATGATTTATGAATATTACAACTGGATTTTATTAATTTTATATTGAATTATCACATGTTTGTTAACCAGTCTCATAATATTTTACAGCATTTTTAATTTTTATTGATTAAAAATATTATAAAAATAAAAAATTACAAAAAAGATCCACTTTTTTAATCATTTACTGTATTTCATATTTTTAGCTAGCTTTAATAAGTGAAATGTATTATTGAAAAAATCCTTTCTATTAGATAAAGTTAAGCTAAATCTCATCAAATCTCGCATTTTAAAGAAATTTATATTGAGTTATATGTTGTTGTTTTTATTGTTGTTAATAAGCAGAAAGTATTGCAAAGTTGATCCAGAAATTGTTACTTTAATATGAAATGACGCATTAAAGCATGCTGAGGTACTATCTGTATTCAAATCCTCAACTATTATATTCTAATACTTAGGACTAGTGTTTTAAAAATCAGACCGAATTAGTCGGTTGAACTGAAGAATCGATGACTCGGAGCATAAAACAGTTCAATTTAGCCCTTATTTTTTGTGAGTGAATGACTTATTCATTTTACGATTGAACCGATAAAAACTGCTGAATCGGTGAAAGAAAGAACCAGCCGATTTATTTAAAATGTCTAGATTTTGATGATTTCAACTTAAATAAATATTATAATTAGTGATTTTTTAAAAAATCATTTTGATGAAATATAACTAGAGAGTTTTATTATCTTATTTTGTACAGTGTTAGTGAACTTAAAAAAACTTGTATATTTTGAAGTTTGAAAGTTTAAATTAAATTTACAATTAGATAAATAATTAAATAGTACGTTTAAAAATTATAATATATATAATATATAAAATAAAAACTTATATATTTATTAATCACGGTTCGATTACAGTTGAATTTCGATTGAACCATTGACTCTTTAATCAGTTGCTTCTCCTGTTCAATCACAGGTCTAGTTTTTAAAACATTTCTTAGGACAATACAATCCTTAAATATGAGAAATAAAATTGTCTGTAGTTGTTGTTTTTCGCATTATTTTATATAATTAGAGAAGGGGGCATTATATTCGGCCATTTTCAGGAATGACTCGAAGAACATTTTTCAATAGACTTGTTAATTAAGTATTCGATTAAAATACACCCCTAAATTATTCACTAACACAACCATTTTGTTCTTTGGTCGTGTTCAAATATTATAGATTTATTTTTTAAAAACTAGTAATTTTATGTTTTTTACCGTAATAATCATTTACATAATATAAATTAAGTCACATAATATCATTTGCACAAATATCTCAAAACAACAATAAGTTTGAATATCTCAGATTCTTTTTCTTTCATTTTAAAAAGAAGATATGCGATTAAGATGGCATTAATATCTGCGAGGCATTTGAGGCAGGTTTATGTCCAAAAGCTTTCAGCGTAAGAAATGATTAGATGTGTAGCATGGATGCGTCCATTCAGGATTCTAATCAGCCCATCCATCCATCAAGCAATACATTTTAACGCAATCGGATTTTGACACATCGCGCTCGTCAACTAAACCGAAATATCCAACCCTAAAACAACATGCAATAAACAGTAGCACAGGCTTTTCCATCAAATCATCCGCTTTAGAACATGTTGACAAATCACGTCCGGTGTAAGTTTCAATCTATTCTATTCTACTCTAGCCATGTCTTTTTCTGTCTACGTCTCCTTTCATTCATTCTTCAAATTGCAATTGGGACATTTTAGAAATCGAATTAGCGTAGGTATTAAATATCTTATGATTTCAGAACAGAAAAATTACGGGGACGGGAAGAGTTGACTTTTTGTGAAATAATGCAAAATGAACAGCGAATCGACGAAAAGGGGAGAACAACAAAAAGAGGAGAGCTGTGTTTGATGTCTGAATCTGATGTGATGTTCATGTACTTGTTTGTGTTTTCAGTTCCGTATTCAGAGTAGCGTGATATTTATTTTTGTAGCAGGTGGAGGTAGAGTGGAAACGGAAACGGAAAAGGAATTAGTAATATCTGTTATTATAATTAATAACTAATCTTGTAAAATAGGTGAAAGTAATAGTAGAAAATAAACAAATAGTTGGGGGGCTCGATAACCAAGAGATTAGCATAAGGATTGCGCATGACGACAACATTATGTCAGCTCATCCACAGTACCGCCGCCCTCCGCCTTCGACGCGTCGTAGTGCGAGTCAAGAAACGGCTGTCCAAATGTTCTCTTGTCATCCACCACCCCCCATCCCCATGTGCGCAGTACGCACCCCTTGCTTCCTGTCAGTCCAATTATTCCACATTATTATTCTTCCCCCTTGGATCTATAGAAACATACAATCGAAACAAAGATTTCCTTTAAATTCATCGAACCAAAGAAATTAACTTTTTGTTTACGCTTAAATTGATTTATATCCGAATTATAAAGAAAATATGAAATTATAACGTTACGTATTATTAGACTTTTTCAATTTTTACGTACCAATAAGATTCATATTAGGTATCGTTGTTGTCGACTTTCTTATAATATAGTAAAACTAAAACAGATTTGTGTATTGTGAGTATATTATTTATTAAAATAAAAGATTAAAATTATAATTTACAATGAGTAATTCTTACCTACAAGGCTTTTATGGGCTGAATGCAAGCACGGCCTGATTGAGTCCATCGTAGATTAACCAAGACCCAAGTCCATTTATGATGTAGCACCACATCGTTAGGTTATGAAAATTGGATTGATGTCACCAACAAAAAGTCAAATATTGGATTAATTTTTAATTTTATGAAAAGAAAACCAAATTCAACAAAAGCTGGAAAACGTTAGTTGTTAGATTGAATGCACTTTCATATTAAGTAAAATATTAACTATATAATAATTTGTAAACCACATTTTTAAATAAGTAATTTGATAAGTTTTGCATAATATATTCGAATTAACTGATGTTTTTAAGTAGTAATGTATTTCCACTCTCAAGTCTCAATCAATTGTTTTCTAAAATTTTAATCGTTTTTTCTGATTCAATTGTTAATAATAACGATATATATTGACATTGATTTTAATATTCCATTTTCACTTTATGAATTTTAAATTTCTAAAACGCAGGTTTTTGTACTTCATATTTGATAGATACAATAGGTTTAAACAATCAATATCAAATTAAGGATCTTATATTGTATCAATTATAAATGAAATGGAGATCAATTATTAATCAGTTTAGTTGAATGGGTACTACATGTGCTTGTTTTATTCTTATTTTGTGTGTCACTAAAACTTCTTGTTGTATTTCTGAACAGACTCAACGTTTTGGGAAATGGATGATTGTGAACAGACGTAAACACTGTCTTTCATGCCCCAAAAATCCAGAACTGATACAAGGCGACGCTACGCGAGATAATCGAAATAGATATCAAGCATTAAAATGAGGATATCACAGAGCAAGAGTTGGACACAACTGAGTTCCATGTTGGGTGTGTCGATGTATCAGGGTCTTTCTCCAGGCCAGTGTTGATGTAGCATAAGACAAGCGCGGTTGGTAATAAAAATAAGCCCAATGTCAAGTCCAAGCTTAGTGTGGAACAGAGCAAAGCTGGGGCCCAGGCTCTACATATCTCAAATGATGCAAATAATGTTAAGGAACGCCAGATTATTCTTACTCAAAAGGACCCAGGTTTTGTTGTAGGTGGGGAGGTGATCTTAGGGTTGGTGAAATTGTTAGTTGGCATTTTCCAACAGATTTTTTCTTCGGACATAAGCCAGAACATCATGCCTGGTGAGCAATACAAGTCACAAAGGGATGCTACTGTCTTAGGTGATCCTTCTGACCCAGACATCGCAGTGTTGTTGTCCTCTTCAGATCATTAGGAAGGCATCTTGGGAATGGAGGTGGACTCCAGCCAGGATCCTGAACATGTTCCTAAGACCGCCATGGTTGCGGAGGTGGAAGATTCCCATCTGGTTGGTGAATTAGGACATTAGGCCATGCTTGATTTGGGTTGTCTCACAATTCTGTTTTATTTTTATTTAATAATTAATGTTAATATAATTTGTTGGAATTGTAGTGAGGCTAGTAAGAAAGACTTTGTTCCTGCTGTTAAAGAGATCAAGCAAACTCATAATCCTACCATCCTGTTCTTGCTAGAAACTCATATTTCAGGCTCTCGCGCTGAGGAGGTTTCTCGGGTCTTTAGGTTTGATATGGCTGAGAGAGTGGAGACTGTTGGCTATGCTGGCGGTATTTGGGCCCTATGGAATTCTTCTTCTACTGACATTTCCATTCTCCATTCCCATAGACAATGTCTATCTCTGGTTGTCCATGGTCCAAATGGTAGAGATTGGGTGTGTTTTATTGTATATGCTAGCCCGATTAACTCCATCAAGGAATCCTTATGGGAATATTTGATAGATGTGAGTACGAACATTAACCTCCCTTGGCAAGTTACTAGGGACTTCAATGACTATCTTCATCTTAGTGAGAAAAGAGGTGGCAACTTTGATTGGAGACGTACGAGCATCTTTCACTCACGGGTAGGTGTTTGTGGATTACATGGCATGGGTTTTAAGGGCTTTCCCTATACATATGCCCGCAAAAGCCACGGAATCCTCACTACTCATTTCAGACTAAATCGAGCTTTATGTAATGCGAATTGGCAATCTATCTTCCGTAAAGCCTCAGTTTATCATTTGTCGCGTACGTTTCTGATCATAATCCTTTATTACTCAAGCTGGCTAATTTTAGTCTTAAACCTTCCATAAGGTCGTTTTATTTTTAAGCTACATGGTTGCTTTATGATGAGTTTCCTTAAGTTGTTAGAGAGGCGTGGGCTCCCCGTAAACACTTTGTCCAGGAAGCTATCTAGGCGGTGACCCATGCAGCGAAGATTTTCAATACAATTGTATTTGGCAATATCCTTCAGCCTAAGAGGCTTATTTTGGAGAGAATACAAGGTATCCAAACCTTTTTGAGTAATCGACACTCATCTTTCTTGGTGGACTTATAGAAAAAATTGAATAAGGAGTACCGTATCATTTTAAGACAAGAAGAATTACTATGGTTCCAAATATCCAGAATCCAATGGCTACAGGCTGGTGACAAAGCAATTACATTTTTCCACGCTACTACCCTCTCTTGCAGGAAGAAAAATCGTATCGAAAAGCTACGACTAAGATCGGGCTTATGGACCTCGCAAGGCAGCTGAATGCCAATGGTATCCTCTCTAGGGAGGCTTGTGAATCGCTAGTTAAACCAGTTGATACTGCAGAGGTGCTTATGGCAGTCAAATCTATGAAACCCTATAAATGCCCAGGTCTGGATGGTCTTCAGCCTATCTTTTACCAAACCTTTTGGCAGGATGTGGGTGATTTTGTTATCAGCATGGTTAAGCAAGCTTTTGAGAGTGGAGTTGTGCCTCATGATATTTCTGATACGCTTCTTGTCCTTATCCTTAAGGAAGAGAATCCGGTAACTATAAGCTAATATCGTCCGATTAGCATTTGTAATGTGATCTATAAAATCTTGAAGAAGGTTATAATGAATTGGGTTAGACCTTTTCTAGCAAAATTGGTTAATCCAGTCTAGGCTGCCTTTATCCCCGGAAGAAAGGCTTCTTATAACATAATCATTGCTGCTTAGGAGGTCATCCACGTGATTAAGAGTTTGAGAAAGGGGGGTATATCTGTGAAGATAAACTTGGCAAAAGCTTATGATAGAATTGATTGGGACTTTCTACGACGGGTGTTAATGGAATTTGTCTTCCCTATGATTTGTGTTAATTTGATTATGAGTTGTGTCTCGAGCTCTATGTTGTCCATTGTATGGAATGGCCAGAGACTTGAATCTTTTAAACCAAAACGAGGCCTTCGACAAGAGATCCTCTATCTCCCTATCTGTTTGTACTATGGATGAAGAAGCTATCGAGCTTGATCACGAAGCAGGTTAATGAAGGCCAATGGAAGCCAATTGGTACCTCAGTCGATGGTCCTCGAATCTCTCACCTCCTCTTTGCCAATGATGTCCTTCTCTTTATGCATGCCTTTATGAGTCAAGCTAGAGTAGTGCGCCTTACTATGGACGAGTTTTGCCAAGTATCAGGGATGTAAGTGAATAATGTCAAATCTAAAGTTTTTATCCCCAACAAAGTTTGTATATGGAAATGGGAAAGGATTAAAACTGCTTTGGATATCGCTACCTCCCAATGTTTAGGGGCATATCTTAATATGCCTCTGTGTACTCAGAGAATGACTAAGAATGATTATGGTGGGATCCTAGACAAGATTAACTATAGACTAGCTAGTTGGAGGAGTAAGCTCTTGAATAAAGCGAGAGGGGCTACTTTAATCTAGGATACAATCGCGTCTATTCCAATTTATATTATGCAGTCCACTTGGCTTCCTCAGGCAAAGTGTGACGAGATTGACAAATCAGCGTGTGGATTTCTTTGGGGTAATAAAGACAATCATAAAAGGGTCCATCTCATTACTTGGAGTATTGTCACAACTCCAAAATCGTGCAGTGGGTTAGGTGTGCGGCAAGCCAAGGATTCTAATACTTTTTGCTAGGTCAGATGTGTTAGGACATATATATGGATAGTAATAGTTTATGGGTGAAGGTCCTCAAGTCTCGATATCTGGTTGGCCAAGACTTCATGACATATAAGCCTCCTTCGACATCTTCAACGGTTTAGAAAGGAATTATGAAAGTTATGGTTATCCTCAAAGATGGGTTCGATTGGAGGTTAGGAAATGGGATAGCCATTAATTTTTGGCATGATAGATGGATCTTTGAAGGAAATCTCGCTTTAATAGTTGAGCAAGTCCCTACCCATCTTACTGATCGTCATGTTGGTGATATCCTTTCTCCCTCCACAGGGTGGGATTTGACTCCTATTGCTTGCATTGTTCCTTCGGGGTACTGTGATCAAATCCTGGCAATACCTCGTCTTATTACCCATCAAGAGACTGCATTATCTGGTATAGTAGCACCAATAAAGTCTATAACTCTAGAGGAGGGTATGACTTTATCACGAGTGTTCCATCTTTGGATGGACCGACTGGTTGGCAGTGGATTTGGAAGTTTCGGGAAGCTCAAAAGCATAAGGTGTTCTTGTGGCTAGCAGCATGGAATAGACTCCTCATTAATGAAGTTAGATATGAGAGAGGACTATGCTTATCTCCTGCCTGTGGGCGGTGTGGTATCGGTATCGAAAGTGTTCTCCATCTCAACATCTTCTCATATTTGCCTCCAACAGCTTCTTGCCATTCCAAGCTTCCCACATTTGTTGTCTTCCTCATTTCATGCAATCTTGTATCTATTTCCTTATCTTTAGTTATGTATATATAGCATCTTTGTAAACAAATTGTGTAGAAAAGAATATCAAAAAATTCAAACAATATTTTATATTTCTCTAGATTTACATGGTATCAGAGCCTTGCTAATTAGATGGCTGGATTTTCTGAGTTACTTAGTTATTTGTTTTGTAGTGATTTCGATCACATCTGAAATCAAAATGTAGACTCTCGACAGTCACAGGACTCATGATGTATTGGCTACGCATTTCGACGAAACTAACTACTCTTTAAAGGAGTTCCACTTTCGGATGTTCATAAAAGGCAAAGGTCATTCGGGAGTCCTAACAGGTGCAACAATAACACCTACTGATGCCAAAGAGCTTGCTATCTGGAAATCCAACTACGCTTGCGTTATTTCGTGGCTTCTCAATAGCGTCATATCTGATATTGCTTTGAGTCTTCGGCCTTTCCTTTTGGCCTCCGACATGTAGAACCCACCACCGAATGATCTACCAACAATGGAACCATGCTCGTAATTTTCAAATTGAAAGAGACCTGTTTGAATATGTACAAGGTGATAAAGATATTCGCACTTTTTATTCTGGATTAATTTATCTATGTTCTGAACAGGATCAAAGCATGGGAGATAATATGTTAGCCAATACTATCAAAGAAATCTTATGTGAACGATAGAAAAATTGTGTGGTTCAAATGCTTATGAAGCTTCACCCGAAATATGAATCCATCCGAGCCAATCTCTTTAGCTATGAATCCCTACCTAAAATAGAGGTGGTTCTCGATGAACTCATTCGAGAGGAAAATCTTTTACAAACCCAAGCTTCTATTAATGGAGAATCCTTTATTGAAATGACTTTATATTCTATCCGAGGTAACTTTCGAAACACTTCTTAAATCAAAAGATGCTATGAATGTAATGATGAGGGGCATATAGCTTCACATTGTCAAAAGAAATTTTTTGTGTGTATTGTAAGAAACCAGGACATATACTTCCTGACTGCCGTCGTCGTCCTGCCCAACGTGGCTGTCCTAGTGTACTTTCTGCCACTCCTCAGTCGCACCAGACTGCTGCTCATGCTACTCTTGCACAACAATCATACACGCACGTTGTTTCAACTTTTGATCCGCTTCAACAGAATGATATGCATAAACCATATGATGCTACTTCTTTTCTTCAAACGCAGGCCTAACTCACAGTCCAACAACATAAGGCCTCTTCAACACACACTCCCATAGCCAATTTTGATCTCACCTCGCTTACGAAATTGATTCAAGAGTCAGTAACAACTGTGCTAAATTCATTAACCTCTAACTACCTAGGTAATAAAATTAATAATAATACTTCTGCTTGGTTTATAGACTCAGCATGCTCTAACCATATGACAGAGGATATTGAATCCATGAGCAATATGATTCCTATAACTTCTCAACAACAGGTTATTACGACCAATGGCTATAGTTTTCCCGTTATGGGAATTGGTTTGGCAAAATTATTGTCAAATGTTTTATATGTGCCAAAACTTACAACTAATTTAATTTCTGTTAGGCAATTAGTTGAACATAATTGCATTGTAGCATTCTCTCCTGATGGTTGCATTGTGCAGAATCTGAGGACAAGGGGAGTGGTGGCAACGAGGCGTAAAATCGGACTCTTATTCTTATTATAGTTCATAACACCTCAATCCTTTAAATGCTTTCTTTCTGCTTCTAATAGAGACATTGAACATTCGAAGGATTTATTGAATTTATGGCATTTACGCCTTGGGCACCCTCACGCCAAAAGGCTCTCTTTTATGCTTAAAATTTGCTTGCATTTTCTGCCACATTTTAGTACGTTTAAATCTATATTTTGTGAAAATTTTGCTCTTTCAAAAAGTCATAAATTGTCATTTTTTGTAAGTAATATCGAATATTTCAAACTGTTTAATTTAATTCATAGCGACATTTGGGTCCATCCCCTATATTGTCTAGCATTGGATTTAAATATTTTCACTTTTTATAGAACATAAAGCACGATAGACATGGATATTTTTTCTTCATCATAAATATGATGTAGGACATTTTATAAAAGATTTTTTTGCCTATGTCGCAATGCAATTTCAAACAAAAATAAAAATTTTTAGATCGAATAATGGTGGTGAGTATAAGTGATGATATTCAACAATTTTTTCGACAAAATGGAACTATTTCTCAAACCACTTGTCCGTACACACTCGAACAAAATAGGGTGATTGAACGGAAGAACTGACATATCCTTGAAACTACCCTTGCTTTATTAAACACGACACACATACCTCATATCTTTTAGGTTGAAGCACTTCTTACCTCTGTTTACTTAATAAATAGACAAGTGATAACTGTTAATAATAATGATTCTCCTTTGTTAAAACTTTTTTCAAATTAACCAAAGCATGATCATTTAAATGGTTTTGACTGCATTTGTTTTGTCCTTCTCCAACGTCACGAACGAAATAAACTTTCTGCCAAAGCCGCAAAATGTATTTTCTTAGGTTATAGTGATACACAAAAAGGTTACCTTTGCTATGACCCTGTTAAACGTTTTGTTCGTATATCTCAACATGTCATATTTTTTTAACAAAATTTTTATTATCCGATTTCAAAAGATGACTCGTAAACTCGCTTTTGTCTACTACCCACCTTCTGTGAACATGATAATACTACGCCCATTGCGTCACCACCATCTTCACCTCCAATTAATACTAATGATGGTATGATTTCTTCCATTTTTGCACCAAGTACTAACTTGACATCATGGAGTATGCTCATAGTGATCTTTGGGGGCCAGCTCAAGTCCCTACAGCAGGAGGGAATTTGTATTTTATGTCTATAATTGATGATAAATCAAGGAAATGTTGGGTTTACCCTATGAAGAGAAAGGATGAAGCTCTGGAATTTTTCATAAAGTGGCACACCCTTATGGAAAACCAAACTAGGAGGAAATTGAAATGTCTAAGTACTGATAATGGGTTGGAGTATTGCAACAAGGAATTTGAGAAATACTACAGTAAAAATCGAATTCTTAGGCATAAGACTGTTAGAGCTACTCCACAGCAGAATGGAGTAGCTAAAAGATTGAATAGAACCCTCCTAGAAAAGACTAGATGCATGCTTCTCTCATTAGGCTGCTCTCATTCCCCATGGGGGAGACAATTAGGACAAAAACCTATTTAATTAATAGGCTCCCAACATCTGCTAATGATTATAAGACTCCTCAGGAAATTTGGAGTGGTAAGAAGCCAAAATTCTCACACCTAAGGACTTTCGAATGTGTAGCCTATGCACATCAGAAAGAGGAAAAATTAGAGCCTAAAGTAGTCAAGGGAGTGTTTCTAGGATATCCAAAAGGTGTAAAAGATTATAAACTCCAACTGCTCCAAAAGAGAGCTTATAAAACAATCATTAGCAGAGATGTCATCTTTAAAGAAGATGAATTCCCTCTGCTGAACAAGAATTCACAAAACTTTGACCTCCAAAGTAAAATTCAGGGGCACTTGGGGGCATCAAACCAATCAGCCCATTTCTATGCACCACCAGAACCTAAAGAAGGCGGTGCTACACAATAAAAAACTGTGGAGCCTCTAGAAGGCATAGCACAGTATGGAGAAAGGAGAGAAGAGATAGAAGATGAGGGTGAAGGAGAAGCTCCACATCTACCTTCAGATGATATGCAAGAGAACCTATACGACAACCAACTCACAAGAGATAGGCAACCAAAAATCAGAATTCCTAATAGAAGGTATACTGAACTAGACATGGTTGAATTTGCATGTTTCATAGCTGAAAATGTAGAAAATAAGGCTCCAAAAACCTATGATGAAGCCATGAGAAGCAAGGACGCTAAAAATTGGGAAGAAGCTTATGAGAAGGAATATTCTTCATTAATGAAGAATAACACTTGGACTTTAGTCCCTAAACCTTACAAAGTCAAATTAATTGAGAATAAGTGGCTGTTCAAATTGAAAGAAGGAGTAAAAAAAGCAGAACCTAGGATTTATAAGGCTAGGCTTGTAGCTAAAGGATTTAGGCAAAAGGAAGGAATAAACTACAAGGAGATATTCTCTCCGGTACTTAAATTCAAGGCAATTAGGTTTATTTTAGTCCTAGCAACTTTATATGATTGGGAAATCCATCAAATGGATGTTAAGATAGCTTTCCTATATGGAAAGCTAAAAGAGACTATATATATGAAGCAACCTGTAACATCCCGTTACTGTAGCAAGGGTATTCTAGTAATATTGGGTTAGACTGATAGATTTCATTGCATTCACTGATTGATCATGTTACTGGCCTCTGATCATAGAGGAACAAGTGTCTTGCATATGCATTTATTCATAGGTACATGCATTCATGATT
>JANZLX010000213.1:42238362-42253104 GCA_025531955.1 Erythroxylum orinocense
AGGAAAAAGGAGGATGAAAGTTAAGAATACCTAAATGTTTTTTAAAAAATCAAAAGTAGTGACTTTTTTTGAGATATTTTTGGATAGAGATTGATGTGGAGCAATCACATTTAAAAGAGAAAAACATTAAAAAAACATATAGGTAACTAAAAGAAATCAAATCTAGGAAAAAAGGACTCAAGATACCAAGATGAACTGTAAAATGGAGCTAAAGATTTATCACATTTGAGCAATAAGACCATACATAACATTAAAAGCAGATATTATAGAGGCATAGTGCAAAAAAATAAAGAAAGATACTTATATAGAGAAAAAGCTTCAAAGTAAAGAGGCATCAAGGTAAAAGATACTTAAGCATAAAAAAAAAACACAAGCAAAGAGTCTTAAGAGAACTTAATGTAGAACAAACTCTATTAAAGGAGAGAAATCCTTAAAAAATAAAAATGATAACTACCAAATACCTATGAACATGAAGAGCACTATATAAAATTGAGTTTAAAATATCATATATGGTCTAAGGAGGCCTATAAAAAGTTGCTTATATATGACCCAATTCATTGCAAAAGGGAAGACAACTAAAGACACAATGGCTAAATCCACCTTGGACCTAAAATTTCCTCTATGTGGTTTGTGTCTAATCCGAAGTCTGGCTGACTTGAGATATATTTAAGAACTTAAACAAAAATAATTTATATATTTGGTGTAGTTCCTTAAATTTATAACCTAAATTCTATCATTTTGGTCAATCATATAAAATAATATAATTTTAGTGGCAAGAGCTTAGTTTAAGCTTCGAGTTAATCCTTATAATTATGATCAACTTAAACCTAGTTTGTTGATTTCAAATTAGTAATAAAAATAAGTCAAATCGGTTAAGCCTAGCTTGAGACCATCCAAATATGGTTTGAGACCTGTAATGGCAGTCTGAGCTTGAACCTAAGCCTAATCGGGCTTGGTTCATATTGCTATATCTTGAGCACAATCAGACTTTGGATGACCTAAAGCCTGCTCAAAAGTTCAAGCTATCAACTCCCAACCTAATAATTAATTTATCCCAATTGATTTCAACCCAAATCTCTCCGTCATGTTGCCATTATTACCAATAGATAACAATACAAACTCAATCAATTTAGCTTCAATTTTAAACATATTTGTTTATAATAAAGCACTTGTTCTTCTTCTTGTTCATGATAATGTTCTCCTCCTATGATGCATATCTATGAGCAATAAAAAAGACATTATTTTTTAATGTCTAAGAATGATGGTCATAGTAATAGCCTTTTTTGGACACTAAGATAGTTAGTAAGATAATACATAGCCTAAATAGATGCCACAATTTTGGATTAGTATCGGTCAATAACAAGGCTAACAATGTTGTCTAGTGCCTTTTGGTTGTTTAACCTATTCCCTTCCTCATCTTTCATTTGTGTTAGGCTATCCATCATATCGATTTTTATGTTCTTACCTTATTCTTGATTTTAAGTTGCTCCTTGAAAATCACAACAACCTTCTTCCTACATTGTCAACGTACACAAATGAAGCTTGGAATTGTCAAGCAAAAGTGATCACAAAAACTGTTTAAAGAGAATAACAACTAAGAAAACCTAGATGTTGATTTTTTGGCTCCTTTGTTGTTCCATATTAGTTGGGGACAACAATTAAGGCAAGGCTCTTACCTATATAAGAAGGTTGTTACCTCCTTGTTTAATACACCAATACAAAGTCAAAGATTTATATGACAAATTTAACTCTAGTTAAATTCCTCTTTTGAGGTGAGAGTTGGAGAGTTTATCTTGGGTATTTCTTTGTGAATGTGTTGGTGTATTAGGGGATTGGGTGAGAGGAAAGATTGTGTGATTGTAAAGATTTTTCACATAGTAGATTTTCTTCTTAGTGCCCGTGGTTTTCTCCGCTTTGGGAGTTTCCACGTAAATTCTTTTGTGTTATTATTTTCTGATATTTTTGTCTATCAAATATCCTTCAGTGTGGGTTTGGGAGGTCTAAATTTTCAACAATTGGTATTAGAGCCAAGGTATGTTTTTTCTTGAAAATTCTAAGTATGCTCTATGGTCGCAGTTTTAACTGATCTTCTACATCAAAAAAGATTTTTTTAAGAAAGGTTCATTTGGTGCGGTAGAGCTTTGGTGTGGTAGTGTGGAAGTACATGTCTAGGAAAGTTTTGGTTAAGGAAAGACTTGGTATTTAAGTGTATCCTTTGTGACCCACCTCTCTTTCCTAGGAACTTACTTGGTGTACTATTTATTTCTACGGTAAAATTATTAAGGCAGAAGAACACAGGAAAAATATCAGGAAATAAGGCTTCGAATCTTCTTAGATTTGAGGTGGAAAAATTTGATAGGAGAATCAATTTTGGCTTGTGGCAAGTGCAAGTCAGGGATATTTTGATTCAGTCGGGGTTACATAAGGCATTAAAAGGCAGACAAATTCCTGATATCGGTACAGACAAATCTAGTATGAGCGATGAAGATTGGGAGGATTTGGATTTGAGAGTAGCAAGTGGGATATGATTGTGTTTAGCTAAGAATGTTCTTGCGAATGTGCATGGAATATCTACAGCAAAGGAACTCTGGGAAAAGCTCGAGAAGTTATATCAAACAAAGGGCGTCTCAAATCGGGTGTACCTAAAGAAGCAGTTTCATACACTGCGGATGAGGAAAGGTACTACAATTTTAGATCATTTAAGTGTTCTCAATAGGATGTTCTCTAAACTGAAGGCTATTGGAGTTCATATAGATGATGAGGATCAAGCTTTGAGACTCATTTGGTCTCTTCCACTTTCATATAAACACATGAAACCGATTTTGATTCATGAGAAGGAGAAGATAGTTTTTTCTAAAATTACCAGAAAATTCTTTTCAAAAGAGAGAAGACTAGGTGGTGAAAGAAATGTTCCTCCTGAAGGCTTAGCCCTGGTGATAGCTAGATATCGGAAGAAGAACTCCATGAAAAAAATGTAATATGCTGGACATGTGAACAATCTGGGCACGTGAAGAAAAATTGTTCGAAAAGTAGAGTAGGTTCGGCAAGAGACTCTGGGTCAGTTAATGGAGAGACTGACAATGTCGCTAATATTATCTCCATAGATGATGATCTTGCTCTCTAAAAAGGAGGAGGGGGCATGTACATCCTCATGGCATGCCGCTAATCCCAAAATTGTCATGATAGAGGATGTGTTACTGTTAGCGGGTCCACAAGTTTGCACATGGGTATTGGTTTGGCATTAATGTAAGGTGTGTGGTGGAATTTATGTCGATGGCTGATGAACTTCCAGGAAAGCCAAATATGGGAGTTGCACCATAATTTTTCAACAAGGTTATTTTCGACATGTGCCAAAGGAAAAGGCTTAGAATTGATTTATTCTGAGTGGGTATGCTTTTATGGTAGAGCATGATGCTATTAAGCATGATAATTCTCTACATTGAAAGTTATGTTATTTTCAGGAGATCTTCATTAAGGTGGAGTGTGGTTGTGAGATCAACCAAAGTCGTCAAGGTGGAGATTGTTGAGTTTTTGGCTCCTTTGTTATCCCATATTGGTTAGAAACAACAATTGAGGCAAGACTCTTACCTATATAAGGAGGTTGCTACCTCTTTATTTAATACACCAATACAAAGTCAAATATTTGTATGACAAATTTGACTCTAGTTAAATTCCTCTTTTGAAGTGAGAATTGGAGAGTTTGTCTTGGGTATTTCTTTGTGAATGTGTTGGTGTATTAGGGGATTGGGTAAGAAGAAAGATTGTGTGATTGTAAGAATTTTTTTTCACATAATGAATTTTCTTCTCAGTGCCCATAGTTTTTCTCCAGTTTGGGAGTTTCTATGTAAATTATTTTGTGTTATTATTTTCTAATATTTTTGTCTATCAAATATCCTTGGGTGTGGGTTTGGGAGGTCTAAATTCTCAACACTAGAAAGTTTAAGGTCAACGTAGATGGGTTATCAAAAATATATATATGTTGAGTTTTGAACTAGGTCGGACTATAAAGATTAAGCCATAAAACTCAAGCCTAAGTTTAATTTGAAATCCAAAACAGATGAACTGGTTTAAAGTATGTTTGGATTAGAACATAAGCTATTTTATCAACTCTTCTTTGGGCTAGATTGAACTAAAAGTATCATCTTTAATGATAATATAACACTCACACAAAACATATCAACAATTAGAAGAACTCAAAAATAAGAAAATGGACCTAAGATCTCAAAATAAACTATGAAATAGAACATATAATTTGCATATCTAAACAAAGCAGGAGCACAAATGATAAAAAGACATGTCTAAAAAAAATAAAGGAAGATATTTTATAAAAGAAAAAGCTTATAAGCAAAGGAAGATGAAGGTGATGGATGATTGAGCCTTTTCAAAGAAAAGCAATAGCAGGAATTTTCTTAAAAATATTTTAGAGATAAGTTAATGTATAAGAAATTCTCATAAAGATTAGAAAAACGATAACTATCAAAATACTCATGAATAAAGAGAGTATTAAACAAATTGAAATCCAAATCATCATCTCTATTCTAGTAAATTTCATGAAAAATTACTTCTACATAGCCTAATTAAGTGGGGTACAATAAAAATATAAAGGTAATAAAAAATTTAAAAATTTTGAGAGTTTAAAAAAAGTAAGAAAAAACATTTTCTTGAAAAGTTTTACTAAGAAGATTAGAAGCATACTAAATGATATGTCTCATAAACTAACAGTCAATTAATTACATATGGTATTTTATTCATGTACTAGTCCTCTAATTATTATTTTTACAGATACAAATCTTTTTTCTATTTTAAAAAATATTACTGTTATGAATTATGAAAAATGTATTATGACATTAATTTTTAAAAAATATTTTGTTAAGTGTTTGTCTAGTTATTTTAACAAAATTACCATGTCACTAATTAATACATGAATGCTCTGGTCCAATCTTAATAACAATGATTTCTATTAAAATAATTTAATATAAAATAATTTTAATCTTTTAATATTATAAAGATATTTTAAAGTAAATTTAAATAATTAAAGTATTCTTTAAAATAAGTAATTAAAACCATAAGGAAGTGGGTTGTATGTTAATCCTTATTATAATTCAACACCATAGGAATGCACAAAATACATGTTTCATGCATTTATGAAATTCAAACAATAATAAATGAGGAGTTCCTAATTAAATTCCGTAACTAAATACTGCTGTACACCTTCTTCTGTTTGCACAACACATATGGACAGATCAAACCAAGGAAATGAATAGCTTATATTCCTTTGACTCATTTTTTATTAACAAGTTAGTATTCTTAAGTAGTTCTGCTTACGAGTAACTAAAATTTACCCAAAGGATATTATTTAGTTTAGGACTAAACGAACGCATGTTATCTTACATCTTAACATGCTTCAGTCTGTGGCAATTGCATGCCGTTTTTCTCCTCTTTTGTTCATTTTGAATCAGCAATACAGACATTAACTCATTAAACTTACATTGCTGAGTTTAGTACTTACTTAGATCTACATCATGCTTACGATGTGAGGTCATAGAATGTTATCATCTCCCTCGGGACCGCATCATCGGTTAATCGCATGTTAGGTTCCGAGTTTAGTATAGTTTTGCTCGATCTTGTCAAATCGCTGACTTCGCTACCAGAGATTCAAGGTTGGATTCAATACCTTATTACAGAATCCAACTTGACCGACGACCGTTAAAACATTTTCTTGGATTCTTACGCTTTTAGGAGGAAGCTTCACCACATGCATGGAACATTGAAATTCAAGTTGAAGGCTTATTTCCACCACAAGTGAACTAGTTTTGTGTTCAAGATTCGTATCACCTAGCTAATTATACAAGACTTGACTTGATCTAAAGTATTGTAGCTAATGTTGACCAAATCGTCCGGTTTATGATTATGTCTAGCTAGTCATTAGTTTAGTTTTTAAAGGAAGACTGACTGGAACTTGTAGTGAATTCAATAATTTTTTTGCATTAAACTAAATTGACTAAGGAACTAATTGGAGGTAATTTCGGTCTTTAATTAAGAATCTTGGCCGTTGATATAGTGTGAAAGCATGGCTCATGCAAACTTTTAGTTTAATTGCTTTCACATGTATGGTTGGTTTCCTAAATTTATGCCCATTTAAACTGCAAATCTTGCATGTTGGTTCATTAAATAACCTTAGTTAACTTAATTCAGCATGGTTTGGTGCTCTGATTACGGAGAATTAATAATTATAGTGATACTTTTTTTTTTAAGTATAATTATAGTGATAATAACCATAAATGTAACACAAATTAAAATCTAATACCACCAAAAATTTAGGAACTACAAAAATATTCACCTCTTATCTTATCGATTTTAACGAAATGTTTCCAAATGAGTCGCCCACCTCAACAATCATAATTAAGCTACTTTACCCTCTTCTCCAAACTTTAATTATAAGGAACAACCACTTTAAAATGTTGAATTAGAGCAAGTATTTTATCTTTTTGATGTTTGATTATAAGGTATGTGTCCAAATTCAGTTACGATACTAATCCTCTTTCGGATCTGCAGCAAAGCAATCAAAGCCATCTTTTTAGGATTCGAATCTTATTATTTCCATTTAGGGTAATTTAGGGTGTGTGTTTATGGCAACTTATAGATGGTAAGATAAGGAAGCAGCGTGAGGATATTATTTGGTATGTTAGTTGACCATCAATCGCACTGGAATCAATGCGGGTTCTTTGTGGAATGCTTAATACAAAAAGATTTATGACATCTAAGTTGCTGGAGGATGAGAAAAGAGTGTGAATTAATTAATTACGAGTGCAATTTGGTGACTTATATTTAGTGTTATAATATAAACAGAATGAGCTTAATTTTATATTAAGAGAAGAGGAAGTAGACCTAAGTTCCTCACTGTATTAACCTTGAAATTAATGTCTTTATGAAGGAAAATTACACAACTTATATATTTTTACTAATATTATAAATTTATAATTATCTACGATTAAAAAACTCGACCAGCTTGATAGTTCAACCGTAAAAACTTTGAACAATTTTACTTTTAGGTTTGATTTTCAATTTTTCTTTTCGATTTATTTAATAACTCTTATTGTTAGAAGTCAATCAGTTTCTTAATTAATCCGTTAATTTTTGCAAATTAATAAGTTCTTATAAATTCAAATACATCATTAATTTCATTTAACAATATCTCTTTTCAATTAAATTTAAATTTTTCGATAAGTAAGAAGAATATCTTTTAATCATTTTTAAATTCTTTAATTTTATTCAATATTTAGCATGTTTTATCACGGTCTAATACTGGTCGCATCTTTTAAACCTTAAATCTCTTATCTTTTTGATTTAACTTTTGGTCCAGTTTTTTAAAACAATGATAATTAATGTAAGAAAATTAATTAGGAATAAATATATTTTCAATTTTTACGTTTAATATTATTTCTTAGTTCAATCTCTTAACTTCTAAATTCTTAATTCAAAATTTAAAATGTACCCATCACTCCACATTATGATTCTATCTCTATCAATGATTTTCATACCATACCTGCCAAAAAATGGTACAAAATAGAGTGTTTTGGTACTGAATTTAAATATCAGCTAGTACCGACCTATTTCACTTGGTACTGGCTGGTACTGTCGGCATTTGAAATACCGGCCGGTATCAAAAATTAAAAAAAATCATGAGCATTTTTACAAAAGAAATGAAAATTTTTAAAAACTTAAACCTCCCGACCAAACTCGACTACCTTCTTCTCTCTCTTTTTTTTTTCTCACACGCTCACTATCTCTCTTTTTCACCATCTCTTTTTATTATTAATAATATAATATTTAAATTCATATATTAAATAATAGTTATATCTTTTACAAAGAATAATTAAAAATATGTTAAAATGAAAATTAAGTGGCCCTCAAATTTTTGTATTTCTTTTTAAAAATGTTAATATATATATAACAATATTTTATTATTAATAAAAATTACATATATTATTGAAAATTAAATATTAAGATAGAAATTATATTTATTATTGATAATAATTATTCTTTTTATTTGATATTTTGATGTAATTATTATTTATTATATGATAAAATTATAATATTTTAAATACTTTATATTGTTCTTAATTTTATATTTCTATGATGATAATTTAATCTTTCTCATATTAATTGTGGTTATTATTTATATATAGAATATGTGAAAATAATATTAAGAAAAAATAAATAAATTGCTGTTATTTTAATTTTCTATTATTATGATTTTTGAGACAGGTTGGTTTAAATTATACAATACAATATTAAATAATTATTTTGCAATTTTTAAAAAAATTTAGGGACTATTTTATAAATTTTAAAAAAATTTTGAAACACTACTCGATATTAACTGGTACTGGTATATTACTTTACTAAAATTCAATCCGGTACCAGGTCCGATACGGTATTCGTAACGTTAATCACTATTCTTTTAACAAAAAATTTAGGTGACATTATGGTTAGATGGGCACATAATTCACAAATTATAAATTTAATAATATTAACAGTAAAAAGTTGTCTTTAATGACGATAATAAAAGTAAAAGTAATAACATAATGTGATTAACATATTTCAATGACTAAATTAGAAGTAATAGTTAGAAAGAAATAAAAACAATGCTAAGCTAATCAACTAAAAATATGTTAATTTGAACTCAATTGTTAAACCAAATCAGTTGAAATAAGGAAACATCACTAATTTGAATATATTTCTTGATTTGAGCACTCTTAGATACACATGACATGTTCGTATTGATTTTGTTATTAAATTCAGTGAGACGATTTCCATGAATCAATGGATGACCATATTCATGGAAGTCAGTCGGTAATAAAAGTAGCCCGTGGAAGTTGCTTCGTCATCTTCCAGTGTTGTTGGGCTATAAAAGGATGTCCAACCTCCAGACTGTATCCATGCAGAGTGAAAGATCTTAAAGCCCTTCAACGTGTGGCAGTTAGCTTGCACTCACTCTCACCCACCAGTCCCTTTGTCTAACTCTCTCAGTTTTGGTTCTTATCAGCAAAGAAAAATCACTTCCAACTCTCCAAATTAGCAACGCAAACACTTCGAACCGGAAGGAAGCTTTTGTCCTTTCTCTTTTTATCTTTTTAGAAGAGACAAGGAGGGTTGTTGAAGAAATGGAGAACGGCACCGTGAGAAGTGGAGAAGTACAGACCCCAACAAATATCACCATTAAAGGCATTCTGAGCTTGTTAATGCAGCATATAGATGAGACTCATAAGAGGAGTGTGATTTCACTGGGGATGGGTGACCCTTCTGCTTATTCTTGCTTCCGTACCACTCCTGTTGCTCAAGATGCTGTTGTGGATGCCCTTATGTCTGACAAATTCAATGGTTACTCTCCCACAGTTGGCCTACCTCAAACAAGAAGGTAATTTACCAATTATGCAATCCTCTAAGTTTAAATACTCTTTCTGCTACTATTTGGGTTCTCAACCTTAGTTACCTTTTGTTAATGCAATCATATCGAATATGTTTCTTCTTATTCAGAGCAATAGCGGAGTACCTGTCTCGTGATCTTCCTTACAAGTTATCAACCGATGATGTTTTTATAACGTCAGGCTGCACGCAAGCAATTGATGTTGCTTTGGCCATGCTGGCTCGTCCTGGTGCCAACATCTTGCTTCCAAAGCCTGGCTTTCCAATTTACGAGCTTTGTGCCGCTTTCCGGGGCATCAAAGTTCGTCACTTCGATCTTCTCCCAGAGAAATGTTGGGAGGTTGATCTCGACGCTATTGAATCACTGGCAGATCACAACACTGTTGCAATAGTCATTATAAATCCTGGAAATCCTTGCGGGAATGTGTACTCCTATCAACATTTGAAAAGGGTCAGTGTAGCTACTTATAATGTCCTAAATTTGAAGGTCTAGTACATGCCAAAATAATCTCTCTCTCTTTTTTCCTTTTTTCTGTACGGATTCAGATAGCGGAAACTGCTGAGAAGCTCAAAACTCTTGTTATTGCCGATGAAGTTTACGGGCATCTGGCTTTTGGGCGTAATCCGTTTGTGCCCATGGGAGTTTTTGGCTCCATAGTTCCTGTAATCACTCTTGGTTCTCTGTCGAAAAGATGGATAGTGCCTGGATGGCGACTTGGTTGGTTTGTAACAAGTGATCCCTCTGGCAAGTTTAGACAACCCAAGGTTAGCTCTTCTATTCATGATTCGCATAAGATCTGGTGTAACATAACTTCATTTGAAAGCCTGCTTGAAATTTTCCTAATTGATTAATCACAGGGCATTGAAACTGAATCAAAACATTTGTCTCTTCAAGGTCCATAATCTCCTCATTTTAATACTGGATAAGGATTGCATGTTACTCTGCGAATTTCATTTCGTTTTAAAACAGTTTCTCTCTCCCCCTGACAGAACAATAGTTGTTAAGAAGCTGACTTCTACGGAATGTACTTACTATTAAATCGCGTCCTCTTTTCTTTAATGTCTCCTTTTGAGTCAAACCCTGAGTGTGCTTAAAACCTGGAATACTATAGCTTACCGAACTAAGCAATGATTTACATTCAAGAGATTGGATCACCGTAATTACCGAATCAGTCAAGTCAAAACTGTGCTTCCTTCTCACTTCCTTCTCCTCTATTTTGTCCTCAGACTGTTGAGCGCATCAAGAAGTACTTCGATATTTTGGGAGGGCCTGCAACATTTATTCAGGTCCGTCTGCGATTGTTTGAACAAGTTGCTTACTTGTTTCAGACCTCGCCTTCAAAATAATTGTGTATATCTGATAGTGGTAAGATTTAGTGCTATACTCTCAATACGCTTCTTGGTCTTTCAGGCAGCAGTACCTCGTATTATCGAGCAAACTGATGATGTTTTCTTCAAGAACACCATAAAGACACTTAAGCGTAGCTCTGACATTTGCCATGATAAGATAAGGGAGATCTCGTGCATTATTTGCCCTTACAAGCCAGAAGGGTCAATGGCTGTAATGGTGAGGATAAACCAGAGATTTACTCATCTTTATATTACTTGAGCCAATTGTATTTTTTTGAAAATAAGAATTTTTGAACGCAGCTGAAGTTGAATCTTTCACTGCTGGAAGGCATCAGTGATGATATCGATTTCTGCTTCAAACTGGCTCAAGAGGAATCTGTTATTGTTCTTCCAGGTAGAGCTCTTCCAATAGTAACAGAATATTCTCAAGAACTAAACAATCTTCAGTTTGGAGGCTAAACTTTTGATCACTGTCATAATTTACAGGAACTGCTGTGGGGCTCAAGGATTGGATTCGCATTACTTTCGCTGTGGACCCGGCAGGGCTCGAAGAGGCTTTGGGAAGGGTGAAATTGTTCTGTCAAAGACATGCCAGTCGTATTTTAGGAGCCTAACACTCAAGATAGTTCCCATTAATCCTATGAAAGATTGATGATGATCACGATGGAGCTACCAATAAATTGTATGAATTAGAAATGATAAGAAATTGTAATTTCTAAAATAAGACCTACCATATAATAGTTCAACTTCTCTCTCCTTATGGAAGAAAGGGAATACCTACAACAACCATGATATCTTTTCTAGATACTGCCTACACAATGTACCATATCTATTGTATTGATCCTAAGAAATATGCAGAATATGTTTAATGCTTCTCCAAAATACCAAATGCTGTGTTTCTTGTTCTCTTGTTTGATGTGTTCGGCTGCACCAAAAATAAACAATTCAGATTGAGGAGTTGCGGCGTAGTTTTCTAACATGTTTTGATCTTAGTTCAACCTTGTCCTGTTTAGGATCGCTTACTTTCACCGCAAAAACATTTTGCTCCAAACAAAATTCTGCTTCCGATGTGTCCATTATGGTTTTAGAGGATGATCATGCCAACGATTATTAATTTATAATTCATTAGTTACAAATCGGTTAGTTACAGAGTTGCACCAGTAGTCAAATTTTGTACAAATACAGAACTTCAACAAGCATTCGTGAGATACTACTGAAAATCGTTGGAGAAATTTTCAAGATTTGCTTCGTTTCTATGGGTTGCTTTGTCTGTGCGCAAGTAGTAGAAACTTACTGTAGAACATTTCATGGTTTCAGAGCAGATAATTTGATCGTAGATTAGAGGAAGAAGTCTTATTGTTCATGGAAATTTCCGAGGGAATGATGGCATGAGGAGAGAAGCATCAGAAGAGCAGAGGTTGATTCAAGTGGCAATAGTACGAGGCAAGAACAAGAAATGCCGCGGGGCATACAGCATACTCTTCTTCCGTAAGATTCTAATAATGCAGAGTATGTGCTAGTGACCACTCCATTAACACAAAGATTAAATACGGATAGACTTGAGTTGCATTCGGATGTGTGCCATCCGTCAGACCCGCTGCAAAGTATGTAAAATCTAGCCTATCAGATTATATGAGATGGAAACTGAAGGGATGGATGCCAGTCATTGTTTATAATTCAAAATGAATCTTCAAAAACCTTATTCAATTATAACACTCTAAGCTGAAGTAATTTCATGGTAACAAGCAATCAAATCAAATATGAAAATTGGTTAAGAGATCAAGCAGTTACTTCTTGCGCTTGAGTGGACCAGTCTTATAACCTGATTTGGTGGGCTTCCCCCATGGTGTTTGCGAGACTCTTCCAAAGCACCCACTACTCTTACTTTTACCCTCGCCTCCTCCATGAGGATGATCTACTGGATTCATAGCAACACCTCGAACAACTGGTCTTCGACCCAACCAACGACTCTGTCCAGCCTTCCTAAGAGACTGATTTTTACGATCAGGATTAGAAACTTGACCAATGGTGGCACGACATCTAGAATCAATCAGTTTCTCAGCACCTGAAGGGAGTTTAATCAAACAGTAAGCTGAAGTAGGGTCTTTCAATATCTTTGCAGAGGTGCCAGCAGCTCGAACCAGCTTGCCGCCTTGGCCCGGTTTCATCTCTATATTGTGTATAACAGTGCCAATACGCATGGAGTTGAGTGGCATACAACTTCCAATTTGTGAATTGATATCAAGATGAAACTTTTGCCTCATCATATTCTCCCGCAATGACTGAGTATCAGCAGTATCTGGATTATGCCAAGAAAATCAGGGCTAACACATAGCATGTTGTGCACTTTTGCTGACAAATAAATCTCATAAACTTTCAATTCTTTTACGTCGTATAGCAAATAATAAAATTTAGGCAAGAAAAAATTAAAAACACGGAGTCGAATCAAAAGCATGCTAGATAACATTTTTTCTGGGGAAAAACGCAATTGAATTTGCTTGATTTTTCCCTCAAAATTCAGTCACCCGTTAATTGTAAAACTTGAAGTTGCCATTCTTTAATAGTTTCTCCACAATGTTAAGGATCGTAAACAATACATAGAACAGAATTTGCAAATTTTCCCAAATAAGGAAAAGTACCTGAAATCTCACAATTTCAACATTTCTAGGCTGTAGAAAGGAAACAAAACATAACAACGGCAATCAATCTATATTGCAAGTCATAGCAACTAGAAAAACACCTGACAATTAAAAGAGAATTTTAAAGTGAAATTCACTACCGAGCTAACCTCTGGGGAACACATTACCGAGATCAATCGACTAAAATCAAGATAAGCTCGAACAAAGAGTAAAGAAGAAAGAACAAGAATGCCAGCCACAAAATCCTTCATAATTTCTTTTGTTTAGGCCTGACGAGCAACATCAGGTCTAGGTACCGACTATAACAGTTTGGGTTATAATTTAGAAAGAATCGAAAAGGTGCTTAAATTCTCAGGTTACAAAATATTTCCTACATTAGCAAACAGTAAAAATTCCACAAAATCCGCCATCTTCAGAACAAATCATACGTGCAGGAGAAGAGAAAAAGAATTAGGGTTTTTGAAGAATGATAGCAGAGGAGGAGGAACCTGTGGAGAAATAGTGAAAAGCATTAAAGCTGCCGCTTTCAACTTGCAGAAGCCTCCGTAGGGGTAATAATGACCGAGACCTCCATAGAGTCATCGTCGTCTCCGTTCACGAATTCACTGCAACTTCGTTGACCTGAATATCTTGAGAAAAACGAAAAGAAGCAGGTCATTTGCTTATATCAATAAATAATCATAGAGAAAAGGCACAAGGAATATAATTATATCAGCATTATTTTTAATTAAGAAATGGTAATGTCGTGAGACTTTTGTATCCACACTCCATTATTTTGAAAACAAACAAAACTTGGAACAAAGAACAAACTGGAATTTATATTTAATTTTGGTATATTGGTTAGTCTAAGAAGTAATGCCCATCTGATCTTCACCATCGAAAGTCTCTACATTACAAGCTCAATACCCATAAACAGTTCTAACCTACCAAACCATTTCAGGGTCCAACAATAAACATGAAAGTACAGACTAATTCTAAGTGTGCAGTTTCACCAAACAGAGCTCGTTCAGGTACACAAACAACGGCTTAACTCCAAGTGCTAACGCGTTAAAAAGCAATTAGCAACTAATAAATACAAGCAAGGTTTTAAAACCCGGATCGGACGTCGAACCGGAGGCTTTACTGGTCACCGGTTCGACCACCGGTTGAACCGGTATGACGTCATAATTACACAATAATTATATTTAATATTAGTAATATTTAAAAAATAGAAAAATACCAAATAATACAAATAAATATAAATAAAATTCTCAACCATCAATCATATAATTGTTCTCAAATAATAACTAAAATATCATTACTAGATGTCAAAATAATTGCATCAACC
>JANZLX010000213.1:42254531-42266483 GCA_025531955.1 Erythroxylum orinocense
CCAAAGTTCGCACCTTGCGAGATTTCCCAGTACAGGAATGTGAACTGAATCTTGTTGAACCCTTAACAAAGAAGAACGACATAAATAGAAAGAAAACTGGGTTTACACTTTTGGAAGGTGATCTTTAGTTCGTGTTGGAAACGTGTAAGTCATCAAAAGACCGGCGTTTCTAGGTGACGCCGGCAAGTGGATGGTGGCAGATTGGCAACAGCCGGGGGTTGGGGGCTGTACGAAGGTGAGGGGTGAGGACAGTGAGAACTGAGAAGGTCGAAGGGTTATTATGATGAACAATGAATGGCTTGGATGTAAGGGATACGGAGTAGACAGGGTATTCGGGTACAGAGGAATACGTCCCTATTAATATACTGTTAATTATTAATAAAAATAAAGCTAATATAAAATAATATTTTAATTTTTAAAAATTATAAATAAAAGTAAAACGTTTAACAATATTTTGAAAATAAAAATAGTTTTATGGCTGTAATAAATATAATTTAAATTTAAAATATATTTACAATGGGTAAATTTAAATTTATAAATATTTAAACATATATTAATAAAATTAATTTATTTCTAAATTTTATTTAATATTGAATTATTATCAATAATAAAATTATAATTATGGAAGAGTATTATTTTACGAAGGCCACTAAATTAATATAAAATCACTTTAATTTTTTGAATGCCAAAAAATGAACGGAAAAATTAAGATATTCCCTTAATCAGATAAGTGGGTGATTATGTGGTCTAATTTAAAGATAATTAGTTTTATTTACTTCATCGTCAGATTTTTAAACTAATATCTCTTAAATTTAAAAAAAATCAATTAATTGTTTGTTATTATTTATTTATACTTTTAAATTAAATAAAAAGTGTTTTTTTTAGTTTTTAGTTTTATTTTTTCAAAAGTAGTTTTTATGTTTTTCATTTTTATAATATGGTGCATTATTAACTAAATATATATTATTTAACATATTAATTAATAAAAAATTTTATGAATTGTTTATTTCGTATTATATCTAATTAATTAAAATTAAGAATAATTAAAATTGATTTAATTATGTAATTAAATTAAATTGAATCAATAACAAACTTAAAATATTTTCAAAATATATAAATTTTATATAAAATTTTGATCTAATAATTAAAGTATATTTAAAATAAATATTAATTTATAAATAAAATTTAATTTTAAAATTATTTATTTTAATATATTAAAATAAGAGAATTTAACAATTTAAAAATAATTTATTTTTAAATTTTACATAATACGTAATTATCATCAATAATAAAATAATAAATAGACTTTTGTTTTTATTTGAAAGAAAAAATAGAAACTAAAAACCAAGCAATAATAACCTTTCATCTTCACTTGAAATTCATATATTAAACTACAATAAGTATGAAAATAAATAATGAATGTGTGATTTATTTATAATGTATGTATGTTTTGCAAATATGTTAAAATATTTTCTAAAACTTTTTAAAATTATTTTATTGAAGATAGTTTTTAAAAGTTTCCAATCTGATTCTGGAAACTTTCCCTGATTCATATGTACATCTGTAGTAGCTTATGAATGTTAATGGATGTGGTAATATGGAAGCTGCTGATAGTATGCTTATTCCATTGGCAACTCTAACTGGAGTTAAATTGAAGCAGCATGATCGATCAAAACCTGGCAATCTATTTACAAAAACGAGAAGGTCTCTTAGTTTGGACCCCAACAACTCAAATACATGACAGTTCTCAATGACTCCTCCGATTTTCTGAGCTTCTCATCTCCTCCTTTCTTGGCCAAAGAAGAAGCCGGAACAGACAACGCTTTAGCTTGTGAATAAGACCTGATATTGTTCTTGGCATGTTGTTGAATAGACCTCAGTGCATAATTCCATCTACACAATCCCTGATCTTTCAATGCCTCCACCACTCCTACGCTTGCTGCCACCATCCAAGATCTCATTTTTTCTTGCTCAATTTTAGGATAGAATAGAACGAATATTCTGTAAGAAGGTATCAAAAGAGATGTGCCGCTAGTTTAGTGGTTTGTTTTGGCGAAAAAGATGGGAGAGAGTTATTATATAGCGCGGGCCAAGTAAAAGAACACAAGTGGTTTCTATGACAAAACCATGGGTGGTTTCACCAGAAAATGAGGAAAGCCAATGGTTTTCTTTTCTAGCAGTAGCAGGGGTATTACTGAACCAGTTCAGCTGTCAGCCTGTCACCCAAAAAGCTACAGGATCAAATCTTCTGTACTTACCAACTCTCGCATAATTTCATCCACAGAAATATACGGAACTCAGAAAAATTACATAATTAATTAATTTTAATTTATAATAATTTATTAATTAATAAAATTACATACATTGATTTTTTTAATAAAATTATTAAAATAAATCAAATTAAAATTTGACTTAAAAATTAAAAAATAATTATTAAATATGCTAAATTAGTTAAAATTTTTAATTATTAATTAAAACATCATCATACTATGTTAGATACAAACTTTGTCAAGTAGTGGTTCCAATATACATTGACCTTTAGGAGTCTGAGGTATGTCAATTGGGCTAAGATTCCCAAGGATGAGAATTTTAGGCCTTCTATGTTGTCTTTGCGTGGGCCATGGGCCACAACTAATGTGCAATGACTGATTATCTCTTCGGCCTTGTACTTCTTACCGATCCTGTTTAGATACGTGCAAATTTAGTCCAACTCATTTGATAAAAAAAGAATAAATATTCTAAATTAGTTAATTTTCAAACTATTTAAATCTTATTATAATTTTAAATTTTATGTTTTTTTATCTAGGTTAATTTCTTATAATACTGTGATTATTGTTTTGTTTATATTATAGTCATCACTATAAAAATATTTTTATTTTTATTTTTAAATTTTAAATTTATGTTATTTAATAATAATTAAATTTCTCCATTTTTCTTTCTCTCTTTCTCACTTTCTCTTTTTTCATATGGGTCATTTGAAAACAATCTCTTTATTAGTTAATGATAAGGCTGTGTACTACTGAATTTTTCAAAACCTCGAGGATCAGCAAAATTCATACAAGTTGTTGTTATTATAAATTATTTGTTTATATTTTGTATAATCACTACTAAATCTAAAAAGATATAGGTTTATAGTTGAGTGATTTTAATGTAAAATTTTTATGATGAGCTATATTTTATCACTTCAACATAATTTTAAAATTTTAAAGTTAAAGCGTAATTAGACAAGACTAATTAATATGATCTAATTAACAAGGCTGTGCCAATGTTAAGGTTTTTTGGAACCTGTATCAACCATTATGAGCCATACTAATAAACTAGCAGGTTATTAATATAAAATTAATAATCTCATGGAAAAAATATAAAAGTTCAATACTTAAATTGGATTAATAAAAGCATAAAGTAAAATTAATAATCCAAAAGGATAAGTAAAATCTGGAAATATATAATGCTGAATTAATTTTGGAAATTAACAACTCCAATTTCACTTTAACTTGCATGTTGTTAATTATTCACTTTATGTGCACGTAAATCACAACCTTACTAATAATTATTAATTAATTAAGTATTATATAGTAAGTGTGAATGAGATGGTTGTTATAAGCATAGTATCTACTGGTTTGTTAAAATGAACTGAAACATTGATACCGAGTATTAGTCAATATTATTTGTGTTACTTAGAAAATACTGGTTTGTAATGAAGTATTGTTACAACTTTATTTGTCACTACTTTATATTATTTGTGTCAACAAACTTGTCATAAATAAGTATAGTTGTTGTGACCATATAATGTTGTCATATATTTGATAGATTTTAGTGTCGGCAATTTTGTCACAATAAAATGAAGTACTTTTACGACTTAATTCGTCACTACTTCATATTATTTGTGACGATAAACTTGTCGTAAATAAGTAAAGTTATTGTGACCATATAGTTTTGTCATACATTTCAAAAGTTTTAATATCAGTATTTGTATTATAAAAGTGTTGCATAATTGTGACCATTTTTTAAATTAGCCACTATTTTATTAGTGACGGGAGGTGACGACTTCAAAAATTGGACACTATTAACAATAGTGACAAACATCACTACTTTATTTGACAATTTTTACTTTCATTAAAAATACAATTTTTTGTAGTAATTGGTACTCTTCCTACAGTAATCTAAACGCTACCAGGCATTCAGCCTCTGTTTCGTCCCTAGATTATTTGAGTGTAAGAAAGGTGTAGAGAAAATGAGTGAGAAGTCAATCTAAAGGGGAAAAAAAGATAAAACGAGAAAGAGCGGGTTATGGAGAGGACATGGAGGAATAACTATTGTAGATGAGACGCAGAGACGTGGGAAGGACAACTATCAAGCTTGAGGTGTCTGGACTGGACTCTGGATGCTTGCATTGCGCTTGTCTGAACGGGGAGAAACCCAACTGTCAATGTTGGTGTACTTGACAAAGAAAAATGTTTTGATACTCTGCATGTGAGATAGGTGGTAATAGTTGTAAGTGAACTGAACAATAATTAGATATGTCTTTTGGGATGTCTTAAAGGGAAGGATTTGATTTTTTTTTTCAAAGAGACAAAAAATAAATGTATGAATACAATTATGTGGGCCAATTATATATATATATATAGCAAAAAGATGACTCTCTACAAATTTTAATAAATAAATTAGACACACTTTAAATTTCATATGCTAAAAACTTTTGTAATATTAAATCATGAATATTAAATTATAATAAAATTATTTACTTCTTTAAAAAATTAATCTTCATAGTTATGCTCATAATCTTAGTATTAAAAAGATAAATTGATTAATTAATAAATAAATTTATTTTTAACAATACTTATTGTTTGTTAAAGTAAATTTAATCGAACTAAAAAGTTTATTAATTCAAATTTTTTCTTCTTATTTATTATATACTAGTTTTATAGTACTTTAATATCGGTTGAATCTTTAAAGCTTAAACATTTTCTTTGACTGGGTCGATATCTTGTTCGGTTTTTAATACATTGGAAATACTTGAAACATTTGAGAATAAAGTGTATTAAAATTTTTCTATACAGATGAGTTAACCCGATATATAGATTTACCTATTTGTATTTTGGGTTTAAGGTCCTTCCATATCATCTCTTAGCAATTCTCCTCTGCCATGTATTATATATGCCATTCAAAATTTTACGGGGACTGTATGTTGTTATGTTGACTGCTTGGCATTCATGCATATAGAAAGGAACAAAAAGCTTTGCATGGATCTTATCTTGTGCGATGTTTTCTTTAAAATTGATTGCTTCTGAATTCTGATGGTGACATTTATAATCTTGCACACAAACTATAAGATCGGTACGTCCATTGTATTATTAATTTTCTTCGGGGAACAACGATAGTACTACGGGCAGAATTGCAAGTGCATGAACAAGGGGCTTCAGCCACCAAATCATCACAAAATGAAAGTGCGGGGCATGGTGTGTGCCCCTCCCAAACGACACTAATTTCTTTGATTGAAAGCTTGAAAATGATAATTTCGATCGTATTGAACAATTGGGTTTTTAATTTTTGGACATGATCCTAATTTGGGAGGCATAATTGTTATTAGAAACAGACAAGATGACTCCAAATGCATGCACTTGCATCTTATATAATAAGGGGACATAAGACGATATGGGATGGTTAGGAGTCCAATAGACCTTATGGGATGGATTAGGATTCCCAGTAAAATGGGAAAGGACGAAGATGCTGACATTTAAGCGTGTTATGCGTGTGTGTAATCAAAGTATGACTATACATACTTGGTGCAATGCAAACACAAATACTCAAAGAAGGAGAAGGATAAAGGTGAGGGTCAAAAGGTCAGCTCCAAAGAAATCACAATATCTAGTTAGTATATCTATTACACATAGAACGCAAGCATTTATCGCTTAATTTTGATTTGCTTAGAAATTTTGAGTCTCGGATTAGTTTACACTGAATTTAGCTATTAAAAACACCTAAATTTAAACTAATGGGTCAATTCATTGTTATCCTCTTCCTACTTAAAGCTCTCTGCCTCACTTTATTTCTCATGTTTAGGACAATAGAATGGATCCTTCTTTTACTTTTATGACGTTTAAAATTTCAAGTTCATATTCGTATCATGTACAAACTACAAAGTCTTAAAAGGATAGTAATATTCCTCTCGTGTTATTTTCACTAAAAGACAATACGTATGACGAAGTTGAGATATCAAAGTAAATAGCCTTTTTTTTTTAACATCTTTAAACCTTCAAGTCATTTACTGATATATCCTTTGAAAATTACATAATAACATCATTGTTAAAATTATAATTAAAATACGCACTTTTGTATTATTTTTTTGACAAAAGACAACTAAATACCATAGACAAAGCAAGGCCAAAGAAAGACTAACCCAAACTAACAAGCTTACCCGTACACCCAAAACTTATAAACCTTTATTCGTCAGAGGCAGTGCAAACAAATTTCTCTAAAGATACATAGAACCTAAGTAAGAAGGACTACTATTTCAGCGATAAAGATTTGCATATAATAAGGTTACCTTGACTAATGAGTTAGCTGCCTTACTAATAATCCTGCGCGTCTATTGGAATTTGGAAGGACAAAGAATGAATTGCCACTTGAGAGATAGACAATCAAGGGCCAAAATTTCAATATCTAAATAATTTAAAGACGGAGTTGTGATAGCATGAACAATTGTCAAACAATCAAATTCTACAATGACTTGCTCTATTTGTTTTTCTTTCAACCACGATAGTACTTCTCTTATCGACATAAGTTTTGCGATAACGGGATCAAACAAGGAAGAATAATGACTTGAGAGAGCAGCTACAAAACTTACTCTTGTGTCCCTAAGTACAGCAACAAATTCCGTTGTGTTCTGGTCTTTAAAAATGGACGCGTTAATGTTATATTTTTAAAAATGCACTTTTGTATTATTATATTAGTAAATCAAGATTAGGTTTAACATTTATGTCTAATGATCCATCTTATCATTATAATAAGGGCAGTCAATATAATGAGTATGACCGAAAAATAAATATCACTTTTTTTTTTTAGTGTGATATATTCAATACGTTGTACAATTTCCTAAGATAAAAAAATTATCTTATTTCAACAAGTTCATTAAAGGTACAATGTCATATCACCAATTACCGCCTTCATAGACTAAGACTATCCAGGAGTAAACAATTTGGTTAAATGTTCCTGATCCAATCACCGAGAGATGGACAAGAAGTCCCACATCGACCCACAAAAAGTCCGAAAAATCCAAATTCAACGATAAAGACGGGAGTGAATCATGAATGGCCCTCTGCAAAATGCACGCCCATGCATCCTCTCTCTAGAATTAATTATATATTTGCAATTGGGACTCCTGTTATGCTATACGACTCGTACACAAAGGGTCATGTTGCTTTCATTATCCTTCTACTGTAAGGTAATGTTCTGAAATTTAGATCGGTCATTAAATCGGTAATTTTATTAATTACCGATTTGATCGATTTAATCACCGATCGAATTGATTCGATGTTATAATTATGTAATAATTATATTTAATTATAAATAATATAAAAATATTTCAAAAAATAAAAAATTTGATTGAACCAATGGTCGGACCGATCCGACCGATCAATTGATCGGTTTAGACTGATTCAATTACATACTGGTTTTTATGGTTAAACCGAACCGGATAGCCGACCGATTAGACCGACAGATTCGGTCCGATTTTTAAAACCATGATCAGGGCGATAATCTATAACAGTAGACTATCTAAATCAAAAAATAGATATTGAACAAAAAAATGTGAACCTACTTTGGAACTAATGCTCAATACACACTCCAATTAGGATTCTATTTGTTTGAATTTGAAAAAGTGCTACTGTTAATGACATTTGAGAGTTTGTTATATTTTAATAGAAAATTGTAATAAATATTTAATGCAACACAATTATTTCTTAATCATTATCTCTAATTGAACTATAAATAGGCCTTGTTTGACAATCAATAGATTGCATCAATTGTTAGTTGATAGCGGATTACATCAGTTGATTTGACTAATAAATTATATCAGTTGAACATCAATTGTTTATTAAAAATGTTTGATAAGATTATTTGTTTAGTATTAAGAGCAAAATGACTTAATAGGGCATATTTTCAAAAAAATTATAATGACACGAGTTCAAAAGAACGGCTACAAGCTTTCCTTGAATTATGCCACAGTAATCTAGTCCATGTTACTATAGCATAATTCAAAAAAAATTACTTGTCATTAACATGCTAACATATTACATGCATGGCCTCGTAGAATAAATTTAAAGGGCAGGTTTTGTCGATGGCTTCATTAACGAATGTTGTCTCCGTTTATGCATAATACAATGAATTATTCCTTATCCTTTGTACACGATTCAATCCCAAGTCTCTACGAATAGTATAAATAGTGGAACACTTTCTGTTGCATGTTAATTAGGGTAGGTCACCACGTCCAGAGCATAGGAATCACGAGCCAAGCTAGGCCACGAAATTTCATTCTAAAGCTCGCCTTCTTAAACTTTGTGGGAAAAATATGTGATTGGCTAATGAAAAGCGTGCCCATGACCATCGCCCTAATCTGGAATCTAACTTTGTTTTCTTATAAAGAAAGTCAGAATACATATATGAATGGACCACGAGCACCTTTAATTGCTAGCTTGCAGCGGTATAAGTAACAGCAGCAGCCTCCAAGCCGCCGTCACTACCCGGTGAAAATGCGGTCAAATTCGTCCACTCGCATGAGATAGAGACCATGTCATGTATAGTTTCTTCTTTATTTAATGTAATACTAATAACAAGTTTGGATTCTCTTATTCTGACTTTTTATATTCACGTATTGCTTTTGTGCTGGTTTACGTATACTCTTACTAATTCATATCGTTTTAGAGTATGAATTGAGGAATTTTTTCTACTAATTCCTTATTTTCTTAATGCTTTCTTTTGACTTAAACTTATAAAATAATAGAATTACTCAACTACCCAAGCAATGTCTTTTAATGCTTGAGTACCTCTTTTATATGCGTCTCAAAAGTCAAACTAAGCAAGCGGTGAGGTGATTATTTCTAGAGAACAGAAGAATTGGGACCCTTTGACATCAATGTTTTTTTATCAAGATTAGACGTCATGAACAGTTCCTGATCACGTATTAGGAATGACTAATGTGACTTGGTGTCTCACATCTTGTTTAATATTTTGATGTCACACAACCTACAAACAGTGAACATGATTGGATTGGGAAGATGACAATCCTACTATCGGATTAATCAATTGCTACGTAATTAGGCCTAATCTCCGAAACAAAACATGTGAACCGGTGAATCAACCGCCGACAGGTGACCATGTTCTAATTTTTGTGAAGTTCACAATTTATAAAACAGCAACTTATTGTTTTATTGCAACGTCATCCTATTTCAAAATATGAATTGTAATTTTTTACGTTACAGATTTTAATTGCATCCAAGTCTTATTATTTCTAAATAGGTGATAACCTAAGATAATAAAAAATATGAAGATGGACCAACTTCACGTGATGGTCACGCGCTACCACAAATATTTAATCAGCCGCCTCTCTCTCTTTGGTATGTCCCAGATACTTAATCTACATATTTTAACTAATCCTGCATTTAATTTTGGTAGGGTCTCCTTTGTCCTATAAATCAACCAATATGGATTATCCCACCAATTTCAGTAACCAAAATTGCCTCGTTCATCTCATTTCTTATGGATTACTTCAGCACCCAAAGCCAGCAAAAACACCTACCCAGATACCATAACAAAAAGAGGCTTACCCAAGATCAAGTTAGGCTCTTGGAGAGGACATTCACGTCCAACAAGAAGCTTGACCCTGAGCTCAAGCTCCATCTAGCAAACCAGCTAGGCGTGCCACCAAGACAAGTAGCGATTTGGTATCAAAATAAGAGAGCAAGGTGGAAGACACAGAACCTAGCACTTGATTATAGCACTCTTCAGGCGAGTCTGGAGGAGGCATTGGCTGAGAAGAGAAGATTGGAGAGAGAAGTTTTGCAGCTTCATGAGGAGTTAAGGAAAGCTCATGACATATTATCTACTTTGAGCCCACCACTACCTTCTCATCATCCTCCTCTTCCTCCTCCTCTCAGTAATGCTTCTAATTGTAACTCTTCTTGTGACGACGGAGGTAGCTCCAGCTTGCATAACGAAGACGTCAATGGTCATCATGAGGTTTTGCAACTTGATGAGCTTTATGCTTGTTTGATTGGTGGTGGGTCTACTTGGAGTCAGTAAGGTTTATGACAATAAGATTGCACTCGACGACCACGATTTCAGCTAAAAGTTATAGTAAATGTTGTAATGTTATTGTAGTTGCCACACAGTGGTGCCCTAATTAGACGTGTGATGATATACCTAAATGTAGATTGATAGTCCCTGGGGCCGTTACTTTTATTCTCTATTGGTGAGAAGAATTTCTTCGTTCTTTCTTTCTGGTTATGGAGATAGACAGAGGTAACTTTGGAAAAGAACGTGACAAGTTTAATGACTATGGTCCATTAATAAAGTTAATGTCTACTAAAAAAATCTGTGATTATCTCTTAATTTAATTTTCTAGATACAAGGATATATAGTGCAATGGACATTGTAATGCGTGTATTAAAAATTAAATTATAATTATTAATAAAATGGTATTAAATTACATTGTATAGAATGAATCCATGAGCAAACAAGGAAAATATGAAAAAGAGTTCACATATATATAGTTACCTTTTCGCATTTCATTCTTAAAAAATTATTAAGTTTTCAATTAAAAAGTGTCATATACTATAAAAAAAATTTCATTAAATATTAACTCTCCAATAAGATTGTCTTGTAAGAATTTTGATGATTAATTATATTGATATATCTTTGTAATTTGATATTTTTTATTCCATTCCTCTTATTTTAAAAATTATTATTGGCTCTTGTTATATTGTTTAGTAAACTCCCTCCATTATATTTTGTAATTTTTTGTCAATTCATATCTCCAAAACAACATTATATTAAAATTTAAAGTTTAAATACTACATTATTTTGAGCTTAAAATAAATAGAAAATTAACGAAACATAATATATGAAATTGTGTTTTTAATCTAAGTTTTCACTAAAGAATAAATAACCCTTTAATTATAAACGTGAATGGAGATTATTTTTGTTGAAAAGAGAGAATAGCTATTATCTCGAGGAATACTGATCCAAGATACAGTTAGGCATATCAACCTACACTTGAAAGCGACTATGGAGAACAGACGCCCAAGCAAGAGGCTGAGCGCCCCTATTCTCCGAACTCCTAATCCAAGAAACAGAGATATTATTTCTAGTGCATAAAATATCCTTACAGTCCGAAATTATAAGACTAAAATAGGAAAAAATCCAAAGACCTGGAGTTCAAAGCATGGATAAGAAGTTAACTATCAGTAAAAATAGAACTTGCTATCACGAGCAAATAACAAACACTATTGAAGAGCAAGCGCCTTCACCATCGCAGGACCTCCATTGCCTTCCTCGTAGCTCGAAAGTGCTAATGAAAAGGAGCCTTCTTCGTCTTTAAATAGAATGCCAAACCCAAGAAGGCCAGCATCTGCAAAGATCGAGCCATCAATGAAAGCCAACCACTGAGAGGACGACGCCGTTACGGCTGCTGACCGAAAACACAACAGTAGCGGGGGAGCAACAGTCAGGGGAGTGCCTACAAGCATCAGCTCCTTGAAATCCAAATAGTAAGAATTAGCTTGAGTATGAACATGGTATGACTTAACTCGTTTATCGTGCCATAGTGTGTCATTTCGTGCCAACCATAACTTCCATGCCTGAATGCCGATTCAAGCAGCACGATCCCTTCCTGCTGTATTGAGGACATAGGCCAAAAAAATCCTAAAAAGAGGACAAAGAGTATGTTAGAACTAA
>JANZLX010000213.1:42286587-42301209 GCA_025531955.1 Erythroxylum orinocense
CACAATGAAATTCAGAAATATCTAATCCTTGAAACAAATGAGGAAACATGACCTTTAAAACTTTAAAAGATGGATGATCTAGGAGTAGATGATATAGCCAAATGGTGTCTTTATTTTAGGAACTAAGAAATGACAAAGATAGGTTGCTCCTAACTCTTTGAGGCAATTCAAGTAGAGGCCACCCCTCTCCTTAGCAAGTCCAATTCTCCTCCCCAAGACCTGATCCTGAAAAACACAGTGAGAAGAAAAGAAAGTAGCATAACATTTAAGATCATGGGTAAGCTTTTGAATTGAAAGTAGGCTAGCAGACAGTTTTGGAATATGGAGAACCCTTTTTAGAATAAGGGTAGGAGTGATGTGTATATCTCCGAAACTTGCAATAGTAACTAGAGAGCCATTGGCCACTACAATCTTTTTGTTACTTACGAATGGGGTATAAGTGTGAAAGAGTTGAGATGTGGGTGTCATATGGTATGTGGCACCCAAGTCTATTATCCAAGAATTGGTATGAAGATTTTCCGAGACATTCATGCAAATAGGTAGTAAAGGTTTACCCGAAAGAGCCCATGAACAAGTCTTTAGAAGGTTTTTCAATAGTCCCCAACAAGCTTCTTAGCTTCTCAATTTCTTCACTGTTTAATTCCATTGTTCCTGAATTTTCCTCAACTTTGGGCTGATCTACCATATGTGCTTAGGACCTCTACTATCCCCCACGGTTTCCCCATTCTCGACTTGGTGGTTTACCGTGTATTTTCCAACATGTCTCCTTTATGTGCCTCGATTTCTTGTAGTGGGTGCACCAGAGGTTGTCCTTATTCTCCTTCCCCTGGTTTTCTCTACCAGAATGCTTAGATAGATCACTTTTTCCTTTGTCCTGATGATCAGTTTTTGCTAATAAGGCTAACCCGTCCATGGTTTGTGCTTCAAGCATAACATTCCTTCGACTTTCTTCTGCTCGAATCAATGAGATTGTCTCTTCTAGAGACAGAGTGTCCTCTTTTCCAAGGATTTGGATTCTGACCTGATCAAATTCAGCATTCAGCCCAGCCAAAAAATCACACAGAGTCTTTTTCAATGAAGTTATTCAAGATGACAGTATCCTCACGGCATTTCATCTCAAAAACTCGATAATGATCGAGTTCTTGCCACAGATTCTGCAGCAAGTTTGCATATTCTGTGACAGATTTATCTCCTTGCGTAGCAGCTGCAGTTTTGATCTTGATCTCGTACACTTGAGCAACATCACGAGCCTTCAAATATGTGCAACGAATATAGTCCCAAATCTCATTTGCAGTGACAAAAACATGCATGTTACACTGATCATGGGATCCATAGAATCCCATAGCCAGGACATTATCATGGAATCCTCCTCATCCCATGCTTCAAACATTGGGTTATCCTTAGTCGGTCCTATTCCAAGAAGATGACTAAGTCTCCTTTGCCCTTGAGGTATGTACGGACAAATTGAGACCATTTGAGATAGTTCTTCCCATTAAGCCTATAGGATGCCTGAATATTTTGTAAATCTCCAATTTTCTGAATGGTGCCAAATTCTTCTGGAGGGTTAGATATGGTGGAGACAGAGGTTTGAGAGGTTGACAAGATTAAGAAGAAGATACTGCAGTGAAGAAGAAGATACTGCAGCAATTAAGGCTATCCTAATGAGAATCACACAAGAGAGGTAAGGAGGAATGTAGCGAAGAACGCTGGAACACACAAGATAAGAAAAAAATAGTGTTTCGATAGTGTAACAATGAAGGCTGCTCAAAGGACAAATCCTAGAAAAAGAAGCCCTACGGCTCTGATACCATGTGGGAAAGAATTTTTCTATTTCTCATATATTGAACAGGAGTATACAGCCATCTATAAAACATTACAAGTAGGAATTTAAATCTAGAAGGTTATCTAAAGCTATCTAACGTAATCCCTTAATTTAAAGGATTTTAAACTTATCTTATCTATTTACAGCCTATCTATATCTAAGTATAATCTATTTACAGCCGTTTAGTATCTCAATGCATGTCTATAGAACAGTTTGTTACTTCAGTCTACAAGAGGAATATGTATCAAGAATGAGTAATCCAACTTGGACTTTTCCTTCACAAAACTTTCGACCAATTGGCAGCTCATTCATAGCACAAGCACTCTTACCTATCCCATGAGAGTATCGGTACTGAGTTTGCTTCTTCAGTAAAATAGCTGTAGCAATGGGAAGTCCAACTGTCAGTCCATACCTATCTGTCAAAGATGCTGCCTCACCCTGGAAACCAAGAAAAGTTATCCTTGAATTTCAATATGAGTATAAAAATCACTTTAGAAACCAGTTACTAAGAGAAGCAAACAATAAGCTTGTGTTGCTCACCTGAAGTGTCATATAGTGTCCACCTCTCTTCAAAAAGTTTATGCCAACTCTTTCTGTCTCTGGGACACCAATGGTGTCCAAGACAGCATCAAACTTCCCCTTTATTGCTAGTTCTATGTCCTGCATGCCAAACACGTAAACAGAAGCATCATTTCAGGTACTATATTGGATATCTGAAGTTTCCAAATTGAGATAAATAAGTAAAAACTTGAATAACTATCAAATGAAAGACTATTTCACGCAATGTATTTTATACAGCATATTACTGATTATCTAGTTTTCGAAGTACTCCATATCAAAATTTAACTATAACTTTAATCAGATCATGTGTTCAAGATCATGAAATATTGGAACCTCAAAAGTATAGAAAATAAGAAGCTTATTCAGATTTCATCTAAAAGAAATTACTTATTAGTACGTGCTTGAAAAGACAAGGCAAGAGAAAAAAAGGTTAAATGAATGTTATAGGCATAGGTAGATTGAATGTTAAAAAAGGTATGTGTTGCTACCATAATACTGAATTTTCATGGACTGTGCCCAATGAAAAATTGAAGTTACAGGTACTCTTACAGTATATAACACAAAACAAGAATAATTTCTGAAAATTTGTTAAAGTGATAAGAAATATAACTGCTTTTTACCTCAGCAGTGTAATCGACTGCCTGCTCAGCACCAGCTTCCAGGATCCGATTTATGCTTTGACTTCCACAAGTAGTTGTAACATGACACCCTGCAGCTACAGCAAGCTGAATTGCAGCAAAACCAACTGCTCCACCACCACCAACTACCAGTAGCCTTTGCCTATGAAAATGGGATTGACAAGCCAATTTGAGGAAAACTTAAGGGCAGTTTGTGGTAATGCATATGGTTGGTTTCCACAAAGTAACAACAGTTCACCACAAAAATATGGGATCTTCCACATTCAGATGTTATATTGTTGTCAAATTTCAAAAATAAAATAACGGCCAACCACTTAGAATCAGGAATAGAAGCATGATTAATACCTACATTACAATGTATGGCTGAAAATGATTGCCACAATATGATGTAAATAAGGTTCTCAAAGCTACCTGTTTGTTTAATACTTGAGTCCTCAACCGAAGTTCTTAACTAAATCAGAGTCTCAAGAGTGAAATTTAGCACGCACAAAAAGAAGACATTAGCACTTGTCTACTTGCATCTTGTATGGAAAGTGAAGAACTTAATCCTAGGACATGGTTAAAGCTATAAAACAAAGTTGAAATGCTTAAATGCCTTTTGATTTCATGTAATACCACGAACTTCACAGGAATGTTTGTGCATAACACAAGAGTAATTTTTAAAATTAACAGGGAAAAGATGGACAGCTCTGTCTGTTCAATGAATTGGAATTTTATACATTGACATTTTAAAGTAAAGGTGTTGTTGATTGCAATAAAGGAAGTATCATGCTGAAAGTTTCTGTATGAACACCCATTGCCAGAATAGCTCTAAACAATTGCAGATACTTTCTAAATGCTCTTTGCTTAATATACTAGCTGCAAAATGAAAAACTGTGGTCATTTTTTACTTTTTACTGGAATCATCGCATATGATTGTTTGCACCTAAACTGGATTATCAATAGGAATATTACAGCAAGACAGTAATTTAAAAATGATGCCATAAATGCACCACAGAAACATATATGTGGCATTGACAGAATACACAGGAGAACCTGATCACAAACACAATGCACAAGCAGATATACATGTCATTAACATGAACTATAGGAACTTTATTTGAATTATAAAAAGAATCATCTTAGCAAATAATACCCTTCATATATCCTTGCAGTACTTCTCAGAGCACGCCATGCAGTTAGGGCAGCAAAAGGAATAGCACTTGCTTCCTATAAGACAAGAAAGAGCTTTCAGAGGTTCATTTCACAAGGAAATAGAAAGAAAAAAAAGAGCAATCAACTAAGTAAATATATGAATTCAATTAATCTAATGGAACAGCAAGGATCTAATTTTCACTACATAACAGTGTATGTGTTCAAGAGTAATAAATTTAAGAAAAAGAAAGAAAGAAAGAAATTATGCTTGCACACCCAAATCTGGATATATTATTACATTTGTGTACAAAGACGTAAAAAGAATGCTACATAAATTTTAAGGGGAGAAATGCAACTGTTTAATCTGCCACAAAAATTGTCCATTCAACAGTTTTTTAAGGTCATGACCACTTAGACATCATGGATGACATAGAGGGATGAAGAACCAATGTAAAACTGAAAAGTTGCAACCAAGTAGAAGAATTTTCACCAAATGAAACTATGGCAGTACCTACCACATGTGTAATTGATGATGGTTTTACAGTAACTTCCTCTTCTGGAAGAACTGCATAGTCGGTGTAAGTGCCTCTCACAGCAGTTGGATGCAATGCACCAAAAACCTCTTGCCCAATACTCAGGGAATGCACTGAACTTCCAATAGCTGCAACTTCACCACTGATATCACGACCCAAAATAATAGGTAGAAGTGGCTCAAATATGGAACGGCCATAGCCTGATCGCATCTAAAAACATGAAAACTCCTGGAACATTAAATTGATAATCATTCTGGCATAGAGGTGATCTAAAGCATACAAGGATGTTCTGACTTTTAGTATGCATAAACTTAGCTCACAATTAATCAGCAGTGTAAGTATGGACGAGGATCCAATAATTTTCCAATTGAGTTATGGTCAGATTCCTCATACCTAAACTTGATAGCACCAATCTATTTCATATAGTAGAAGTCTCTACTTAAAGAACTTGGCACTGCAACAGGTTGGTTTCTCTGAACATCATAAATTCACTAAAACTCAGTGCAACGTCATAATAAGATCCATATCAGATTTCCCAATATTTCTTATCTTCTAAATCCCCAGTTTAAAAATTCATCAAACTGGATCCTTTCACGTGCTTCCTTTCCAATTCTAGAAACGCATCATCCTTTACCTGAGCTAAAGTAGGCGCTATCTATATTCAGGTGCAGTCATTTCTATCAATCACCTCACTTATTATTTCTAAAACTTACATTACCCGACAATCTACATAACTCGAGCATCCGAATCAGTAATTTCGAGCAATTCCAATTCCAATTCCAATTCTATTGTTATCTCAATCCTCATATCGACTCAGCCACCACATTTTCAATCCAAAAAGAATCAGCAACCCATTAAAACAAGCACAGAAATAAACAAAACCCTTGACCAAAAAATATAAAAACAGAAGCTTTAACTCACCCCTTTCATAATGAAATTAAAAAAAAAAAAAGAAGAGAAAAGAGTAATGGCACTGACTCTGGTATCAAGAGGATTGATAGACACAGCCCTGGCACGAACTAGAACCTCGTTGGATTTGAGTTGAGGGACCTCCACATCATGCCGGAGCTCCATCACCTCGGGCCCACCAAACCGGGGAAGCAACACCGCTCTGCAACTGCTAACCACAAACCTAACCAGCCCCAGTTGCAAGAACTGTCGAAGATCATAGTTTACACTTCTGTTTTTTAAGCTTTGAGCTCTCAAAGTTAGCATCTTTTTGTTCTGCAGGTGTATAAGGTCACATATGTATAAATGAGCGAAATAAACAGAGAGGAGAGAGAGCGAGAGAGGGCTGTGGGGAGGACGTGTACTTGTTTGTATCCGCAACCTGTTTTTGTGGAACGCTCCTTTGCTTGCTACCACTTCTTCCGTTTATTTGATTTTGTTGGAGCCACTGCGATGCAACTTCTATCTTACAAAAACAAGAGTTATGGCCAAAAGAATTATAATTTGGTAAACATTTCAGTTGAATTTGGTTTAAAGTTTAACACAAATTAAAAAAAAAAGAAAATAAACAACACATTTTACAAATTAATTATAGAAAATTTAATTTATTTAATTATCGCAAAGCCAAATATAATTCATGAAAACTCAAAAAAGAGACAAATTTCAAGTAAAGGTCAGTTTTACTTCTATTTTTCTTGTGATTTTTGGTTTCTGATTCTTTATTAATTTTTAATGTCCAAATAATTATACTTTTAATATTGATAATTATAAAATCCTAAATAAAATTAAAAATAAAATTACCTAATTGATTTTATTTTAATAAGATTGATCCTTTTTACTAAAATGAATAATTAAATAAATAAAATTTACTAACAAGCTAAAATGTATTTGATAATATATAATGAAATATATATATTTTCTGATATTTTAAATTTAAGGAAAAAGTCGAAAAAAGGAAAAACTTCTCTTAATTTCGAAATTAAAAAAATCAAAATCCAAAACAAGCCCTAACCTATCAGTTATACGTTCCTGAGTTCAAAGAAACGAATCCCAGTTCTCTTCAAAAATTAGAGAATGCAGCTTCACTTCCACTAATGCATGATTCAGTTTCCTGCTTGGTTCAAAGAACTCAAAAATATAACAGAAGTAAATATCTGCTATAGTTTATTCGAAAGCAGAGATGTGTAGTGGTAAATGCCTCTGATAATAACAACACATTCATATATTGATTCTCATGTTACAGATCTTAATCTTAGCCAAGAGGGCTACATTACTAACTTAAGGAACCATTGGCATGTCAACCCTGCACAAAATTCTAGTTTTCGCCCAAATCCAATTTTTAGAAGGGAGACAAGCTCATATGACAGTTACGAAGATGCCTTTCATCAACCGACTGTTTCAAGATAGGAGACCAAATAGAATGAACTATAGCCCAACTATTTTCCTTCCTCTTTGTTCTCTCCCGAGATAACAGATGCTGCGCTTGTAGCACCTATGTTATGTGAAGAAGTAACAGGGCCACTGTTAGACGCAGGATTGGCAAAATCACTAGGATTTCCAGTGTTGGCTGCAATCACAGGTTCAGAAGCTTTTGGCTCCATAGTTGTTTTCACAGTTGGCAAGACATTAGGTGGAATACTTGGATTTGTCATTGCTACATATGCATTATGTTGCTTCTGCAGTGTTTGGGTGGTAGGGAAAGTAACCTTGCGGGTATTTCTTGAAGGATCTATACTAGGTTTGTGATGGTAAGTAACTGCTGACTCATTTGCAGCATGAAGTTGTTGCAACCTATAATCAGTTTCAGGCCGACGACAAATCTTTCTCAGCGGAACAATTTCCTGGTGAACAGAAGATCCAGAAATAAAATAAACACCACCAGACTTAAAATGCAATATCAACCATCAGTGTGCAAGGATAATGAATCTTGAGCTGTTCAAGTGTCGTGCAGTAAATGCCCAATTGTCAAAAAACATGAGGATACTGTCTTTGACATGGTAAAAATACATTGCCAGGATAGGATAACAAAAGCTGTATAATCAAATGTAAATTGCTATACAAGTCATGTTCCGAATCTACTGACATCACATTCTAGGTTCAATTCAGACCAACAAAATAAAAGCACAAGTATTTCTCCACCTTTGACATCAATAACAGAATGAGTTTTGGTTAAGACATTCAAGAGATTGGGATTCTTGCGTGATGCGAAAAACACATTAAGTAGTCTCCAATGCCTCATTTGTTTTGGCAAAAAGGTGCAACATGTAGCTTGGGTTAAAGAAAACAAAAGTTTTCTTTTTATGTTACATCAGATAGCATCTTACTAGTGAACCTTAGAATCACTGGCCGAGGTGGCCATTACTACCTGATCCACCAAGTATCAACCATAAGCTGACACTGTTAACACTGTCCAGTTGCATTAATAACCTCATAAATACAAGGCAGAGAGATGTTCATGCATCATTTACTTGGGTTGATTAAGACAAAGCACACAGAATCGCAAAACATATCACGGCTATGAATACCTTATTTCAAGGAAATTTCCATTCAAAAAGGATAAATCACTATTTCTGTTCAATCCCTATGCAAATGAAAAAGAAGCCAATGGATTCAACAAAATAAGGAAGACAAAACTGCTACAAGTCTACCATGAGATTGTAACCAAAAGCAACCTGCAATCACAATGGTCAGTATGTGACAAAACCAGTTTGAACAGATACAAAGGGAGACATAAAGTTACCTCAGTTTGATCATGCTCATATCGCACCAGAAACCTACAACGACAACCTCTTACATCATGTCTTCGTCTTTGAGCGTCAAGAACTTGTGCGTCAAAGTAAAGAGCCTGATCTTTACCTTCCTGTAGATTTTTAAGCATCAATGGAGCAAAATAAGGACTTTAGATTAAAGGCTGAAACTAGAACTCTTGCTTGTTATTACTGTAATATTTTTACAGTCCATTACCTAGGAGCTATTCAAATTCGAAACAACTTAATTCTATGGAATATGATATCAACCCGTTAAAATGTTCACAGTCAGTTAATTGGCCTTTAACTCTGTAAAATATGGGAGCCTGTACAATTACAATATATCATGCATGGAAACAAATGATTAGTATATATTTATATCTCTTCCAAGTTCCCTCATTTATTCTTGCTCTTTCTACATTGAGCAATGAAGTTTCAAATAACATATCAAGGAAAATACTGAAAAATCAATTCATGTGTTCATCTCATTTCACCTAAAATCCACACCTGAAAACATAGTATGGAGTCCCCAGGAATAACGACAGCGCACTCTGATGCTTCACACGGGAGTGATCTCTGCCTGACATGTTTGAATACATTTACCCACTCATCTTCATCTGGTCCGAAGCCAGAAAACCGAACTAGTACTTCCTGATAAAATCCAGCAACATTATTGGATAACAAGAGAAACTGATTGCTAGGAGCAATAGCTTACCACAAATAGTTACAAAAAACATGGGAACAACATGAGGACAAATTCAGTCTGCAGTAACAGCAGATCAGGTTACTATCAAGATAATATTTGGTGCAACCTAGAAGTAGGTGATGGAATCTGTGGGGAGATGATGCAATCTGTAAGCTTGCTGAAATTAACATTTTTGAGTCTCTACAGACTGATAGGTATTGATCAAAACCTTTTGGGCCTATGGTCAAAATAGAGCTCAAACATCGAAAGATCTCTCAACATTTGGACGAGATGGTGACATCATCTCATGCACCTCAAGTCATTATATAGATATTCAATGTTCCCAAGAATGAGGTCATTGGATTCTCTCACTAAATATTTTTCTCTCTGTAGCTTTATTAACTTTCTTGTTGGAAGTCAAACACAGAAAAATATTCTGACATTTAGTTCTGCTAGTTTGTCGAGAGGAAGTCTACGAACTGCAGTCATACTATAATCCACTCATTATATCAAGCCTAATCTCGAACGGAGAGACCGAAATTACACTATATCGTAGACCACAAAAACTCGTGTTTAAGCATTATACATGCTTAAATTTCGAAAACAGGAGTTATCTCCTACTTCAATGGGACTTCAACTGGTTTATATACAAGAAAGGACTCTATCTTCGACCAAACTTTAAAGCATTAGGTTATGAGCACTTGTATATAAACTACTCTTAATTTTTACTCTATGTCAATGTGGAAATTGACACATTTAACAAATGCATTAAGGGAGTCTAAATTAAATAAAATTACATCACATAACTTTAATGGAACTTAATGCCAGGGTACATAAATGGTTACAATCCAGATAAAACATATTAAGCAAGACAAAGATAGAAGTGCTAATAGAGTTGGCAGTACTGTAGTTAGAAACACGAAATAGCTACCAGGATAACTTTGACAAAAACTATAATGAAAATAATTTAATGGTGAGACTCAATGTCACAGATAAGCATGTTATTCAAGACCAAGACCATGATATAAGGAGTTTTAATAGTTTTGTAAGAAACAAGTAATAAATGCTTGTATAAACTTTAAAAAAGCCAACATGTGATAAGGAATAATATGCAATCAAATATGTAGTAAAGAAGAGCATGAACATTACTGCATCACCGGAGTCTGGGAGTTTATGGGCCAAGAACGATGCAACGTCATACCTGAGGAAAAAAAACAAGAGAATCAAACTGAAAAAGCAATTTGTCTGAATAAGGAAGACAATAAATATGAATTACACTGAGAAACACCTAGAATCATCCTCAATTTATTCCAAACAGGAATGGCACAAAACAATTACCAGGCTCCATCCCTTGCAGATTTGGCTTCAAATTCCATGTAAGGATGCTCTGAAATGGTTCCTCCTAAAGAATGAACTTTCAAGAATTAGAAACAGGAAAGATTAATCCAAGGAATATAAAGACATGATGCACTTTTAACATCATGATCTTTGACAGACATTCAAGAGAAATGTATGATTAGGTTCCCAATTACATTACTTAATAAAATTCTTCCCAAAAATTTAAGTAGGCGGAATAAGAACAAAAATTATACCCAGGATTAAACATGGAACATAATGTTTTTGAAACTGTAGCACTTTGGAAATTTGTCACCATTTAGAAACAAGATTATAAATTAATCTCACATTTTTTTTCCCATTTACATATGAAAAGAAAACTGAACTGAGCATCATGTTACTAATTCAAAAGAAAACGAGAACAGGAACACACTAAAAAGAGTGCTTTCCCCTAATGTGTAAGTCTACATCTTGAAAACTGCACACTGTCAGCATCACTGTACAATTTTCACATATTTTCTTAAATATGAATGAAGATTGGCCTTGAAGACCTTCTACAATGAATTTTACAGCATTTGCATTTACAAGTACCAAGCTGGGATCCATTAATGTAGGTGTAGGGCAATGTATCCTTACCCAAGAATGATGAGTGGGAATTAACCCAACCATTTTCAATTTTAAGAGTCAGCATTCTAGCTGACTTCACAAACTTAAACTAGCTCAAAACATTGTGAATTCTAAATTTAATCAGCAACACATGAAGCAATTACATAAAGATAACAAGATCACAACTTTCATCTATCACACAGGATTCGGTTTAGATTAGTTTGCAAAGGCTGTAAAATGAAAGCAATACGAGAAGTAGGAGGAAAGATTTCAGAACTTCATTCTACCCGAAGAAGCAGGGCCAGTTACAGAGACAGGAGCTGGTATGGAAGCAGCTATAGTTTGAGGCACACTTTTTACAGGGGCTGAATCATCTCGAGGCATAGGCGTGACATTTAGCTTTACAGGAGGCTTACTTGATTTCGATCTTATTGCATACCTTCTATTTTGGAACCAATTCCAAACCTACAACCAAAACTCCACTTTATTAACAAACTCTCAATACTTTCTCCTTACAAAATGAAAGTAAAGCAATAAACCCATCTCACTTGTTTCATCTGCACCACAATTTTCCCTGTTCGATCTGGAGATTCACTAAACCCAGGAAAGGACATTTGACATCAATGCACTGCATCAAGCTTATTAGGTTGAATACCTTAAGTTGTCGAACAAATATAAAGCCAAACCTGAACTTCTCTGCAAGAGCTACAAGAACCTCTTTAACTGGCATGTTGTTGTGATGCTCTTGTAAAATTGCATCCATCTCTGCTACCTAGAGGACATTGTAGACCACATTGTTTTACAATAATACATTCAGATTTTCTAAATCAGATGTACCTACAGAACCCCCACCCCAATACAAACTGCTGTTGTGACATACTGTAGGTATGTGCATGTGGATAAAGAGAGAAGTAGATACAGAGACATCCTTGAAGCTGTTCCATTTTGTTAAGAATCAGTTCACAGTTTGGGGATAGACCTCCTTGAAGCTGTTCCATTTTTCATTATTATTGGCAAGACAGTTACATAGAATTTTGCTTAAAAGAACACGCAATTGAAACAAATCAGTGTGTATTTTTATATTTTAGCATTCACTTGGTAAGTTAGACTAAAAATGCATTCGATTTGGATCATGTGTTATTCTTTTAGACAAAAACAAAAAAGTTTGAGATATAATTTCACAAAAAGAAGACTGAAGAAATAGTATTAAAAGCAAGATCTAGAGAAATAGTATTAAACAAGTTCTATTAAAAGCATATATAATATTAAACAAGTTCTATTAAAATCATATAGCACCATTTTCTTTTTCTTTCTAAGTCAAAACTACACTGTCTTAACCTCTGATAAAAAATAAAAGCGTTAATGCACTATGGCTTCAGCAGCTACAATGAAACAGTTTCATAAAAGCCAAATTCTTCATTTCATATGTTAAATATATATTAGGATCTTTACAACATCATGGTCCAAGGTCAAATCTCTATAAGCTTTTGCATAAAATTAACTTAACTTCTCAGATTACTGTAAGCATAGACATCGTATATGAGCAACCCAACATAAATTTGCAGTAAGTAGATATTATTGCAAAAACAGTTTGCAAATTCTTGGAAAACAAAATCCACGGCAATAGGATATGAAATTCTGATGTTAGAAGTTTTTGGTCATAGTGTTCCTATTTCCACTAGACATTAATAAGAGTAGAAAAGTAAAACTAGAACGATAACCAAAGAAATCACAGATTGTCCATTAACTAATCTGAATTAGTTAAGAATCAAACAAAACAGATATAATAATGCTCATCAATTCTGAAGTATCACCCTAAAGTTGAAGAAGAAGGGTTATGAAGTTCTCTACATGATTAGTTCTATTCAGTTGTACTTAAGTTCATAACTGAATTGTTCATAACTGAATTGGTTCGTTAACTTTTCTTTTTGTGTAACTGAATTGTTCATAACTGAATAGAACAATAAATTACTGTCTGATGACAAATTTACAGGTCTGAAGAGATGTCGCAAGAGTTGCAGACTCAGATGGTTAAACTACTTAAAACCTGATATAAAGAGGGGAAACATAACAAATGATGAAGAGGAACTTATTATCAGGCTTCACAAGCTCCTGGGAAACAGGTGCAACATTTTCCCCTTCCAGGTGGAAACAGGTGCAACATTTCAGCAGCCATTTAATCAAGCACATGACAAAACGGACCTCCATGCCAATCACATACAAGACTTAAGTTATGAACAATTCAGTTATGAACTTAAGACTTGTAATCTATAAGAAACTAAATCTACTTTTCTTAAAAAAGCAAAGCTGCAAGACTTGTAATCTATAAGAAACTGCATTATCAAACTCCCCTTTGTGTGTTTTTGTTTTTCTCAATAAATTTGCTAGAGAAATCACCTTCATTAAGCACTGCATTTGCATTAAAGCACTGAAGCAATGCATTTGCATTAAATCACCTTCATCTATCCTAGTATATGTAATATCTGTGTCCTTGAAACAGACTTTCAAAATGCTTTTAATTCAATAAACAAGAGTTTCATCTTAAACACATTAATATCACATGTCATCAAGGACAGAATATAGATCAACAAAGGTACAAGTGCATAATAATAATTTATTCATCATCGTCATCAGTTTCATCTTCGTATACAATATCACATTCATTCTCACTACTGCTTGTCTCTAAGTCATCGAAATCGTCATTCAAACGTTGCTCGGAATTCACCACAACATTATTGATTACATCATAAGCAATATCATTCCGATCTAAAAACTCTAAGGAACATTCCTCGAGATCCACTCGAACATCAGAAGACTCCTCAACGTCATCTGCATCTTCTTCATTACCATGCAATGGGATATCATACGCACGTCTAACTTCACATTCTTGAACAATCCGCCAATTTGAACCATGTAACAAGTCTTCAACTAAAAAAATTTGCTTTGCTTGGTTTGCCAAAACAAATGGGTCATCCTTGAACCAGAACTTAGTAACGTTGATGCTTTTTAGAATGCCGTTCACCCTCATATTCGAACCGCCAAGATCGTACCATTTGCATTTGAAAAGCACAACACTTTTACCTCGAACATATTCAAGCCTTATAATATCTGTCAGCATCCCATAAAATGTTATATCATCTTCCCCATAATTTCCTAACACTGCCACACCGCTGTTTTGTGTAATCCTTCGCGCATCACGGGCTTCAGTGCGAAATCGCATGCCATTTGTATTGCATACAGAATACTTTTGTACCAAGCTATGAGGTCCACATGCCAATGCATAGAAAGACTCAAACATATTTCCTTCACGGGAGCTAGTTACTGTCGTCATCTATATGAAGACATGATTCATAGTTAATAATATATAATTATTAGTTAACACCACGTACAAACGTTCTGCTCACCCGACGCTTTAACCATTGACAAAATTGTTCTCTATGTCTCCTATCAACATGCAATGGACTTTGTTGCCTCAGCTCATCCATGTGCTCACTATGAATCATATTAAAGTCAATCAATATTATATCAGTCATCTAAACTTATGACATATCTTAATTTGACAAAGGGTTAGAAAAACTTACTCAATAAAGGGCCTAATCTCATGACAATTCAT
>JANZLX010000213.1:42337840-42348683 GCA_025531955.1 Erythroxylum orinocense
TATGATGTCATCTTTCAATTTAATCAAACAGCTACAGCCTACAGGTAGTTCCAAAAGATAATAACCTCTGATATTATAGAGTTCACAGACACCAGGACTAAGTAAGATTCTAATAAATTTCTATCAGACGATTCGATAGGATACACACAAAAAAAGGAAGGTTTTCTCCAAAAGCTGTCTTGCTTAAGAAACATTAAATACAGAAGTTAAATGAAATAAAAGATGAAAAAAAAAAAACAAAGGATAACCCTTTGAACATGAAAAAGTGGCTTCAAGTGGATAGGAGGAAAAAAAAAAATCTAAAAGTGCATACATCCTTTTGGCTGCGACCAATTGCATAGAGCTTTTCAACACACCACCAAATGAACAGTTAGATGCAGGGGGTCGTGCAACTGGAAAATTTTGAGTCCAGATAAGGCGTATGACAAAGGTTATTATGAAGAACAGCAACCAGCTTTCTTAATTGCAGAGACATCATCCTTCATATTGATCATCTGTCCTTTAGGCAAAGCAGCCGGATCATCTCCCACTTCCAGGGCTTTGCGGCTGACAACTTGATATATTTGAGTTAGCACTTCAGTAAAAGCATTCTCAACGTTCAAGGCCTCAAGGGCAGATGTCTCCATAAAGAATGTTTTTTCCTTCTCTGCAAAGGCCATGGCATCTTCAGTCGAAACTGCTCGCAGATGTCGTAGATCTGCCTTGTTACCCACAAGCATTATCACAACATTAGCATCTGTGTGATCCCTTAGCTCCTTCAACCATCTCTCAACATTCTCAAATGTAACATGTCTAGTGACATCATATACAAGCAATGCACCAACAGCTCCTCGGTAGTACGCACTTGTGATTGCACGATATCTTCAAAAAGATGCAAGAGATACATAGTGCCAATAACCAATATAAGAAACCAAAATTTTCACAAGCAACCAAATCCAATAACTAGCTAAATTTGTTTCTCTTATTCCTTTAATTACATCAACATAAAAGATTAGTGAAATAACATTATAAGCAGGAAACTAGAAACCATTCTGTCCATGGCAATTCAGAATATTGAAAATTTGAGAAAAATAGTTTCTATATAGATAAACAATAGGCAAACGGGGAATTGACATAAATATGAGTGCAACCAACCAAACAATTGCATATACCTGGTTTACTGAGATTATACTGCTATGCTACTTATTAAGGGCACTCGTCATTCTGAAACAAGTATTTTAAGTTATACTCAAAAGGCTATTCCATATATAACAGGCCAGCTTGATCATACAGATAACCAACCTGAGCATATAAGATCTACAAGCCCCTCACCATATGATGATCACTGGTGCCGCTTTTTCCCATTTTAGTGAATTTAGAATGTCTAAGCCAAAATTCTAATACCAGATTCAAGAAGCACAAACAGCTCTAGGAAACAAATTCTACGGCAGTAATATGAGAACAGAGATATCATCACTTCCTCAGTAGCAATGAGAAAAATATATGTCACTCCTGCGCTTCTTTCTGTATAAACGGCTATTCTGGAATCATTAAATTCAGCATCTTCTTGCATCCATTGGGGGAATCTTAAGCAATATCAATCCATATGTTTGCGACAGCAGCTAAAGACTTGGTTTTTATCCCCTCAACATTTACCACTTAGTTATAAAGAATTAGAAAAACATAGGAATTATTAAGTGGAAGGTAGATCTCGCACGATCTATCTTATCCCCAACTTTCCATACTGCCCTGCTTCAAGAGGCTTCGTATAAGTCCAGATTGAACTTCTCAACAAGAAAGAAAAAGAAAAGAAAATGCAAAATCCTAATAAAGATAATAATAACTGCAATTAACAATCAGTCAGCTCCTCAGATCTCACTTCATTTTATTATAGTGCTTCTTAGGTAACTAAGAAAATCAGGAACTTGCACTTCCACAAAAAACAGCAAACAAAGTCTCCAAGGAAGTAACAGCATTAAATAAAGAAACCCTCTTGAACAATGTGAATAAATGGGAAATTCTCAAAAAGCAATCACTTTTCCCTGATTTGGATTCAAACCCATTAGTAAAAACGCGATACCTCTCTTGGCCGGCAGTATCCCAAATCTGGGCCTTGATGACCTTATCCTGGACGTGAATACTGCGAGTGGCGAATTCGACGCCAATGGTGGACTTGGATTCAAGACTGAACTCATTGCGAGCAAAGCGAGACAAGAGATTAGATTTGCCAACACCGGAGTCTCCAATCAGTACAAGTTTGAATAGATAGTCATAATCTTCGTCAGCTCTGTAAGCCGCCATTTCTTTGGCCGCGCTTAGTTAGTCTTCGCTCTGTCTCCTAGTAGTCCTATTCTCCGCTCTCTGTCCTTTCGTTTCTACTGGAGGTCGGACCGGGTCGGCTGGCTCTGCTCGTGTATTTATTAATACATTTTGGATAAATGAAAGATAAGTACGCTTTCATTCATACGTTAGGCGTGCAGAACACACGCTGGTTCACGTGAGATTTTGAAACTCTAATTTTCTACTCTCATAATAAATAATATTATTTTTTAAAAAACCTCTTTATTTATCTTCATTCAAAATTTTAAAAAATACTTTGAATGTTTAGTAATCAGGAGACCATCATTCTAACTAATTCTTATTATAATAGTTTATTGATTACTTCTTAATTTTTTATAAGGGCAAATGGTTTTTTTATTATTATAATATTAATATAAATAATATCAAGAATTTTAAGAGCATTAAAATGTCTATAAAATTAGTGTATATGTTTGAAGTTAAATAGCATATATTATTAGATTAGTATTTGAGTATATTCATCTTATTCTGTCACTTTTAATGTCCTCGTGTTTCACTTGATTCTTTTAAGATTAAGTTGGTCTAATCATATTTCGCATTTGTGTCTAAAAGCCCCTGCTCCGATCATTATAACTTTAATCATGCTTGGACAAGTCCCACTTAAGTGCGCTAATGAAAACCGAGCATTAGCAAATTTTACTGATTAACAGCTGTTAAATATTTGTTTGGCTGACAATTGTACCCTTACTTAATCCTTGTTTTCTGTACCATATTGCAGCCAGCGTTATAGACTTGTTATTCCTTTCCATCCTGGAGTCAAACTTCACTAGTATTCATCATCTAACAATTCATAACTTTACAATTTTTTTAAAGTCAGTATCTTCGTATACCATTTTATACATAAATAGTTAATACTAAACAACTAATTTTATCAGATATCTCTAACAAACAGCTAATACAATCCACTAATCAAATCAACTGATAAAATCAACTCTCAGCTAACAACTAATACAATTAGTTAATTACTAAACAGGCCATCATTAAAGAAGCTATTTGAGTTGAGTACATTGTCCATTCATTCATGTAAAAGTGGGCATACGTAAATATAAAATCCTACTCCCCTTTTCTTTTACCTTGAAGGAAAGAATTAACCTAAAATGAAGAGCAAATTGCCGAACAAAACAGATGGAATGAAACAATTAGGATCGAAATTGGCACGAGGAAAGAAGAAACAAAAATTAGGGAACCCGTTAACTATTTAGTTCTTTGTAGGAAATATGAATGCAAACCCATAGAATTCTGCATGTGTGTTTTCAAGAACACAACCAAATCCTTAGAATTTTCCTGCTGTAAACATTTGTACGCCTTCAATACATATTCTGAATCTTGAGAATACAAATGGCAAGCACATGCTGCTTTATAAGTGAGGAGCTCCAATTTCCCTGTTGCATATAAGAATGGAAGAAATTTATACACTCAAACAAGCTTCGTTAAAGTTGGCACGCTAATTAAAAGCAATATCCGTGTGCACTCAGATTTTGTTGCCATGAGATTTTCAGTCATCAGATAAATAAATTTCTGAGCGATCTAATTGCCAAAAACTTATTAGTATCACACCATCACTTCAAGATAAATAGTACCAGGTTTAACCAATAGTGCAACTGACAATCACAGACATTCTATCAAATACAAGTCCAAACCAATGGCAAGAAGGCTCCATTCCCCAACATGCTTTGACAGAAAAGCAGTATGCCGCATCTTAGATAGAAAATCCGGTGCACTTGTGGCATATATCTATGTGTAAGCGACCAGGTATACCCCAGTTTTTGTGTTTGACTAAGTAGACACATATGCTAATAGAAAATGAACATACCTGCAGCAACTTCTGATGTAAAAGTTGTCCTGTTGAAGTGACGTTTCAACCACCATCTACATCGTAATCTCCAAGCTTTTCCTGACTTCCCATGGGTAAGAAATTTTGGTAACCTATTGTAACGAACAGAGTATTTTTCCTGTTGTTCAGAACCATTTCCTTGCAGACATATTGACATTCTGTCCTCTTCAGATTGATAGATTTTAAGAAAGCATAAAGCAAATTCTCTCCATGTATCGTACTCAGTGAAGACAGCATCCAAATGCAAAGCTATCATATGTAATAGGCTTCCAGCACCATAATAACCTGCTTAATTGAACAATAAAACAACGAGAGATATGATGATCAATATTCTCACAAATCCAGTTACAGATACAACACTAATGCCCACTCTTGCAATGAGTCCAAGATTTCTAGACATGAAAACTTAATTCCATTCCCAGAAACTCAAGAGACTTCATCCACGACTACAACCATAAAATCACAAGAAACTAAGATTCCTTATCAATCAAAACAATATAACAAACAATGTGTAGGTACAATATGGGTTTGGACAGAATAAAATCAGAAAGTTCCACCTTAAGTACAAAACGGCAATTCAACTACCTAAAGGAGAAACCAGGGGCTTTATCGGCAAGAAGAGTTGTGGAATTTTTGGAATAATGACTTCCTTGGTAATTGGAAATTTCGGAACTTAGAAAAGTTTACTACAGTTTGAACAAATTGTTCAAAGGCCTAGACTGCATACATAGACCACGAGCTTCATGATTGATAGACACATTTTTACCCATACAGAGAGTAATCTGTATGGAACATTCTATACAGACTAGTCTTGCAAGATCTAATGAAGCCAAAATATAGCTATAATATTAAACAACAAAAGCAAAAGTTGACAGAAAAAGGAAAAAGGAACACTACTCCAAATGAGCAGAAAACTTACCATCTTGATGAAAGCTGACAAGCCTTGCCAATGATTGACAGCATGTAGGATCACTTTTTAAGATGACCTCATAACATGTTGCTAGTGCATCAAAGTTATTAGGATCAACACATTCCAAAATATGAGCCCTCAACCTGCAGAATGTATCTATTAGAGCATCTGTTCATGGAACAAAACTAGGATGCGCCGCAGTAAAAGCTACAGCTTGAGCAAAGGAGTGTGACAACCAGAAAATTAGCACAAATGGAATAACAAATTGATGTTTCATGCACTTTAAATACACAGTTTGGAGAAAATAACACACTCAATAAAACAAAATGTGAGATACAAGGGAATTATTTCCACAATTTTCTCTTTCAGACACAAAAAGCTATAACTTGGCAAATAAACCAATACCTAAAAGGAAGAGGAAAACATGAATTGCCGCCGTGCTTTTCCAGTTCATGCAGAGCCTCCTTTTCTCTACCTCCAATCAGCAATAACTGGCGCAAAATTGACAGAACAAATTTAGAGGACAAAAATGCACAGAAATAGGTACTAAATACATGAAATTATAAATCACATGGACAAAAGTAAATATATATGAATCAGTATTAAAAAAAAAACTCAAAAGTTAAAAGATTATGAAAAACTCCAACCAAAACTTTGACAGCAAATCGGTAAAAAAATAAGATTTAGAGTATTTACAGGCTAAAAATTTATTCTGAAGATATACCATCATAAACAGTCATGCTAAGCACTTTGAAACACAGATCGGCATTTCTAAATATTTGACAAGCACATAGATTAAGAACATAAGCGAATTTTACTAACACAGCATTTTTGCATACTTCAGAAACAGAAGGCAAAAGCAGCTCCAACTCCAAAGTCATGCACCAGTTATGAAAAACACACTTGAAGTGCACAATGTTCTATAATAATTAACATATGATCAATGTAACTCGACCAAAAAAAATCTTCATAGCTCAACTTAGCTACATCTGTTCTGAATGCTCATCAAAAAATTATATAAAGGCAGCATCTGCTGCGTTAGGAATCCCAAAGAATGACAAAGTATTAGAAACCCATGAACCTGTATCAATGGAATCAAAGCTGCAAACACTGGAGGGGTCGCATTAGCAGCAACTTGTAAATACTTCACAGCATTCTTAAATTCTTCATCCTGAATTGCTCGACACAAATCCCAATTCCCTCTACGTATGGGCAGTAACCATGGCTTGATGTTCTCTTTGACAAAAGCAAACAAAATTTCAGCATTCATATATATACTAATGGTTAACATAATTTCTTATATGCAAGTAAGTAGAACAAGAATGGAAACACAGTGTAAAGAACATAGAACTTACTAACAGCAGACAAATTGCCAACAGAATGTATGAAACCATAGTCACTCTCAACTGATGGCTCATTTCCAACAGAATTAGCATAAAATCCTTGTGGTTGGGCTTCTTGTGGGTGATTTCGTGCCTGAAGGTTAACTGCAGCATCAACTGGAATCAATTCTCTGTGGAAGTGATTACCAGCATTAAGAAATGCTTCTTTGTTATTCATAATGGAGGTCTCTGATTCATATTGAAATTGAGTATAGGAATCATCAGTCAAAACTACATGATGCTCCTCAGAATCTCTGACTTCATAAGTGAATCTTGACAAATCTGATTGTGAAAAATTAGGTGACAAGTCTGAATGAACTTGGTGAAAATTGTTCCACCGCAAGTCTTCTGGGAGGCTAGAATACCAGAGCTCGTAGAATATTAAGCCAATGATCATATTGAACAAAGGATGACCCTCAAATTCATGCTCCTGCATTAAGCTAAGGAAAACACAAAAAAAGTTTATAATAAGGTTAAGCAATCACGATATTCTGAATGACAATATTATGAGCTTATAAAGGCATATTAAACAGTTCTTGTACTTGTGAAAAACAAAAAACCTGATGATCTTTCCTAGACCGATATTTTTAACTTTGTATACTCTTATAACTAAACACATTGCTATAAAAAGAACCTCTGTAAAATAGTTTAACAAATCATATTCAAAATATCAACCATGAAATACACGCAATCCTCGTATCAGATGAATAATGTATGGAATCTATCATTGATGGAAAGCAACGGGATCAAGATGGACACAGGACGGATCCAGCAAACAGGGATTTTTCCCTTTTCATTTTCCTCGGCCTCAACAATACCTAGGCTTGCCAAATATCTCTGGAAGCAGCATTATCTATATTAGTTGATGCCATTCTTTGGCCACAAAAGCAGATCACGGATTTGTTCTGAGCACTGATTAAGACAGATATTAGAGCAGAGGATCAGTAACAAACATCATATTGGCTTCGAAATAGATCCCTCCACATATTGCACTCGCATAAATTTCTAATGCAGAGCCACAAAGCAAATCTTCTTAGTAATGACACTGATGTTTACTTTTGGCAAGTAACAAGACTTGAACTTGAGTCTTGCACAATGGAGGAGGGGGGTTGACATCGCTAATCCAAAGGCTTGGAGGATAATATGACACTAATATTAACTAACAGAGAAGCCACCCTAATTTCTTTGCAACTGTGAATGTAGTAATAAGCTAATGAATGAGTCAAAACCTGTTTAAGCTATTTAGAACTACAAAAAAGAATAATCCAGGAAAAAAAAAAACAAGTCCCAATTTCTTAACTTATAACGCAAATCATTCAAGAAAATAGGATACCAACACTACATGAATAATGGAAAAAACTTGAATACACCACATGAGGACCCAAATATTTGGCCCCTATGGCATGGTCAGACTGACTTTTTATCAGAAAAGATTTAATAAATAAAAGTAAACAGATTCACCAGTCATAAACCAAGACACTGCAACTCATCCATGTAACCGTCAGCTAGAACAATGTACATTGTAGAATGCTCCATTGCAAAATCATCAATATATGAGGAGAATGTCTGATAAGGCTAGGAATTCCATATTTATTATGCATCTATGTGAATAATAAATCATCCGTAACAAATAGTACGTACCTTCTAGCATTGTGCCGTTCACCCTCAACATCCCCTTGCATAAGGTGGAACAGGATCGACTCCAAGCGAACCACAAAACCATGCTGCTCAAAAACAAGTTTATTTCATCAACAAAATCCCACAAACATGTAACAAGCAATGTTTCAGGATGACAAAATTTACGCGCGAAGAGCATAATATTTGTCTGACCATAAAGCATTCAAAAGACAATACCTCGTTGGCATGCCCACTTCTTCTTCGTCTTTTATTTACCAAGTTGATACCAATCCTCATCATCCAAGTATCAAATAAGTTATCAACAACTCGCGTTGAATTTCCACGGTCACTATCTATACGGTTGAGAATCTCCATCGAGGCCTAAAATATTGCGTTAAATGCGCATTAGTCGCACAAGTTACAGATTCCACAAGGATACAGAACAAAACTCTGAAAAAAAAACCATACCCAATACTTGAATCTAGTAGCTATAGGGCAACTGTCCTTACGTGTCCCTTGCAAGAACAAGCTTAAAACCCCACTTGCTTCAACCCAATCATGTTGCCTCACCAGCTTCTGCAATAGATAACGCAGTACTTTCCGATTCTCCAAACGTAAATTGTTAGAACCTAATCTAAGAACATAAGACGGCCTCGATAAACACAAGAGCACTCTTTTGCGATGCCGTTCGAGTGCAATAGGGCTAGAATTGTCTTCGCCAACACTAGTCGAATACCTTTTCCGTTTCTTTGATTTCTTCTCAATGACCTCAAATTCCCCCACACCAGCTTTGCCTTTGCTACCAGGGTCTTCCAACAGCACCATGGCAGTTCCTGTCATATCCTACATTCACCTAATAATATTGCTGCTCAGAAGACGACGGTGTGTCGGTGGCGGAGGAGAACGTTAGTCAACAGAAGAGAGACAGAGAGAGCTGAGAGACGGAAGGGAAGCGGACAGAGCGAGAATACCGGAGGACACTTTGAGCAAATACAGGATAGGTTTAAGGCGTTGAGGTTTAACTTTTTATACCACCGTGCTTCCGAAGATGTTATGGACCATAATGTCCTGAACATTTACGTGATGTTTGTAACAAAGTAAATTGAATTGATGTATAAATTGAATTAAATTATATTAATAAAATTAAAATTTAATTTAATTTATACTATTTGAAACAAATCCAGTAATATTAGAATTGAATTCAATTTCACTGTTTGGAACAAATATAACAATATTAGAATTGACATATTTTATATAACAATATTAGAATTCAATTATTTTATATGACATATTTATCCCTAACTAAAAAATAATGTTATCAATTAATAAACATTCACACTTACATAAAACAACTTATAAACATCAATTTCATTATAAGTAATATCATCAAAAAATATTTATTATTAAAATAAAAAGAAAAAATTGATTGCAAATGATATCAGTTATACCGAGTTATTTATCCGTTTGGTTCCACTTCTATTTTTCTGTTTTCGTTTTTTGTTTCTGTTTCTTGTTTTTTGTTTTTGTTTTTTTCTTTAAAAAACGAAAACTTATTTGGTTAAGATTTGTAATATAAAAACTGAAAACAAAAACCTGTTTAGTTGATATTTGTAATATAAAAATTAAAAACAAAAATATATTTGTTTTTATTATCATGTTTCTATTCTTTTGTAATTATACTATTATGTGTAATGATTATAATATAATATATTATATTTTTAAATTAATTAATTATCATTATAACTAAAAATTAATATATGCTAATCAAATATTATTAAAAATTACATATTAATTATATATAATAAAATTACATAAATTACAAATTACATTCAAAAAAGCCAATCCATCGTTTGGAGTGAAAATGAAGGCATCATATGCGGCAGCAATTGACACCCTACTGGTGCTGCTCATGGCAGAGGCAAAGCTGACATGAGCAAGAAAAATTCTCACCCATCTCCCCCCAACAACAGCTCTCTGTTTCTACCCAGACATTTTCTCAGATCTAAGAGGACGATAGGCTCAAAGACAAGATATAGGTGGGTTTGTCGTAGTTTCTAGGATATGATTTTCTCGGCGAGTGTTTTTTGTCTTTTCCTTTTTATCTTTTGTTCTTTTTTACAGGTAGAACATGAACTGCTGGTGTGTGGTTGGAGGGTTTACTGGAACTCTCCTAAACAAACCTGGAGTCAGCCGAAGATGATGATGCAAGTCGACGCCAAAAGGAAAAAAACAACAATTGAAGATGCAAGTCGGCGAAAAAAAAATTTGTTTAGGAAAGAACGAAAACCTGTTGTAAAATATTAAGGAAACGTCTTTTTTTGGTTTTCTTAATATCGTTGTAGTTTTTTATTTTTTAAAACACGGCAACGCAACTATAAGAACCAAATATGTTTTAACCTAAAGTTTATTTTTAATGAAAACCGCAACAGAAAATTGAAAAAAAAAACGCAAATAAACATGCCCTAATAAACATTCACACTTATATAAAACAACTTATAAACATCAATTTCATTATAAGTAATTTCATCAAAAAAAACGCTTATTATTAAAATAAGAAGAAAAAATTGATTGCAAATAATATCAGTTATACCAAGTTATTTATTTATTTATAATTTATAATTTATTATTATTAATCGAAATTAATTTCTTTATTTATTATTATTATTATTAACCTTATTATTATTATTGTTGTTATTATTATTATTGTTATTTATATTATTATGATGATTATTATTATTAACCTTATTATTATTATTGTTATTT
>JANZLX010000213.1:42361321-42373246 GCA_025531955.1 Erythroxylum orinocense
TTATTATAATAATAATTATTATACGGGTAAACAGATATGGAGGTGGTATCCCCATACCCGTCCCGTTACCCGACGGGTATTTTCATATACCTCCCATACCCGCCCCCGTTCGGGTAATTTTATCGGGTACTCATCGGGTTCGGGTATAATTGCCATCCCTAGATTGGTTGTCTAGGAAGATGGGTTAGAGTTAGGTTTTTATAACTTGCTCTATTAAGTGTGGAACTTTATGGATAATATAACTTGCTCTATGCAAGTATGAATGTTTTTTATTTAATTTTCTAATGTAATTATCTTATGTGTAACATCCTATGTTAGGGGTTAGAATATTGAGGAATTTCAATACACTTTATGCTTTGCATAATTGAGTTTTCACATATATATGCATATGCGATTTTGGGCACATATAAATATTTGTATATGCACTCATTGACGTTATCTGAGTATAAATGATTTTAATGTGAATTATGGATTAATTGTCTTGAAAATTAAATTGGTGTGTATTATAATTAAATTCGCATTTTTGAAGACATTCCGGATATTTGGAGATTTATCAAAATTTTGAGGTATTTTAGACTAAAAAAAAATATAGAAATAAGAGATAAATAGAAGGGACAATTGTATTAGAAATTATTTGACAAGTGAACTAATCATAATATATGTAGTATTTTACTGAACATAAAATTATATTTAAGGCATAACACGATCGTGACTTTGCAGGACCACCCGAAGTGTCGTGGTCGTGCATGTACACGATTGTGACTTCGCAGGACCATTTAGAGTGTCGCAGTCGTGCATGTACACAATCGCGACTTCCCTGTTTATCCGAAGGAGGTTATTTTCTGAACATACTTTGATCTTTTTATTTTAACTTCTTCACCCGACATCCAAATGACTTTATTCTTGAACCAATGGACTCATAAGACATTGATCTTCATCTCCACAAAAAAAATTAGGAATTTCTGAAGTGGATTGTTTGATGAATTTAAGATGAAAATGTGACTGTGTTGAAATATGATAACTGGGATGGTTTTTACTGAACATACTTCGGTAATTGGACTATATCTTGATCTTTGGACCTCATAATGAGATGATTATTAATTATGATTAAACTAGAGGCATAAGGCTACAAATTGTCTAAAGAGATTAGATTCTGATTTGGCCTTTAAAACTTTCAAAATTTGATTGGAAGCTGAGATAAGAATTCTGTTAAAGCTTAAGAATAGTCTAAAATCTTTTGAGTATAACTTTTAGTATACTAATCCAAATTAGATGAACCTGGTATCATTAGAAACCTAAGACAAAGAAGGAAAACTTTCTAGAAGGAAGTATTACCTAATAACCTCACATTCCTGATGAGAATAATTGAACAAAGTGGACCCGAAAGTTGGCTGTGAAATAAATCTGGATTGAAGAATTGAGTATGGTTTCATATGATTGATAATGTGAGAAGATTAAGGATAAGAAACCCGGAATTTGTCATGAACATACATCATACATATTCAGTATACATGAATGTGCATTAGTGAATTCATATCATGCACAATTGTGATATGTGATTTTATTAAATGTTACAGAGGAACGCATAGACCGATCACTTTCAGATATTGTCATAATTTTGAGGCAATAAGCAAACAGGGGGCTTTTGTAAGTAATTTAGATGATTTTATCTATAAGTAAATCTTGATGAATATTTGTAAGTAGTCCAGTAAGAAATTTTTGATAGTTTTGCTTGACTGTTTTGTTTGCTACTAATTTTGATCCATTGAATGTAAAGCTGTCAGATTGATATGTTTGAATTTTTGGCATGAAACCAATGATTGATATGTGTATTGAAATTCAAACATCCCTATTTTTGAATCTGTTAAGTCTTAGTTATGGGTAAATAGGCATATCTAGAAGGGTCTGCAGCTGCTCCTATAACCATACACTTCGGTGTCTTTAGATTTTAGACACTTATGTGTCTTCTGTTTTAGAGACTCAAGTCTCTTCTGTTTCAGATATCAATCATAGTATTATTTTTTCTGGTCCCATTACATGCTTCTGTAAATGGATTAACAGTCAACTGATTTTGTAATCGGATATATGTTTATTTTTTACTTAAACAAAATTGTGTTCTGATTCTGAAGGGTTTATACCCTCTTTTGATATTCAATTCTATTTTCTGTACTATCTATTATGATATACATTATGTTTGAATTGTTCATTTCAATAAATTGTTAATGCATGCTTATGCTAAGCTTGGTTCAGTATTGTTAGTTGTCAGTTTATGTATAGATTAGTTATTATTTACTAGGCTATATGTTTAGCATGGTGGATTTGCCCCGTGTAGGTTCAAAGCGAGGACCATAAAGATTGGGACGAATCAATCGCATTGGCTAATGGTGTCTGAGTCTTATTTTGTCAAAAATGTATTTTGAGTTTATTTTGGTTTATATATAAAGTGTATGATTCTGAATTGTTGTAAGTTTCTGTTATAATGTATGTATGGTTTGAAACAAGTTTGTTTTAAGTTCAACGTATAATATGATATATGTTTGTTCTGATTTACTTCTAATGGAAGATTTTGAATGTTGTGCTTTCACAAAATATTTTGGTTTGTTTGTACTATATTGTGTGGCATCCACATATCCTTCTAGGGAGCATTTGGGCGCCACATTATGTCTCCTTATCACATGAAGACATGTTAAACCTTTTATGATATTATATAATTTGGAGATCAATTTCAAAAATTGATAGTGCCTTGTAGATATCAACACAAAAAAATTACTGCTCGTTCATGCATTTTCAATCTTCTAAATTATAATAATTTTTTATTGTCTTCATAGTTCGGTCTAGCGTAATGTCATTTGCAATCAATTTTTTCTTTTTATTTTAATAATGAGCTTTTTTTTATGATATCACTTATAATGAAATTGATATTAATAACTTAGTCTATATAAGTGTGAATGTTTATTATTTAATAAGATTTTTTTAATCAGGGGTAAAAATGTCAATGTTATAAGAAATAATTGAATTCATTTTAATTGTGTTCCAAACAATTATAATATTATTGGGTTTGTTCCAAACAGTGTAAATTGAATTCAATTCAATCTCACTAATGTAATTGAATTTAATTCGTTAATGAATTCAAATCGAAGGTTTCTAAATTTAAGCACCTTTTTGTAAAGTTAATAATTAACTTTTAGATTGACTTATACGTCAAGGTAAAGACAGATTGATCAAAGAGTTCATTCAGTTGATTGATATGATAAAAAATAATTCTTACAATGACTAGTTTATGATTCTATTGATTGTGGGAGGCAAAATTGAGTTCTAATAATTATGAGCGGTAAAATTGAGTGTAATTGCTTCATAGGTTAGTTGCTAAAGATATTTATGAATCTTTATGACGTGATTATATTCATACATCTTTAAACTTCTTCCGTGTTATAAAATTGTTGCTGGTCTTGAAAATGGAAATATAATAGTATCAGACTAAAATAAAACTAGTGGGTGGAGACAGGAGAAAGCAATTAATTATTTATGGCATGCAAATCCATTATCCAGCCTAACAATGATTTCATGTTCCCAACACCGAATACGCTAACCTCATCAAAACACACACGTCTCTTCAAACTGATATCTACGCCACGTCGTCACTTCGGCCATAAGAATAATAACGCATCACCGTCTTAGTTGTTCATTGAATTATGGAGAGCAAAGTCGTTCTGAACGAGAGGAGCTGCCACCGTCACCAAGAGGCCGGGAAGAAGACCGACGATTGTGATTTGGATGATGGTCTGGCCTACATATCGGGATTTGGTAACACCTTGGAGTCGGAGGCATTAGCTGGAGCCTTGCCACGTGGACAAAACAGTCCTCTCGTGTGTCCCTACGGCCTTTACGCGGAGCAGCTTTCAGGCACTTCCTTCACTTCTCCTCGCAAGCTCAATCAACGCAGGTTGATCATTTCTCATCAGTTTTGCTTTTCTTTTGTTCCTAAATAAGGTCTCATCTCATCCGCAATAATTTCATCCAGCGCATTGTCCAATGTTGTTGGTATCTTAAACCCATAGTGAAATAGGGCCCACATCGGTTGAATGGAACTTGAATCGATGTCCTTTCCGAAATAATTAAAAGAGCTTAATTTATTAAATATTTGAATCTTCATCTGTTTCATGTTTAATCGTTTCATGAAACATAGTTCTTATGCTATAGTATTGTTTGTCGATTTGGTAAATATTCAGTTGGCTATATCGGATAAAACCATCGGTGACCCATGAACCATTTAAGGCAAGAACACCAAGACACGAGAGACTAGTGAGCGAATTTGACAAGTCCAACAGTTGTACGACACCGACCCAACTACGTTGGAGGCCAGTAGATGTTCCAAATTCACCAACTGACTTCGTTGATGGCTTATATACTGTATGTGGCGCTGGAAGCTCCTTCCTTCGACATGGTTTCGCCGTTCACATGTAAGTAATTTTCCACTTTTCTTACTTGTCCATTTTATTCCTTGCCGTTCCTTACAATTTTGTCCTCAGAAACCTTAGGAGATGGACCCATTGTTTTGTCATGTTCCAGTAATGCTAGCCATTTGTTTGTTTACAAGTTGATTGCTGAAATTATGTATAGTTTGGGCGTCATCTATTTTTGATAAATAAGAATCTTGCTTTCTTTTAGGTACGCAGCTAATACATCAATGGATAACTGTGCGTTCTGCAACGCAGATGGTGACTTCTTGATAGTTCCGCAACAAGGAAGTGAGATTATCTTCGTGATCTTAATCAAACATCATTATTAAATACTGCATATGTATCGCATCATGCCTCAAATTTTCAGAACAAACTGGTATTAACTGCTTCACATAAAAAATTGATCAACAAAATTTTGCAACATGTAAAGTAGATTGACAACAATCCATGTTCTTTTGCAAGGATTTGAATGTAGCTCCTTCTTTTCTGTGGCAGAAGCCACATTGGTTTAATTTCACTGAATATGTCTTTTCTTTTTCAAACAAAGAAGAAAAAAATTGAATCAACTGAGACTCTGTTTTTGGTTTAAGGGCTGTGGATTACTACTGAATGTGGAAAGTTGCAAGTCTCTCCTGGTGAAATCGCTGTTATACCACAGGGATTTCGTTTTGCTGTTGCGTTGCCGGATGGCCCATCTCGTGGTTATGTTGCTGAGATTTTTGGCACCCATTTTCAACTGCCTGATCTCGGTCCAATTGGTAACTAATCTTTTGGCAAAACCTAGTTTCAAGCAAACATAGTTTCAAGCACTGCAAGGATATCATTTTTATTGTATACAGGGGCCAATGGCCTTGCTGCTCCAAGGGACTTCGTCGTACCCAAGGCCTGGTTTGAAGAGGGTTCTCGCCCTGGATACACTATCATACAAAAGTTCGGTGGAGAACTTTTCACTGCGATTCAAGATTTTTCTCCTTTCAATGTAGTTGCTTGGCATGGTAACTATGTTCCATATAAGGTTAGACAGACAAATTTGTGTAGACAAAAGGTTTCTAGTCCTCGCCATTTTACTTTCTTCTCATTGGGTCTTGATGTTTTCCTTCTGCAGTATGATCTCAGTAAGTTTTGTCCTTACAACACAGTTTTAATTGATCATAGTGATCCCTCAATAAACACAGGTAGGTGATCTGTTCTTTAGAGAATGATCTTTTCTTTGAAACTTCTTTTCTTTTGGCTCCCAATAAGCCTGCAATCTTGTTGCAGTCCTTACTGCACCAACTGATAAACCTGGAGTAGCGTTGCTTGATTTTGTCATATTCCCCCCTCGATGGTTGGTTGCCGAGCACACATTTCGACCGCCATATTACCACCGGAACTGTATGAGTGAATTTATGGGCCTAATTTATGGTGGATATGAGGTAAATTTAAAGAACACTTTTCCCTTTTTCTTCTCAAATTTGTAGCTTGATATAAGCTTCCCATGTTCATATAATAAAACGTGATTAATTTGAACGGAGAAATGCCTCACAACTGCTATTTTCCTGCCATTGTTTAATGTGAATTATATTTTGTTTTAAATTTTCAGGCAAAGGCTGATGGATTTCTCCCTGGTGGTGCAAGTCTTCATAGTTGTATGACTCCCCATGGTCCTGACACCAAGACATTTGAGGTATGCCTCTTCTAATTTACGAGCTGTAGACAATGTTCAGAATCCTATAATCATAATGTTCTTTTTGGTCGAGTTGCATTGCACGTTTGCTAAATGGGATTTCTGGCCACTGAATGATCTAACAACTCCATCATAATTTAACAGGCTACCGTTGAACGTGGGAGTGAAGTGGGGCCGTTGAAAATCTGCAATACGATGGCATTCATGTTTGAATCATGTTTAATACCAAGAATTTGCACTTGGGCTCTGGAGTCCCCATATATGGATCACGAGTACTATCAATGCTGGACTGGGCTCAGGTCTCATTTCTCTCACGAGAGAACAAATAGAGATGGTGTTGAAAATGGAATCCAGTGGGGAGCACGAAACGAAGGTTGGCTTTGCCAGTAGTCCAGTGCTATCGAGTATGGAGGTGAGGATCAAGCTGTAAGGCAAGAGCATATCCCATCCGACCCTGCTTTTGTTCCATGTTCCGTGGTATAAAATGATGGAATAAAATAAAGAACAAGATATTATTGGGAATACTTCCAGCATGCAGATACAACAAGAAGATGACGACTAATACAATCGTAAATATGTGATGCGATGCTTTGCTGGTGGGTTGTGTAAGTAGTGACTGCTTTTCTAATGTATCCATCCCGTGTTCTTACTTCTGATCACAGCTGGTTTGCCTTGATAGTAATTTTCCTTCCTAAAAAGAAGTGGCTCAAAATGTAGGTGAGTTTTTGAGTGCCTATATTATTTGAAATATTGGATTGGAGTTTGGAAGTAATGTAGAGAGGTTCGCTTCTAAATTGCCTAGAACTCACTTTTTTTTTCCGGTTAAACCATTCGGTATTCGACACCACACGGGCAATCGACTAATTCGAATTTAAGCCGGGTTGGATCATATAGGCGATAAAGCTCTCCCTCACAAGTGCGGCTTTATTTCCAAGACTCGAAACTTTAAATGTTACTAATTACAGACCTTACTAAAAAAATATGGTATTTGATATTGGAAATGTGCAATTTGTGATTTTGAATTCTGAAAACCTACAAAGATAATCTCCTAGAAATTTAAAACTAGCACTTCAAATCAATCTAAATTGTATGTGGTGTTAATGTAGTTAGTTAATCTTAATAATGATGATTAGAAAATAAGAACACAAGTTCAAGTTGGCCTTTTCCTTTTCTTCCCTCCACGGGCAATAAAGCGTCAGTAGTCCCCTCTTTCGTACGGTACTGGATGAATTTCTAGGACTGCCGGCGGGGACCGCTGCTAAATGCTTAATTGACGCAGAGACAGAGGTGCAGGAGACGGAGATATAGTTACTATCTGTTCCGTTAATTGTTCCTTAAAAAAAAATAAAAAATCCAACTAGTTATGACTTTACGCCTCTAAAATACTACGTTAATGTGTAGTAGAACGTGGGTTAGGAAGTGTCGATTTTCGGGGACAAAGCAAAGCAAGGTGGGCACTTACAAGTTGTTCCCATCACATGATTCTTGCAATGCTACTTTTCTTTCACAGCTCATCTTCCTCTCTACGTATAAACGTTATATTATACAAAAACATAAGCAGAAAGACAAAACAATGATCTTGGCATGTGAGCAGTCTTCAACATTGGGTCCATTTGTGTCTAGCGGACCTTGCTCTTTTTTCATATCTTCAATTTGAATCAATGCCTTATAGTGGGGAAAAGAAGGTAATTACTACCGTCGCCTGTCACACTCACTATCGCACTTAATGGAGAAAAAGCTCGAAGTTTACTAAATCTAAGAATAAATTATTAAAGTTGAAAAAAACTTCGAACCATTAAATTATTAAATTATCTTTTGTATTTAATAAATATTGCAAACTGTTCGTTTGATTTATTTTATCTTTATTCAGTATAATTTTATAAAATCTTAAAATTTATAGGCACATTAAATATTCCACGTGTTTTATTAAAATCTAATTTTTTTAATTTTTAAAATAAAGTATGAAAAAATGTAAAATTTATAAAGTGATCTAGTTCGCATGTTTATAAAAAAAATTTGATCTAAAAGTTTTAAAAATTGTCATTAGAGTAAAATAAGAAAAGTCTTACTTTATATGGGTCATTTAAAAATAATCCTTCTATTAATTAAGAATAAAGGTGTATATCACTAGATCTTTTCAAACCTCGCATCTTAGTGAGATTTATACCGAATGTTGCTATTATTGTTGTAACAAAAAATATCAATTATTAACCCATTTTTTCTTAACCAATGTTTTTGCTTGTTGCCGGATTCCATAAGATACTTTCTAATTTGGATGAATTTATTGTGCAATTGTGATACGAATTGCACAATTTTTTAGTTGGGAATTAATTTGGTATATTTCAAAATTTTATATAATTTAAAAATTAAAATGTTTTATAGTAATTTAATTTAAATTTTTTGTTCAAATAACACTCCTAGCCTACCATATACTAATAACGAATACAATATGATATGAGAAATTACTGCTTTAGATAATTTCTTGAATGGTGGGTTAAGGAGGGATGAGGAACAAATAAAGAAAAGAACAAAGAAAACATATAAAGAAATATTTTTGAATTTCTGACACAAAACACTTTCTTTCTTAATATGAATTTATGATGTTAAACTTTACATCACCATTGCATCCGACGGCTAAGGATGAGACTTTGCATACGTCTTCAGCTTGGGAGATTTAACACAAAAAGGAAACGACTGAGCCGAAGAAAACATGTACATAGATACATATGTATATTTTGTCTAGTGGCCTTGAGACCAAAGTATATGAAGGTGATATGGCAAGAGGAGGACTGAAGGAGTCGGGCACGTGGTGGATGATTGCTCCAGTTAATACAAGCTCACTCACACTGCAACTTTCTTCTGAAACCTTCGAGCCCCAGCTCCTAGCTGTTGCTAGCTGTCTCTAGTACGTCCCACCATCAACTCCAACTCTTTTAATTTGGACCTTAATTAACACAAAAAGAAAAGATGAAAAAGATAAGCTACTACCTCAAACTTTACTTCTTCCCTCTCTTCTTAGATCGCACAAACATAATATATCCATCTTCTTATGCAATTGGCATCGTTAGAAGTATTGAATGGCACAACTGCCACGACCACAAGTACCTACGATCAACCATAATTGGCCTTCATTTCTTCACCAAACATTGCCATATTATCATCCCTCCTCTTACTGTACTACTCCCACCACTACCATGGAAAATTGCCAACCTTCATGGATTGATGAATTTCTAGACTTCACGTCCACCAAACGTACGGCTCACAGACGTTCGATAAGCGACTCCGTTGCATTCCTCGAGGCGACACCACCGCCGCCACTGCCGGAAGAATGTTATCCCATCAACATCGATAATTGTACCTATGTTTCAAACGACAATTCATTAATCTCAGGAGCGCTTGGATTTGACAAACTGGACGATGAACAACTTATGTCTGTTTTCTCCGACGATATGTCCTTGTCATTGCCACCCTCATCATCCAATTCCTCCACACCCTCCGACCAAAACATCGACGATGAGGAGAAGCCAACAATGCTAATGGAGAAGCAGCTACAACCACCGCCACCACCACCACTACGACCACCGAAAGATCAGCAACAAGCAGATCATAAGATAGCCAAGACCGAACCAGAAGAGGTGGAGAGCTCATGCAAACAAGAACAACCACAGCAACCACCACAACCTTCTCCAAAAGCAGCAAACGGTGATCCTATAACTGATCCCAAAAGGGTTAAAAGGTGAGACCTTATGAGTATTGATTTTCAATTACACCGAATTTCATAAAACTAAACGAGGGTTACGTCAGACATGCATACTAGCGCAAGGTTCAGAATTTACCTGGATTATATGCAGAAAAATGATTAAGAGCGATTGAACGTAAATGGGTATTAATTGTTTTACTTAAAATATCAGAAGCTTTTACTGGCTGTAATAACCTATACGTGTGTCAGAATATTGGCAAATCGTCAATCTGCACAGAGGTCAAGAGTTAGGAAGTTGCAATACATTTCAGAGCTCGAACGAAGCGTGACAACATTACAGGTACACATTAATCCTTCTGTAGATTACTATCACAACGGCAAGTGGTTGTATAATTTTTGGACAATCAGATTTCAAGTCACGTTAAGAATTCAGATTGAAATGGCAAACCTTAATTTCTAGGTTTGATTTGATTGCTGCAGTCGAAGGTATCGGCATTGTCACCAAGGGTTGCGCTCTTGGATCATCAGAGGTTGATTCTCAATGTCGACAATAGTGCTTTAAAGCAAAGAATTGCTGCTTTAGCTCAAGACAAGATCTTCAAAGATGGTAAATTATGACGTCATCACCATTTTTATTTCGTTTACTCGAAATGCATCATTTTGTAGTAATGTATGCCTTTCAACTGCAAAATATGCCTAACATTTCATTGGGCAAGATTAGTTAATCATACAAATTCCATGAAATCGCACAATTGTTATGAATCTGCCAACATTGTTTGTGTCCAACTGCAATTGCATCCTTAAAACAAGACGCGCTTCTGACGTTAATGTTCCGTAAAACGGCAGCGCATCAGAGATCGTTGAAGAAGGAAATAGAGAGACTACGGCAAGTGTACAACCAACAAAACCTTAAGAAGATGAGCAACAATTTGACGCCACCAGACCCAGAGGACGCGACGGTGCAGCGTACGGACAAGAAATAACTTGCCGAGAGCTGCGAATTAATTTGGTTTATATAATTAGACGAACAAAAGGGTAAAGATTAAAGCAGAAAAGGGGAAGACAGAGCAGTGATGGGAGGATGTGGTGGAGGTTCAGATACTAAGATGGAACTTTCACGTGGGATGTCTCTATCGAGTGGGACCCATGACAAGCTTTGTCAGATTGGACCTTCTCAATTAGTCAGGGTTCGACAAGGACACGTGGACGGATAATATAGGGTCGTACTTTATTTCATTATTGCGTTTTCCTTTGGTTTGTCATCTTTTTTAATTTTCAATTTACATTATTGTCGTAATAAGAACGACTCAGCTTATATTTCCTCTTTTGGGTTGTGTGTGGAGCAATTTGATGGCTGGCTGTTTTGGGATTGGTTGGCATTAAAAGAAAATTTGGAGAGACAATGCTTTTTGTTCGTTTCATTTTCTATTCTTTTAATTTATTATTAATGTTCTTCTTTAAAATTTTTGTTAATGTATTCATTTGGAAAATGTGAAAGATTACGGGGGATTTTTTTTTATTATGGAAAAATTGACTGTTATAAAAGGATAAATATATTTTTATTCTTTTATTATAGAGTTCTCGTCAGCATTTTATATCGACACTTTTATTAATATATTTTTAAAAAATTTACATAACAAGATATAAACAATTAAAAATGATGTGTACATATGGTTTTTATTAACAAAAAATTTCAATATAAAGTGATTAGTATATTTAGAGATTTAAAAAAAGAATTTATTAGTCATCATTTTGGTAATACTCTTCATGACTCGTATTAACTAAATTGCTCTTTCATAATAATAAATGATTTATGACATATAATAATAATAATTTAATAATAGGTTATGATAGTTGTGACGAAAAGTATTCTTCAACTACTTAAATCACATACTAATTTTACTTTTACATTTTTTAATCCATATGCTATTCTTAACATTAGTCATTTATATGGCTTATAAATATGGTTTTGCGATTTTTAAATGCTCTTAAAACTGCATACATTTTTATAAGTCTTTGATTAAACAAGGCTTGATACACATTAATGTGTTCAGGCAGAGACGGAGCTACATGGAGACTTGGGGGGTCACTGGCCCCCA
>JANZLX010000213.1:42379999-42395281 GCA_025531955.1 Erythroxylum orinocense
CCCTAATTGTCAATTAAATCTGAAAACTCACAATTTCATATGGAGAGGTAGAAAATTTTCTTATGAATCCAACGCTTTGAGAATCAGGTCATTCGGAGGTCGGATGACAAAGATATGGTCAAAAGAGTGAAGGAATGCAAATTAAAATAAAAATTCAGCAGTAGCAGCTTGCGAGGGCGACGGCTCGCGAGGGCAAGCCGCAACTGAATGACTGTCTCGCGGTGTGGCCATCTAGCGATCGCGAGAACGCTTCTTCCTCATCATTCTCGCGATCGCGAGCTGCCGCTATCGCGAGAAGCTTCTTCTTCAATACTTCTGATTCTCCGAAACTGCTCAAATTTTCTTCTTATTTCTCTTCCCAATTAATCACTTCTAAATAGTCGATTAAGCTAGTTATACTCACTGAAACTTCTAATTGATTTAGAACAAATCCTAAACTTCAAATATTACAAACCTAAAAATTCACTTTCTCCCTCTCTCTCTCTACGGTAAACTTTCAAAATCCTTATTATTACACTTCCTTTGATTTTTCTTTATCTATTCTTAAACTTCATGTACCTCATCCCATTATCAAAACCTCACCAACCAAATGCAGAAATAATTTTCAACTTCAAACATCATTTATAAAAAAAATATTCACTTTCTCACACTACTGCGTTTCTTTCAAACATAACTTTTCCAAAATTTTCATACTCCTTCTCTCTTGTTATTCCCAACTTAAAACACGTCTTACACTCATTACTATCACCGAATCACTCCTTACACAGATCATGCATATATATATATATATAAAGATATCATCTTTGAAGCTAAAACAGAACACTTGTCTTATTCTACTTACAGAGGATGAGCTCATCGTGAATGTCTCAGTTTAATATAAACCAAGCATGCAAAATAAATAACCACAGTCGGATGTTTTCTAACATAAAACATATCAAGGTTTCAAGCCATGCATGTACGTTAATATTTACACCATAAAAACAAAGTATGGTTACTTACCAACTAAGCTACACAAATCACCAGCAGATGGACACAAGCAGAGAATATTTTCGGAAATGTTTAAGTAAGTGCTTTCTTTCACTTATAAAAAGAAACAATAGCAGAGAAAGACTACAGGCGTTTTGCATAAAGGACATGTATCATGTACGTGTCAAAATCACTTAATTACATGTCTCGTTTAAAAACTACCATATGCCACTGTCGACTTCGTCCATTATATATATATATATTAATTAATTTATTATTATTATATAGATAGTCCAAAAATAAAATACCCCAAAATTTTAGAAAAATTTTCTATAATTTTCAAAAATTTTAAAATAATAATATTACTCTACAAATAAATATTCTCATAAAAAATAATTCACCAACAATTTCTAAAAATATTCAAATTATACGCAAATTGCCAAAATTATAATAATACAGTCCGAATAAATCAGAAATCTAATTAAATCAATTTACCCGGAAAATGTCATGAATGCATGCCAAAATGCTTATGCACAATTTAGCAATGATTTAAATAGCATAATACATACTAAATTTCTCTAATATTCTAACCCCTAAAATGGGGCGCTACAAAATATATATGAAACAACATATTAATGCAATCAATCAAACGGTTAGTAACCTATTATGACTTGAGGAGATTATTGAGAACAAGGTTAAAGAGATATTTTTGCTTTATTCTTTACTTCTTTCTTACCAACATCTAGTGACCATGCTTATAATGGGTAAAAAGACAATTGGGGAGGAGGACATTTAAGTATTACTTGAATTGAATTAAGATCTCGAACTTATAAACAAGGATATCACTTAGCTTAAATGGAGTATCTTCGTCAAGGTGGAGATTGTTATATATGACTCTTATATAAACTCATGCATTTATTAGATTATGTTAGCTAAACTCAAAATATTTATCAAAATAAAAATTGTTATGTCTGACTTATATACACATATCTAATCATAAGGTGGTTTAGGAAGAATATGGATGTTTCTTGAAAGTCTTTAGGTGAACAAGAGTTGAACAAGACATATTCTTCTTTAGAAAGATGAGGTCAAAATATGGATTGGAATATGGACATATTGGTTTTCTCAAAGAAGAACACAACTTGACAAGTTCGTGTAAGACTTATATTGATGTGCTAAAAAAAAATAATGAGTTACATAACCTATGACAAGGTAGTATCCTAGGCATATTTTTGATGGACTATCTCATCTAAAAACATATTTTTAGTGAAGGACTCTAGATCTTATTCAAATCATATTTAAATTATGTTTATTTTGATAACAGACAAAATGATGTAAAATGTACCAACTACACATATCAATACACTTATTATAAACATAATTTTATAAGCAAAGAAATGTGTAATATTCATAAAGTAATTCAATTGAATAGTGAAATCAATTATTTTTTTCTCTGAAAGAGAAAAAAATTGATTCAGATTTGTGGCTTATCCTGATTATCGGCTCCACCTCATGCCGATTAGTCCTGGAAACACCACATACATTTTACTTCTTTGCCTTTCTCAAAAAAATTATTTTTTTCTCTGAAGATGTAAGGACATCAAATTAATCAATCAAACTTTATTACGAATTTTTTATATTCTTATTTTTTTTCTTTCTTCTCTATTCTTCTTTTCTCATATAGTTTATCAACATTCAAGAAAGTAAAGAACATCTTGACAAATTGGAAGATGGATAGTTTGAGATGTTCAAATCATAAGCTGGATTTTACCTCGAGACTGGAAAGATATTTTTACAAGATAGTTGTCCTGAATTAGTATCCCCAGACAAATGCTTTTAGTACAGGGTTGGGGTTATTTCTTTACTTGATCATCTATACTATACCCTTTATGGATGATTTAGAGTAAATGATTCTTGAAGAACTCGTGTGGTTCTTGGCAACTTTGATACCTGACCTAGTTCTTTGACGACGGACTCTATGCACGAGCATTGGCTGCTTCAATTTACGGATAATGTAGATTATTAAAGCAACTGTAGATGCGCTTCCTGTGAACACAAAAAGCATCCAAAAACTGCCGGCATTAAGGCTTGAATTGTCTTCTTGTTCCAAGTCTACGCACTTCTGGGACGCCATCATTTGCTTCTCCAATTCTTCTTGCCTGCCACTTTCACCAACTCTCACCAATGCATCGGTTACAGGACGTACCAATGGAGACCCCTTTGGAAATGCCTGAAATAAAATATGGCAACTGAGTTAGAATTTGAGGTAATGTCTTGCAATATGTTGATCAGAAAGGGAGTTGATACTTACAAATGCATATCCGCCAATTTTGACCGATGGCTTGGCTATGGTAAAGCCTCTGCAGTATCTCGCCATCAATATTTTTGCCCAAGGCTTTGAAACGAAAACAGCTGCAATCTCTTTATTTCCCAGATCTTTAATACAATCTTCAGGGGATGTATACTTCCTTATGTTTTTGGGGTTGAATTTGTAGACATCCTCCAGGTAATCGCCAACAAATGATATATTAAAGTGACCAATAACTGCATTGTTACTCTGAAGAGACTCGATGCTGTCAACTGTAGGTTCAAGTTGAGGGACTGTTAGTATGCTGGAGAGGTTAGCTGTGTAGGTCTGAGTGATGACAAGGGCCCAAAATAGCCAAACTAGTATTGCCATGCGAGATAAGTTGCTGCGCAGTTTCGAACCTTTGGATGCAAAAGAATGTGATATTTCAATACGAAAGTGCTTTTGATCCATGATATAATAATAAGGTAAGAAACCTACCATTAAAGGAGAAAAGTGTGGAAAAGGATAGCCACAACAAAGTTCCCATTTGATTCAGAAACGATCCCCTGAGCTCAGAGCAGTGATCTCTCTCTATCAGCCACACCACAAAACCATTGTACATGTTCATGATGAATATCAGCATCCACATGGATCTTGTGTAAGGTCTTGCAAATAGCCATGCTTTGTTGCCTAATTTTGAACGAACCGGGACAATCATCACCAATTCTGCCACGGTGTAACGATGCGTAAAGTCGGCAAACTGCAAACGAGTGCTCACAATGGATATGTCACCCACAACAGCATCAAACTTCTGCTCTCTTGCATAGACATTAAAACAATAAGTTTAGGCAGTATGAGTGCTGTGAGTTTACGGTTAGTTCGATTTGGTTTGTTTAACATCATGTTTGCGTCAAGCTTTCCCCATCTTGATGATCATAAATGCGTTACTCACGTTCTTTAATTAGCCATATCTTTGCGTGAACTGATTATTTGCAGCTGAACTTCCAAGGTTTCTTAGCATAATATCATGGAGTTGTGTGAGCGGCTACAAGTATGCACAGGCTTGTTCAACTTAAACATGCAAACAGTCCTTTTCCTTTTCTGGTAATCAAAATTGAAATTATAAGAAAAGAGCTAAGGCAGGAAGAAGTTCTGGCACCTTCAGATGAATTTGTTCCACTAATCTTGTGTACGTGTCATTGTAAGCCACAAATTGGTGTGGCAAATCAAATGGCAGCTCTTCTATGACAGCTTTGAAAAGCTCAATTGCAAATCCTCTGAAAGTAGTAACATTCCGGGTCAAATCATAATCAACGCGCACAAATTGTTTGAATATCGATCCATTGGGAACTCCAATCATCAGTGGCTTTGAATTTGTTGAAACTGTCCATCCCTGAGGAGCAGATGAAGATCCGCCTGGCCAAATCACCTGCACCAGAGCTTTCATAGAGGAGTTATAAGTAACACTGGAGTTGATAGTCTCTGAGAATCCAAATCCATCTGACCAGAATCCAATTTCTTGGTAAGTCTTTCCTATGACGTTGATGATCTGAAATGTATGCATGGGAGGCAGTTTTTGGTTGATGAATTGAATCTTCCCTGTTAAGCCATCAAAGTTCGTATGCAATATCTTGTTCAACAGGCCTCGGCCCTTCCTTTCATTCTTCCTCATAGCTAAAGCTACTGTTGACAGTGCATCGTAGGCCTGCACCGCGTAAATCCCAGGATCATAGTTGTACTCTTCTGGATATTCTAAGCTAAATCTTCTGCTAAATCTTTTACCGAAAGATTGGAGACGAGGCTCGTTTTCTGGAAAGTAGTCTTTGATTCCTAGAATTCCTTGTGTTGAGGAGAAAATTGATTTGTTAAAGGAGTAGACAAGATTTGTAAATCCATCAGTAGTAATCCACACATAGTCCTTTTCCATCATCTTCATTTGCTTTGCTCTCTGAAAAAACCGTACTGCCAAGGGGAAGGACAAATGAACCACAAAAACTCTACATTGACTTCCTTTTAACCTCTCGAGCTCTTTCGAAACTGAAGAAGAGTCAAAAGGTGGCAGTGTTAGGACATCACTTACCTCCACATTCGCTTCTTTGAGAGCTTCGGAGAGATGAGGCATAATTCCCATGACTGAAAAGTCTGTGTCTTCATGTATCACATTAACTTGAGTCCATTCCCATGACTTCAGAATTGCAGCTACAGCTTTCATTTGTGCGTGCTTGTTTGGTGAAGCTTGAACTAGAAATGGCCATCTTTCAACTGCCCAACTTGGGGCCGATTCTACAAAAGAAAAGACTGGGATTTGGTTTCCGCTACCAACTTCAAGAACTAAAGATGTCTCTTCCCATGTTGGTGGTCCTATAATTAGTTTCACACCTTGCTTGATGAGATCTTGAGCTGCAGTTCATTAGAGAAGACCTGAGTTTATACTAATAACTCTATTGAATCTCAAAATCTGTTAAACTCTTAGTCAGCTTTCTATATAAACGCTTGGAGGCAGTTTAGTATATTAATTATAGGAAGAGATATATGCTGCTTTTAGCTGCAACCGATGCAGAACGAATAGAGCTATTTGTCATAACCATCATCAATAACTTTAAGTCTCCCAGTCAGAATACATTTTGAATCCAGTGTTTAGCAAAAGATCATTCTACATAACAAAGGAATGAAAGCATAATCAGATGATCAAGTCGAAGGTTAAACATGATTCAGAAATTACGAGAACAGTTTTATCTGTCAGAAGTTAAGGTTTGAGAAACATAGGAACAGAGGACATGGACTGGAGGATTTCAATCAAATTCCTAGCCAAAAGAACAGTGACGCCCTTGGTGATCTGTGACAGACTAAAGACTTACTAAATCATTAACTAGACGCTAAAAACAGAGGAGGCCAACATCTCGACAACCTGAAATGTAGCAACTGTAGGAAAGCAAGAAAATTAAACACAATCCTATGTACGACATATTTGGTGCAGAGAAAAACTAACAGGAATTTGCAGCCAACAGCCAGAAGTCTAGGACTATAAAACTTTTTTAAAGATGATTTGGGCAAGATAGGTACAACATAAACATTTCAAGTCTCGGAACTGGCAGTTCAACTGGAGAGAAGGTAATGGGTGAAAAGCATGGCTAAACCACTCTGTAGAGGTAATGGAGAAAACTTGGAATCTATGACAGTGCTTATTAATATGGTACAGGAATTAGATTGATACTATTGACTGGTGTTACCTGCAGCAGTTGCTTCAAGTGGATCTCCGTTAGAATTTCGTATACGCAGGCTCAAGTTTTGGTTGCTAAGTTTTTTAGCATCCTCTAGTGCCATCTGCAAACTTACTCCGATTTCCTTACCACTTCGAGAACTATTGTCTACTATGGCACCCAGAATGTGCTCGCTGTGCTTATTTCCCACGAAGCTGCCGCTTGCACTAGCACCGGCAATGTGTGAAAATGCCAATAGGAAGGTCAACAAGGAAAAGAAAGATGAGCCCATGTTTTCTTTGAATTTGCTATGCATGTAACTATGGTTTTCCTTCTTGATATTGGCCAACATGAAACTGGAGAATTATTGCCGAAAAATTTCCAAATACGTTTAAATTACACTGAACTACTCTTATTGAAACGTATCCAGCATTTTTATATGTGGAATTGGCAGAATTTGTTTATGATTAATAATAGTCAAACAGTGCAGAGAGCTACGCAGAAGAATGGAATACAGGTCATTGTCAAAACTTCATTTGGATGGCATTTCAGTAGCATTTCTTGGCCTTTGGAATGTCAGGATTTACAGTTTTCGTGGAATGCAAAGAAGATTCCACTTAGAGGTCACACTTGTTAATGTAAGTTACATGAACACGTGTAACATTTCAAGCGGAATTCTAAAAGGGGCTTCTTGGTTTAAACCTTGATCCTTCTACCTCTATGGACTTTCTCTAATCTCTCATTTCTAACAGGATCTCTCCTGAAGCCTCTTGGTAGTTACCGAAACCTATCTCTAATAATGACATCAATGGTGCTGAATTTGTTACGAATAGGATGAAGATGAAGGCTCTGGGACTTCTAAATGGTTTTTTCTTTCAAAAGATTTGGTATATTATTGACCTATGATTAAAGAGGCAATTCATAAATTCTTTGAAAAGGTGACGATTCTAAAACAGTTCAATAAAACTTTTCTTTGTTTAATTCCTAAAATTTCTAACCCCTTTACTTTTGGTAATTTCAAGCCTATAGCATGCACAAACTTCATTTATAAAATTATTGTTAAGAACGTGAGAACCAGGATGCTTTTATGAAGGATAGAAGTATTAGTGATAATATTCTAATTGCTCAGGAACTCCTAAAGGGATATACCTAAAGGAACTCATCCCCAAATTGTGCTATGAAGATGACTTCAACAAAGCCTTTGGTTGCCTCAATTGGTCTGTCCTCTTCTAGGTTCTTAAGACTTCCAGCTTCCTTGACATCTTTATCAATTGGATTAAGGCTTGTGTCTCCTTTATATTCTACTGTGTTTTGATTAATGGCACCCCCAATGAAATTATTAAGGAAAAAGAGGAATCAAACAGAAAGACCCTTTGTCCCCTTATCTATTCATTACAGAAGTAATATCTCAAATGTTAAAGATCAATGTCTCTAATAATCCCAAATTCAATTCCTATTCGAAACGTAGAAGAGTTTCCCTTGCCCATCACTATTTCGCAATGATCTAGTTATCTTCTTTAAAGCTCATCCAAAATCTATTAAGTTATTGATTGACATACTCAATGGGTTTATTGTGATGTCAGGCGTCAGGTTGAATCTTAATAAAAGTCATTTTGTCCTCTTATCAATTGCGAAATTTCTACAAGCTATTATTTTCACCCTAACAGGAATGAATAGGAATTTTCGCCTTTACAATATTTAGGCCTACCAATTACTACTAGAATACTTTCTTTCAATGAATGCCTTCCACTAATTAAAATAATTCAAAGGAGAATTAGCAAATGGATAAATAGTTTTCTTTCCTATGGAAGAAGGGTTCAGTTAATTAAGTTTGTCATATGCTCCTTACACTTATATTGGAGCACAAATTTTCCTCTTTCTAAGAAGTTGATTAAATCCATCGAGAACTACGAGGCAAAGCAAATAAAAATTTAGGTCTATTTAAGGTTAAATGGGTATATTTGTGTAAACCTAAAGAAAAAAGAGGGTTAAGAATCATCTCTATGAGGGTAGGCGATAAAGTCTTTTTGATCAAAAGATTTTGGATAGTGATTCAAGACAAGCATTCCATTTAGATGAGATGGCTTCATAACTAATTTTTGAAAAGGAATAACCTATGGTATCCTTCTCCTAAACCAACCTTCTCTTGGTTCTTTAATCAACTTTTAAAGATTAAAGATGAGGTAGCCAATGATGTATGCTGCAAAATAGGGAATAAGAAATCTACCTTTTTATGGCATGATAATTAGACTAGTTTTGGACCCCTATCCCATGACCCCAATGTTGTTTTAGCTCTCTCGGGCCTAGACTACAAGGCTAAGGTTATTGAACTTATCAATCATAATGAGTGGGTGCACTTTCTTGAAGCAATATAGTAGTTGGAGTCTTTTTTTTTCTCTCCTGATCCTAATATTCAGTACAACTATATTTGGCTTAGAATACCTATTGAGATATTAACAAGTAAAGCCCATAAGAAATGGGTGTATAGTTCTAAACAAGATCTTCCCTAGTATAGGGTTATCTGAAATAACTTTCTAGACCCATTATAACTTTTGTTCTTTGGCTAATTGTAAAGAACAAAATTGCTACTATGGATATACTAAATTTCATGTTAAATCTAAATGGAATTTGTTACTTATGCAAAGAAGAGAGTGAGACGAGGGATCACTAATTTTTCTCCGCCCCTTCCCTAACTCTATCTAGAATAGGACCAGAGAATATTTCTCATAGAATGAGCTATCAATTTCGCTTATGAAGGTGGTTACTTTCCTAACTGGAGCATAACCTACTAGCTCACTTTATAAGTAGAAGGTGTTGATCCTAACCATAACCTCTCAAGAGTTATGGAAGGAGAGGAATATGAGGAAGTTCCAAAACAAGGAACCCAAAAATGTAATGGTGCAAAAAATCTTACAGAGTGTAAGAGAACAGATAAAATGTTGGGAACTAAATCATGATTAACAAAGATGAAACCTTGAGTTTAACTCTTACTTGGACTTAGATCGACCATGGCATCACTCCCTCAAAAGCTAGTGAGTTCTTAAAGCAAAATCTAGGCCTAACAAATATGGAACAATGATTAAAGTAAGAAGAAGAAGACGCATGCATTCAGAGTGAGGTTTCTATACCTTTGGTAACCTGGATTTACAAAGAGGAGACAATCTCTATGGAAGTTCCCAAATCTCCCAATCCCTAATTGGGTGAGATGTGAAGGCTCAACTTTCAGCTAGGGATTACAAAATGTTGTCCAATTGGTAGTTTTTTTTAATAATTGCAATGTTATCATTCTTGCTTTATTTTAGTGAAAGTAGGTCCTTCATAATAATATCGTTTTTGGTATTCATTTGATGTAAGGGAATGATTTCTATTCTTTAGAGGTTTGTTCTTCATTTTCATTTATCTCAATTAATTTTTAAGTTTTAAGAAACTCATGATGTTTATGTAAAGATTGAAAATAATTTGATTATATTAAATATATCTATATACTTATATATAAAGATGAAATTGTGTGATCAAAATCAAATATCTAAATTTAGATAGTTACTTAAATCTATGAGTGAATTTAAATTATTTACAAAATTAAATAGGAAACTATCTAGATGATTACATAATTAAATAATCAAATTGTTAACTAGACCATTGTAAAACGTTGATTGAAAAATAATAACTTTGACCAATATTTAAATAAATTATTTTAAAGATTATATTAGCATTTGGTGGGTCCAATTTGTTTATTTGTAATTCTACATAAGTTAAATTGACAGCTAAAATATTAGAAACTGATAAAGACATAAATTTGTTAAAGTGATAAAGACCTAACTATTATTATTTTGAAACTTTAAGATGTAATATGATATAATAAATAATGACAATCTTACTTAAGTTTTTTTTGGAAAATATTTGGGTACGATTTAAATCTTTATCCAATTAATAAATATATCCTCTAATATGCGCCCTCAAAATAAACCTTTATATAGTTCAATCTTGCTCTTGAAAAACTGAACGCGAGTGTGCATAAAAGGCTTAGTCAAGATATCAACTAATTGATCGTCTAAGGACACATGAGTGACATGTAAAGCTCCCCTTTATGCTTGATTCTTAATGAAATGATAATCAACTACAACATGCTTCACACGTGAATCAAATATATGATTGGAACATAGATGAGTTGCTCCAACATTGTCGCAATGCATAATCATAATAGCAAGAGTACAAAACTTAAGTATAGTTGGATGAGAACAATCCAAAATAACTCAATTGATGTGGCAATGCTAGAATGATATTCAACTTTAGTTAAGGAGTACGCAATTGTGTGTTAATTTTTGGAGGTATAGTCATCGACTTTGTGTAAAATGATAATTTTTGTAACTATGTGTTAATCATATTGTGATTTGGATAAATAATATAAGCATTTATGGAGGTGTAGCCATCCTTATTAATGGCCCAATCAACATCTAAAAAGGCATGAAAATATAGAAATATTTGATGATGCAATCCGAGAATGGGACCTTATATTTCTGCAAAAAAGTGAAGGCATTAATATTAAAAATCTTAGTAAAATAACTCTTTTTCTAATGAAAAGCTTGTGATTTAGTTTTCAATGTAAAAGCAAAACCACGATCAATTGTACTAAAAAGATAGTGAATAAAACAATTAGCAACATTCAAATTGTAAGTAGTGGGTTATGCATTAATTGAGGTGACTTAGTAAGAATATATGCAATGTTAGGGTGAGTGAGGCACAAGTATTAGAAACTATTAATAATTGTTCTCTATTTATAAGGATCTATCATTGCAAATTCAGAAAGAGTTCTAATTGTTGGCTTGGTGGCATATAGAGAGGTGATAGCCTAAATCATATTTGTATGGGCAAGAAAATATGTAATATACTTCTGTTGAGAAAGAAGAAAATAGTAATTTCAACACTAAAAAATTAGGTAAAATTACCAAGATCTTTGATAGAAAATCTTGGACCAAAAAGATCATGAAACTGTTGAACTGTATGACATTACATTCAGTAATAATTATGTCATCAACATGCATAAAAGGATAAGATTACATTATTTATGTTATTAAGGATAAAGAGTGATATGACTAGACAAGAGTTGGTAAATCCAGAGGCTATAAGAAATTATTGCAACTTATGATACTAAGCCTATGGTACTTATTTGAGACTATAAATAACCTTATACAACTTATAGACATATGTGAGATTATTATGTTTAAGAAACCTTAGTGTTTGTGCATGTAAACGTCTTCAGATAGACGACCTTTATATAAAGGCACTATTGATGTCAAGTTGAGGAAGAGACTGCCTATGACTAACAAGATTGAGAATTAACTGAATTATGGTAGGTTTGAAAACTAGACTAAATATTTCATAATAGTTAAGTCATGATAGTCAACATAAAAGTGTTAATGGAACCCTTTAATACCTTTTGTGCTTTGCATCTGTCAATAGAGCTATTAGGTAAATGTTTAATTCTAAAAACCTATTTATGGTTAACATTTTGTGTTAAACTAGGTGAATAAGTTTCCATATTCCATTCCACACAAAAGCATCATCCTTTTAAGGCATAACATGATGCCATTTTACATATTTGAGGTCTTGGATCATGGTGTACGATTTAGGTTGATGGCTTGAGTTGATGGTAGTAGTAATATTAAGTTTTTAAATGGGTTTATATATATAGTCTCTAGAATTGGGTTTATATATATAGTCTCCAGAATGAGTGGTCATAATATAAGTATTAGTGATTAGTTTTAGAAGAAGAGGATCTAGAAAGAGTAGTAAAGAGAAAGAGGATTGGTTGTGTGGAATATTACTAATATTGACAAATTACTCTAGTTGACCATATTATAAGGTTTCAATTATAAGAAGGGAAGTTTTGGATGATATACAGTTGACGAGGATGTAGGACGATTAAATGGAGATGGATTGTGAAATGGATATGAGCATGGGGGAGAGGATATTGAAGACGTGGTGAGTGGAAAAACCATAATAGGAAAAAATGATGGAGGAAAAAATCAATTAGAGAGTACTTATGAATTTGGACAACAAAGATGAGTTTGAATATATTTGAATGAAAAGATAGATGCCATAAAATTTACATGATGAGATTTGGAATTTACATGATGAGATTTGTAGACTTTGATGTGGAAAGATCAAGATAAAGATATGTACTTTAGGTTAGTGATTACCTAACAAACACATGGGGGAGGGAATGAGACTTGAGTACCTAACAAACACACGGGGGAGGGAATGAGACTCGAGTTCATGACTTGAATAAGGATAAAGCTATAATTAACATAAATAACTAAAGATATGAATTTTTGTTTAGTTTGGTGGAGAGGGATTCATAGGGAGAGGTAAGAACAAGTGTTAGTAGGTATACAATTAAATGATATATACAATAGTCGCAAAGGCATAATTCTAACACTGAGTGAAAGTGAGGTGTGAGTGAGTAGAGAAAGATTAGTTTCAACAATATGTCGATGTTGGTATTCATGGAGATCATTATATTCAAGTGTATGTGGAAGAATTAAGATGAAAAATGTCATAAAGAGATAGAAAGGAATCTAAGCTTAAAATTCTCAACCATAATCAAAGTAAAGAGTAATAATAGAGTGTTTGAAGTGATATTTACTTGTTCTTTAATATGGGGAAAAATAACATGAGCGTAGTTCTTCTTCTTTAAGGGGTGATAACATACATAAATCGTAATATGATCAATGATTAATTGTTAAAACTAAACAAATAAAGTAGAATTTTCTAGTATATTATTCACTGCAAGAGTATAAGTTTATATACAACTATAGAGAGACAATTAAGGAATAAAGAATCAATCTAAATTGATTGTATGATCTTGGATGCTTGAATTTAACAGCTAATTTGGAGCTAAAAATTTGGGAAATGTGTTGAATTTCATCACCCTCCCTCAAGTTGGAGTGTGAATGTTATGAACTCCCAACGTGCCAAGTAGTAGATAGAACTCTTCTTTACCAAGGGGTTTAGTAAATATGTCCACCAATTGGTTTGTTGAAGATATGTACTTGGTTTAAAGAATACCAGATTCTATTTTCTCTCGAATAAGGTGACATTCCAATTCAATGTGCTTTGTTTGCTCATGAAAAACTGGATTAGCTACTATGTGAAGTGCAGTCTGATTATCACAGCATAGGGTTATTGGCTGGGGATGATGAATGTCAAAGTCTTGTAACAAATACAACAACCATTGTAATTCATGAGAGCTCAAAGCCATTGCTCGATATTTCGCTTCAACTGAAGAGCAAGAAACAGTGGCTTGTTTCTTTGTTTTCCATTATATTGGTGAAATCCTAAGGAAAACACAATAACCAATGGTGGATCTCCTTGTTATTGAACAACTTGCCCAATCATAATTGCAATAGGCAATAAATTGTAAAGGGCTGGAAGAAGAGAGTAATATGCCTTGATCAGGAGTACCTTTTAAATACTATAGTAATCGCAAAGCTACATCCCAATAAGGTTTCCTTGGTTGGTGCATGAACTGAGATAAAATGTTGACATTATGTACAATGTCTAGACGAGTGATGGTTAAATAGATGAGACGACCAATGGGTGATGGTTAAATAGATGAGATGACCAACCAATCTTCTATAAGGAGAGGGATCTTCAAACAATGGACCATCACTGTCATTGAGTTTCAAATGTTGTTCCATGGGAAAATTAGTAGTACATGCCCCCAACAGACTTGCATCTTCAATAATCTCCAAAGTGTATCTTCTTTGACAAAGATAGATACCTTTAGTAGAGCGAGACACTTCAATGCCAAGGAAATATTTCAAAGCCCTAAATCTTTGATTTGGAATTTAGTTTGTAGATAAGATTTCAAAGCTTCAATTGAGACATTGTCATTGCCTGTGATGAAGATATCATCGATATAAACTAAGATGAAGATGTTGTTTGAACCTTGAATACGAGAAAATAATGAATACTCTGCTTAACGGGTAATAACATACATAAATCGTAATATGATCAATAAAATTGATATAATGCTTCAAAGCATCAATATTGTAAGTGTGAGAGGTCTAAACATCATGAAATATGATTTACAAAGAGTGAGATGAAACAATTGTAGATGCAGATAAAAAAGAAGCTTATAACCTTTATCATTTGAACACATATTACAATGTGAATATTATAACATAAAATAAGATAAATAAAATATGGACATAATATGATAAAGAATAAGAGTGGACAAATGAATTGATTTAGAGTGTTGTTTAGATGAAGTGGTTTTAATGCATAAAAAGATGAAAAAAAGAAGACAATTTTAGAAAAGAGGTTGGTTTCTCATATATATTATCTTTAGTTTTGCCCGTCAAAAGGATTGCTTTCTTGTTCAGATCCTTCATATGAAAAATAGCGGATGATAATTTAAATATAATTAGTGTTACAAAATTGATATATAGAAATAAAATTCCTCTTCATTTTAGGATCACAAAAGATATTGTATTAATTAAAAATGCAAGTAGGGGGTAAGAAGAGTGATGAAATTGGTATGGATAATATGAGGCCCCAAGCCATCTCTAATCATATTATCATGAAGTCTACATAAGAAGTATGAAGTGAAAGATTATTCAAGTCTATGGTGACATGGTGCGATACCTCATTATTTGATTTGATTACACTGAGTAAAGATAAGTATACATAAAAATGCAAAAGGAAATTGTATACTTAATAAAATGTTTTTAAAATAGATAATTAGTGAAAAGATGTATAGAACGATGAAGAAACTAGTGCATTTCATTCATAACTTTCACTGTGTACAAAGGGACTCTTATA
>JANZLX010000213.1:42395381-42409855 GCA_025531955.1 Erythroxylum orinocense
GTCTTTCCCTTAGTCTAGCTATTCCCGGGTCAAAAGGGTTTGTCCCGGTTAGGTTCTCCGACCTCTGCGTGGATACCATTAGAGACGGGCTACGTTGGTCATTATGGTTTGACTTAGTTATATAGACACAACGATCCTGGGTTTCGGGAAAGTCCCGAGACAAAAATTTTTATTTTTCCGCACCGTGTTCATGTGATGGACACACCGGGATTTTCCTACATATCATTGTTAGACAAATAGGGTTATTGTTTTGTCATTGATGCTTCTGTTGTAAATTTATCCTTCAATGCAAAACATATTGGAACTGCCTTCTTGTCATATGGACTATATAGAATGTGCCTGACCCCTCATGAAGATAAATGAAAAAATTCTCCGAACTCTATATTTTGATGATCTAGAAACATATATTGACTGTTGCAAAGGTAAGTTGACCAAAATAAAGAAAAAGGGGTTAACTCAAGTATCTGGCTTATTAGACCTCATACATACAGATATTAGTGGACATTATACAGCTACATTATGGTAGATATTTTCTAACATTTATTAATGATTGTTCCTTTTAGTAGCATGTGTTCTTACTTAAAGAAAATTCTAATGTTCTTGAGAAATTTAAGATCTTCAAGGCTAAATTGGAGAACTAATTGGAAAAATTCATCAAGATCATCATATCTGACTGTAGAGGAGAGTATTATGGTTAATATGGTGTTTCAAGACAGAAAAAGGTTTGTTTGTCATATATATGGAATCTTGTGGAATAATAACTTAGTTCATTATGCCAGGTAGTTTTGAGCAAAATGGTGTGACCGAAAGACATAATTACACCCTAAAGAACATGATAAGGTCAATGCAGAGAAGGACTAACCTACCTGATTATCTTTGGGTTGAAGTCGTCAAGACAAAATTTATATACTTAACAGAGTCTTAAGCAAGTTAGTGCAAAAGATTCCTTTTGAGATCTGGAAAGGGTGGAAGTCTAGCCTTACACACTTTTGCGTATGGGACTATCCTGCTGAGGTACGCTTGTATAATCCTTATGAAAGTAAATTGTAAACTCGTTCTACTCATTACCATATAGTTGGATATCCCAACCACTATAAAGGCTACAGATTCTATTCTATATAAGGAGGGGTTAGAATAGTGGAATCACAAATAACTAAGTTTCTTGAATATGATGCCTTTGATGAGGGTGGTCCTTCTTACCCTTTAGGTGATAATAGGACAGATATTACAATTATTACGTATTTATCGCTCATATAGTCAGGTTTAATGGATCAAGGTTTTAGTGTCAAACTTGTGCAGGGATAAGAACCCATACCTGTACAAGTAGAGGTTCTTGAGGTACAAAAACCAATGTAGTTATGAAGATCTACTAAAGTGAGCTGACCTACTATCCTATCTAATTTCATAGTCTATTTTGGTGAAAAGGACTATGATATTGGACATGTTGTTGATCTAGTTACTTTTTCAAAAGTTGTTTATGGACCTAATGTAGATTTGTGTTGGGATGCAATAAATGATGAGTTGTAATCCATGAAGCATAACAAGGTATAGGAGCTAGTTGATTTGCCTCAACGTTGCAAACTCGTTAGCTATAAATGGTTGTTTAAGAGCAAGAAGAACCCTAAGGGTAAAATTGAGTTGTTTAAAGGTCAATGGGTTGTTAAAGGATTCACTTAAAGATAAAGGGTTGACTTTAGTGTTGCCTTCTCTCCCGTATGCTCTAAGGATGCATTTAGAGTGATTATGGCAATAGTAGGTCATTATAATATAGAGCTACATCAGATGGCTGTTAAAACCTCGTTCTGAATGGTGATTATGAAGATGTCTATATGAAGAAATCTGAAGGATTTAATGATCAAGAAGTGATTGGAAAGGTTTGCAAATTGAGAAAACCAATATATGGTTTTAAACAGGCTTCCAGATAGTGGTACCTTAAGTTTGATGAGGTTGTGACCTCTTTTGGCTTTATGGAAAATAAAGTTAAAAGATGCTTATATTACAAGGTCAGGGGACCAAAGTTATCTTCCTATTGTTGTATATGAATGATATCTTACATGCATCAAATGACTTTGTCCATATTGCATGAGGCGAAGCAACTTTTGGCCAAACATTTTGACATGAACAATCTTGGTGAAGCATCTTTTGTCCTAGGTATTCTGATCCACTGGGATAGATCTCAACACTCATTGGGCCTCAAACATATTGAATACATTAAACGAGTATTACAAAGGTTTAATATGGCCAACTGTGAACCTATTATAACACCTATCTCTCATAGTGAGAGATTATCTTTGGCACAGTGTCCAAAGATTGAAGTAGAGAGAGGGGCTATGAGGAATGTTCTGTATTATAGTGCGATTAAGAGGGGCTATGAGGAATGTTTCGTATTTTAATGCAATTGATAGCCTGATGTATGCTTATATGTGTACTAGACTGGACATTGCATTTGTTGTTGGATGTTGTTGAACTATTGGGTCGATATCTAGCTAACCTAGGGATAGACTACGGGAATGCAGTTAAGTAAGTGTTGAGATACTTAAAGGAAACTAAGGATTATATGTTGACATATAGAAGGGTCAACAATCTATACCTCGTAGGGTATACATATTCAGATTTTGCTATGTGTCTGGATGATAGAAAGTCCACTTCAGGTTACATTTTCATGTTAGCAAATGGTGCAGTATCGTGGAAGAGTGTCAAGCAAACAATTGTGACTTTCTCGACTATGCATGTAAAGTTTGTAGCATGCTATGGGGTTGCTTCATAGGCAGTTTGCTTAGGAATCTGATTTTTAAGTTACTTGTGGTTGATTCAGTGGCTAGACCCATTCGGTTGCATTATGATAATCGTTTTGCTTTGTTATTTAGTAGCAACAATAAGGATATCATAGGGTTTAAGCATTTGAAGGTCAAGTATTTGACCATAAAGGAGTTGATACAGAAAGGTGACATTGAGGTGGAGCATTTGAAGGCTAAGGAGATGCTTATTGATCCTTTAACTAAAAGACTTCATCCACTTGTTTTTTAAAGACATGTATATAATAAAGGTGTATTGAAGTCCTTAGATATTGTTATTTAGGGATCATTATATTTGCTCCTTGAATGTTTATATATTTTGATGTATTATGATAGTATGTTGTTTAGTAATAAAGATGATCATCATTTTATGCTCAGCCATATGTGTTATTATACATTGTCATAATACAAAAAAAATTATTAAGGTCTGTGTCGATCTTAAGTATTTTAGAGGTCATTGGGCATATATATACACAGATTAACCTTGGGTCTTTGTCATGAGGACACATACAGTTTAATATGTATATCAATGGATTTTCATATGACATAAGGGGATATAAGTGCTTAATCCTATAAAGGTTTTCTCTAACACATTTTCTCTCTAATGCAATTTAGCATTTAGTGAGAGAAAATAAATTTCTCTAATGCGGTTTGACATAAATTTTAGAGAAATCGAGACCTACAAATGAAAAAATGATACATTTTAGATCATACAGGTATTATCCTAGCTTGTCACACTCCATTTTCTCATTCATATTAGTAGGCATTAGATATACATGATTGTATTGGTTTTGTGTCACACATGACACGCGCATTTTTTTAAAACTTAGTACCAATAAAGTTATGTGGCTTAACTGTATTTTTGAATTGGTTTTAACCTTGTGTCAATTACCACAATTGATTATTGTCCAAGGTGGAGAATGTTAGATATTTTCCCATAGGGTGAATAATTGCATTTTATCGATTTTCAATAACTTATTAGTTATGTTACATAAATTTGATCCAGATAAAGATAATAAATTGGCCCAGTAAATGATATGTGTTAGTGAGCTGAAGTCCAATAAGAAAAATGGATCACAGATAGTGTGGATCGGACCTGTATTAAGCCTGTAATGGGAAGGCCTAATATGGAAGTTATATGCATATACACACACACACACACACATATATATATATATATAAGTAATTCGTGAACGTAAAGATACCCATTCAGAGGTTCACGTGTTAAGAAAACTAAAGAAAGATGTTAACCATGTCTCAGTAAGTAGATCCCGCGAAGGTGCTGGAGGATTTATGCTCATTTCAGCATCGAAAAGCTCGTTGAAAAGTTTTGGAGCCGAAATCAGGTATTTCCGTATATCTTCATTATTTCTCTTTCACGTTCCATCCAGGATATGCAACTAAGGCCCTTGTTACATGTTACATTCGGTAGCGCCAAGGTGATGTAGGTTTTTCCAGTGAACGCCATATGGTGTCTGAGAGACGGTGGTGTAAGTGTAACTTACATGTTTTCCCATTAGCAACTTTGGACAGTTGGCAAGAAGAACATCATTCTTAATAAAACATTCTTCAATGCTTGAAAGTGAAGACACAACAACGATGCGACAAGACCCTAATCTGAAAGAGATTACAGGGCCATATCTTTGGGAGTAAAAGTGAAAAATTGTATATATGGGAGGTATTAAAAGATGAAAGTGGCCAATAATAGGCAAAGCACACTATAAGAAAATTAGCTTTTAGCGATGGACAATTATCGACAGAAATGGAACCGTTGGTAATTACCGACAGAAAATCATGTTCCGTCGGTAAAATTGTCCTAAAAATTTTCAACTTGCAACAAAACAAAATATGTCGGTAAATATGGAGGAAAATCAAACTGGGAAAACATTTTCGACGAAATATAGTGACGGTAAGAAATGCTCGTCAATAAAGAAAGCTTTACCAACGGTAGTCCAGTCGGTAAATTTCGTTGGTAAAATTTAGTCCTAAAAGTCATCATTTGCCTCCATTTTAGCGTTTTGAAAAGAAAGAAAACGACATCGTTTAGTTTAACACCAAATGATGTCGTTTTGATTTAAGGTTAATCCCCCGCAACAGCGTCTTCCCCCATTTCCTCTCTTCCATTTCACCTACAGCCCCATTTCTCTCCTGTCGTTGCCCTCGTCACCGTCCCAATGCGCGTCTCGTTGTTTAACCGCACCTCATCATCGTGCCACCGCGCCTCATCGTTACCATCGTCCGACTACTTCTCCTCGCCATCGTCAGACCAAAACTCCTCACCGTCGTCGTCGGACCTACTTAAGGTACGTCGTCGTCATCTTTTTGTGTTTTAGTTCTAACGATTGAAAAGATGTATAGAACGATGAAGAAACTAGTGCATTTCATTCATCACTTTCACTGTGTACAAAGGGACTCTTATACTAAACATTATTCACTAATAGGCAAGGTCACTATCTATAGCCAACAAGAAAAATGCGGTACAGCAAAAGGAACACTATACAAAGACGAAAAAGGGAATTAAAAAGGACTGTGCGCTGCTTTAGGTGAGGCGTCCCCCTTTGCAGCTGATATCAGATGTGGCCCATGCTGGTTGGTTATAGCCCATGACCCGACGTGGAACCCAAATTGGAGCAAAAAATATCTGTCTCTTAACACCCCCTCTTCAAATCAGAGCCCCAGAGAAAACGACGGATCCGAACTTGAGCAGCAAATGAGTGAAGGCGCATGCGGTAAGGGGCTTTGTAAATAAGTCTGCTACTTGTTGCTGGCTTCAAACGTGTCGAAGACAGATGAACCCTAGATTTGCCGCATCACGAACCAGATGGAGATCTATCTCCAGATGCTTGGTACGTTCGTGAAAGATGGGGTTTCTTGAGATGTGAATAGCGGCTTGACTATCACAAAATAAAGGTATGGCGTCGTGATTTTGTATTCAAAAATAGTTCAAGATCTGAACGACCCACTTAAGCTCACAGGTGGTTGAGGCTAAACTTCGATACTCTGCTTCCGTCGAAGACCGACTAACTGTAGTTTGCTTCTTTGTCTTCCAGGAGATGGGAGATCAACCGAGGAACACACAAAAACCGATAAGAGATCGTCGGTTGAAGACACAGCTCGCCCAGTCAGAATCTGAGTATGCGGTAAGGTTTAGATCTGAGTCTGCTGCGTAAAATAACCCTTGATTCTATGTTCCTTTGAGGTATTTGAGGGCGTACTTGACGGCATCCTAGTGTGATTGTCTCGGTGCTTTCATGAACTGACTTAGTTGTTATTTGATGTAGGTGAGATCCGGCCTCGTAAAGTTCAGATATTGTAGCTTTCCAATGATCCTCCTGTAATACTCTGGGTCTTTGAGAAGCTCTCCCTCATCGACGGTAAGCTTTCTTCCTGGAACTATCGGTGTCACGCATGGCTTGCAATGAAGCATGTTGGTCTCTTGTAAAAGATCTCTAATGTATTTTCCTTGACTGAGAGTCATTCCAGCTTCTGATCTGGCTATTTCGACTCCTAGGAAGAATTTTGCATATCCTAGATCCTTGATTGTAAAAGCTTTGTGGAGAACTTCCTTTACTGTAATTAGGTGATTTTCTTCTGCTCCAGTAATGAGGATATCATCCATATAGATGATGATGGCAATGAAATTAGAACTTGAGCCTTTGGTGTATAGGCAATAATCGGCCTCTGTTTTTTCGAACCCCAATTGTTTGAGTCTCATTGTTAATTCCTTGTGCCACTGTTTGCCAACTTGTTTGAGTCCGTAAATGGACTTCTTGAGTCTGCAAACTTCTCCTTCCTTTGCCTTCTTGTAACCTTGCGGTGGTAGCATGTATAATTCTTCCTCTATATGTCCATGTAAGTATGCATCATTTATGTCACATTGCAGTATAGGCCAGTTCTTCACTGTAGCTATAGCTAGGAATGTCCTTATTGTCACCACCCGAGCCACAGGTGCAAAAACTTCTGAGTAATCCACCCCTTCTCTTTGATTGAAACCCTTTGCCACCAGCCTTGACTTGAGCTTGTCAACTGTGCCATCGGGGTTATATTTAACTTTGTAGACCCATTTTGATGCTATTGCTCTCTTCCCCTTCGGTAGTTGTGTGAGAACCTAAGTTTGGTTATCTTCTAGGGCTTCTAGCTGTGCATCCATGGAGTCCACCAAATCTCTTGACTTGCTAGCTGTCTCATATGACATGGGTTCAAAAACAGCAGACACATTCCCCATGAATTCTTTGTATTCTGGTCTGTGTGCAATATGGAAACTTGACTCTTTGCCTTCTGATGTCTCTGCAGGGCCAAAAAAACTAAAAATGTGGTTAGCATTATCAAGGGCAGAAGTGGAGTGATGAGCAGAAGCTTGGTGGATGTAGTCTTCAAGGTATTTTGGTGGGATATGGGTCCTTTGGCTTCTCCTCACACTGTGGTCTGTAGTTGTGTTGTGGCTGATGGATATGTTTGGTGGAGGTTGTGGATCGGTTAATTCTGGTGTGGGTTTAATGCTCTGCGAGGTAGGCAATTCTGGCATATCTTTATATGCTACTGTCTGCATATCATCATTGTCTACTATGTTGTGTGGGAAAAGGGGTACAAGGTTAGGTGTAGTGGCTGTAGGTGTGTTTGCAAAAGGAAAGGTATTTTCGTGGAATGTGACATCTCTTGAACTAAAAATAGTTTTGCTGTTGATGTCCATCACTCGGTAGGCCTTGTAATCTGGCATATATCCTAGGAAAATGCATCTAATTGATCTAGGGTCCAGTTTTATCCTGTTGGGTGTTTTATCTAAGGCAAATCATAGGCATCCGAACACTCTCAAGTGTGCATAGGTCGGTTTCTTTTGATGTAGCTTCTCATATGGGGTTTGCCATTGTAGGACCTTGGTGGGAATTCTGTTTAAGTGGTAGGTAGCAGTGAGAAGGGCCTCTCCCCAATATGTTTTTGGTAAGTTTGCTGTGAATAGTAGGGCTCTTGTGAGTTGTAATAAGTGCTTGTGTTTGATTTCCACCACTCCATTCTACTGTGAAGTGTATGGGCAACTTTTCTGATGCATGATTCCTCTATCTGCAAAGAGCTTTCTGCATTCATGATTTATAAATTCTTTTCCATTGTCTGTCTGTACCCTAAGTACTCTTGCATCATACTGTTTTTCTATGGATTGGATAAATTGGGTGATGGTAGGAAAGGTGTTATCTTTGTGTTTGAGTAGAAAGGTCCAGGTGGCTCTAGAATAATCGTCAACAATGGTTAGGAAAAATTGAGATCCATCTAGGGTAGGTATTCTATAAGGCCCCCATAGATCCATGTGCAAGATCTCAAAGGGTTTAGTGGTCTGTATTTTGTGTTTAGGGAAAGGTTTTCGATGTTGTTTTGCCAAAGGGCAGATTTGACAATCGGATAAATCAAATTTAAAACCTTTGATTTCATTGATATGCATCATCTTTTCCTTAGAAACATGTCCTAGTCTACTATGCCAAGTGTTAACAGAAACAGTAGCACTAAACACAAAATTCTAGCTTTGGTAAAAATCAAAGGGGGGTCCTCTCAAGATTCCTGGGGGTAACAAATTGTCTTCCTTCAGCTCATACAGCCCACTTCTGGCTTTGATAACTGCTATAACATTGTTAGTCTGAAGGTCCTGCAAAAACAATGTATCAGACATGAAAATAGCCGCAATGTCATTTTGTGTTGTGAGTTTGTGCACTGAGAGTAGGTTCTTAAAGAAGTTAGGGATATGTAGGACTTCATCTAGGGTGATTTGGTTTCCAATGGAGGCTTCACATACATGTGTCACATGCTGTTTTGTGCCATCAGGGAGGGTTACTGGTTCATACAGGTTATTTGGTTCATGTTTATTGCAAAAAGCAAGGTCTGTGATCATATGGGTTGAAGCTCCTGAATCTACTAACCACATGCATTTATTTTCTGTATTGTGACTTATTGTACTACTTGCAAAATTTGCTAGCCCTCCAAACTTTACCTCACCCGTGGACTTTCCTTTAATGGCCTTGGATATCTCCTGTTGAATGAAGGTTGCTAATCCTTGTGAAATCTGTCCATTTCTGTCATTTGGCTCATTAAGCTCATGTGGGGCATCTGCAGGGGTATCAGCAGCAGCAACAACAAGATTGGCTTGGTTCTTCTGGTTGGTCAATTCCTTGTACCAATCGGGCACTCCATGAATCTTGAAGCAGGTTTCGATGGTATGCCCCGATCTCTCACATTTCTCACAATATTTGTCTTCCTTCTTTGTGAATGGCTTTCTGGTGTTTCTTTCACTTTTCTTGGGGTTGAAATTAGTTTGTCGTGCCATCATAGCTATGTTGAGAGTGCTGTCTTGGTTGGAGTTAACTGCTTTTTGCCTTTCTATTGTTTGCAACATCGCAAAGGCTTTATTGACCATTGGTAGTGGTTCCATTAAAAAGACTTGATTGACCACATGTCAATAGTCATCACTGAGTCCCATGAGAAACTGAACCAGTCTATGTGTGTTTTCCTTCATAGTAATGGCTTTAGCCGCTTCGCAAGTGCATGTGGGCGTAGGATTTAGGCTGGCCAAATCATCCCAAAGCTTTTTTAGTTTAGTGTAGTAAGCAGAAATAGTGAGGTTACCTTGTTTGAAGGAACTAATCTCTTTTTCTATTTGATACAGCAATGACCCATTGGCCTCCCCGAATCTCTCCCTCAATTCTTCCCAGAGCTCTCTTGCTGTGGAGAATGACAAGAAAGCATCACTGAGCTCCTTAATCATGGAGTTGAGGATCCATGACTTCACCATAGAGTCCGCACGTTTCCACCTAGCAAGGAGTATTCGATCTTCCGTGGGTTGTGCACAAGTTCCATCAATGAAAAACAGTTTGTCTTTGGCACACAGAGCTATCATCATGGGTTTGCTCTATGTCAGGTAATTGTTGCCGTTGAACAGGGCAGTGACTAGAACTGCCCCAGGGTTTTCTGTGTTTGTAATGGAATAGGTTTCAAGGTCTGGATTATGTGTAGGGTTACTGGCTTCACTATCCTCGGCCATAGTAGACATTCTGGATATAGGTTAGTTTGGATCAAGCCTTAGGCTCTGATACCATGAAAAGATGTATAGAACGATGAAGAAACTAGTGCATTTCATTCATAACTTTCACTGTGTACAAAGGGACTCTTATACTAAACATTATTCACTAATAGGCAAGGTCACTATCTACAGCCAACAAGAAAAACGCGGTACAACAAAAGGAACACTGTACAAAGACGAAAAAGGAAATAAAAAGGGACTGTGCGCTGCTTTAGGTGAGGCGCCCCCCTTTGCAGCTGATATCAGATGTGGCCCATGCGTGAAGGCATGCTGGTTGGTTATAGCCCATGACCCGACGTGGAACCCAAATTGGAGCAAAAAATATCTGTCTCTTAACAATTAACTAAATCTATAAAATTATAATTAATTAAATATCTTAAATTTAGATAGTTATTTTAATATATGAGATTTTATTATTAATTCAAATGATTTATATAATTAAATAAAATCAATTAAATGATTATATAATGAAATAATTAATACATTGATTCTTATAATAGTTTATTTAATTATTAAACGATTAATAAATTGATTCTTATATAGTTTATTTAATAATTTGATAATTAATAAATTGATTCTTATGATAGTTGATTCATATTTTCATATAAAAACTCCATAGCGCACACAAATTTTAGTTGGAGACTTCCTTGTCAAATGCGCGATGTTGCATCATTTCTCAATATTCTAAGACAAGCTTAAGGCCTTTTCTTAACATTTGAGAATAGCATAGGGCTTAATTGAATTGAATCCTACTTTTGACACCATTTTTAACCTATTGTCGTTTTCATTGATTTTGCTGCCAAGTTTTTAAACATTGGGTTGCACATGACCTTGTTATTTAGGATTTATTGCAATGATTCCGCAAGAACAACAACAGTGATGGCTCTGTGCCGCATCAATATAAGCCTTAAAAGGAATAGTAACGGTTGAACTGTTCAAGAATTGTTTTCAGAACCTTGCCATGCAAGTAAACTGACCAGACAATCTTCACGAACCTGAACTTTATTCAAATGAGTTGAATATGGCCCTTTTTGGCTAGTAGCTGAAGAGGGACATGGAGATTCGATTGCTTTTCTCGACTCGATCAAATTGTTGTGCTGGCGAGAGTGAAATTAGATTATAAGGTACTCAACATAGTTGACTTGTCTCCATAATAGCCATAAATTATTATAACTAATCGATAAATTACTATTAACTAACTCTAATCGTTCTCAACTTCATTTTTATACATATTATACACTTCCATATCAGGTCTCATTCGCTGGAAATTTCCCGGTTATGTCCATCCTTCATTTCCATAGGATATTTGAACTTGAAAAACTTATGTTTGATTTCCAGGCCCGTTGTGAAGTCAGCTTCAGAGATGGAAAGAGATAATATCGTGTGACTTTGATTACAGATTGGTCAGGCATTTCAACGTTTCTCTAAGAATAAATTTGTCCGTTCTCGGTTCTTTGATATCTGACTCAGTCATAGGACTATAAGAATACAATCCATTTCAGACTTTATACTTGAAAATAACAGAAAACCATAATTTGGCAAATTGTGATTAATGTTAATAACAATGACAGCCAACAAAATTTTAAAACGATCACCAGGATAAACTGGCATTTAACATCCTGATTTTACTCTTATTACTTTTCATCTTCCATCACACACGAAATCGGATACAAAGTAATGTAACTAGTAAATTTGTCCAATCATAAACCAGTTCAACTCAGCTGGTCATTCTTAACTTGAAGGGGGAAAAAAAAAAGAATAAAAGTAAGAAAAAACGATTGCGTGTTTTTCTGCTCCCAATAATTGGAATATAATAACCTACCATTTGTAAAGAATGGCTTGGTCCGCTATTTGTTATTGTTTATTTTGTTTTCATCATTTTAGTTTTTTTTAACAAAATAAAATTTTATTTAATTCTTAATCTCCAATTAATTACACATTAAATGCTTGCAAAGATAAAATATTGAATAAATGTTGAAATGAATTACAATTATTTATTAATTAAAGAACAATTTTATTTAATAATCTTTACTAATAAATATTAAAAATAAATACATCATACTATATTGAAAAAAAAATATAATATAATTTTAAAATATTTATAATAATTGTTATTTTCAGATTTTTAATAGATAAATTTTGTTCTGTATAAATAATTTAAAAATTATTAGAAATTCAAAATATAATATTTAGTATTAATAATAATTTCAGTCTTTTTATTTTAAAATACTCTTTATTTATTTAAAATATAAAATAAATTAATATGTTTATTATTGAACTATTAAATTATAATGATTGTAAGTTTAGTTAGTAGTTAAATACTTAAATAATATTATCAAATTAATAATGAAACTATATTGGTATAAAATTAAAACAGAAAATTTAAATTATTTTATATGATTTTTTAAAAAATTAATAGATAAAAATAGAAACTAAAACTGAAAACTTTAATGAAGCAATTCATTTATTGAATTAAAAAATGAAAACATAATCATACACAACATTTCTTGCCGATACTTCCAAACAAACATTTCCTACCTTTCATTGAAGCTAACTCAATGAAATGTCCTTGATTGCTACCTTTCATTGAAGCTAACTCAACATTTAATGCCGATACCTTGTATTAATTGCTTGGAATGGAATGTCCATAGAGATTTAGTTCTCCTTTTTTTTTTTTTTTCCAACTAGGCAGTACGAGCTGTATATGTGTCCAAAAATTTCCTTCCAGAGTCTAGACGGAATACTAAATAACGCGTTGGTGGAATGAATTCAATGTTGACACAATAGCCCTCTTCCATTCTTCATCTTATGGGTCAAGACTCAAGACCAAACCTTGTATAATTGAAAACTGTAAGTAGAGAAAAACAAAGATATTATTCGTGTGTTCCGGTCTGCGTACATATAAATGGATGTTTAGTTTTCTTTTTTTTTAATTGCAATTTTTTATACTCCCCTAATGTTAATAAAATTTGAGGTTAACTGTACTTTCTCTCCGTTAGTTTCTTTAAATTTGGATTAAATGAATGTATAGTAACAACTAGGACCTGTTTTAAGAACTTATGCAAAGCTTGTCCACCTTCACTCTATAGTTCATGTCTAACAACGACACGAAATTTCCCAGGCAAATACCTTCCAATAAATAAAAATGGGCAATAAAAATTTGATCTGGTCAATCATACTTGGCCATTTAATTGAGAAATGTGTTTGTTTGGAAAGTCTATTGACACCCACACCCACTTTCTGGTAGAAAAACTAGAACAAAAAGAAACTTCATATGGTGCACAGGACAGTATCGAGCTCAATCAGTCATTCAACAAAACAAAACGGCACGAAATTTTCCAAGCAAATACCTTCCAATAACTAAAAATGGGCAATAAAAGTTTGATCTGGTCAATCATCCTTGGCCATTTGAGAAATTTATTTGTTGCTTCGTAGTAGAAAAACTGGGACAAAAAGAAACGTCATATGGTGCGTAACAACTAGAGCTCAATCCGTTAGTTTTATCAGTCAACAAAACAAAATGCAATCTGATCCATCAAGCTGAAAGACTTTTCGAATCTAACTTTCTATTCGGGTCCAACTGCCAAGTGCCAGACCATTATTTCGCAGAAACTGCCCTACATAGGAAAAGAAAACAAGAGGCTTGTATAAAAACAATCCCAGTATCTTAGCAAGTACCATCATATCTTATCAGAGGATAAGTCAGGAATCTGTTTCTTGGTCTGTTTTATAAGGTGTACTCCTCAGTTTCTCTTTAATAAAAAATTAAAATACTCTTTATTTCAGTTTTTATATTTTAAAATACTCTTTATTTATTTAAAATATAAAATAAATTAAAATGCTTATTATTGAATGATTAAATTATAATGATTGTATGTTTAGTTAGTAGTTAAATACCTAAATAACATTATCAAATTAATAATGAAACTATATTGGTTTAAAATTAAAAAACAAAATTAAAATTATTTTATATGATTTTTAAAAAAATAATTGATAAAAATAGAAACTAGTGTTAGATATGATAATAATCTATATACATGTCTATTATAAAATAGAAATGTGGAATGTTATTACGTACCTCTTACCATTGATGTTAAGAGATCTCGAATAAATATGAGATGGTTCTTCTAAGCTTTAACAAAACACAAACGATGGTGTATGCAGAAATTATTGTTAAGCCTAGGGACCCAATCTGTATATATGCCTTGTTGTCTTCCATCAACACAACCAAAGGACATGATGGTTCAAGTGAAAGGGTATGATTTTCTAAAAGAAACAAACAAGACCCATAGAAATGAAACTAACAGATAACAGTCTCCCACTTGAGTTGGAGATGTAATCTAAAAGTCATAAAACTGTTAAGTAAAAATGACTTTACATTAATGATTTTGATGAGGAACAAATAATAAAGATACAAAAAGCAGATGGAAGCAAATTAGAAAAGCAGACGGAAGCTAAAATGAAAAGCAGAAGGAAGCAAATTAGAAAAGCAGACGGAAGCAAAATGAAAAGCAAACGGAAGCTAAAATGAAAAGCAGACATAAGCAAATTAGAAAAGCAGACGGAAGCAAAATGAAAAGCAAACGGAAGCTAAAATGAAAAGCAGACATAAGCAAATT
>JANZLX010000213.1:42426004-42440745 GCA_025531955.1 Erythroxylum orinocense
CTCGATGGAAGTATGATGTCTTTCTTAGCTTCAGAGGTGAAGATACCCGCAAAAACTTTGTCAGTCATTTGTATAATACTTTCCATCAAAAAGGGATCGTCACTTTCAAGGATGATCGAGAGCTCGAAAGAGGCAAAAACATTTCGGAAGACCTCATCAGAGGAATTGAGAACTCGAGATTTGCGGTAATTGTTTTCTCCCAAAACTATGCTGATTCCCCTTGGTGCTTGGACGAACTGGCGACGATTTTCAGGTGCGTGAAACAAGATCAGGCACAAACTGTTCTGCCTGTTTTTTATGACGTGAAACCATCCGAGGTTAAGAATCAAAGTGGGAGATTTGGAAATGCCTTCGCTGAGCATGAACATACTTTTAGAGACAACATGGAGCGAGTGGAGAATTGGAGGGTTGCGATGGCCGGAATTGCCAATATTTCGGGCTGGGATTTGTGTGAGAGGTATGCAATTCCTTAGAGCAAGCTTTTCATAAGCTTTTTGATATTACTATAACCAATTAGCCAGTGATATCTTCTTCCTTTCCTTCTTTCTTGATCTCTAGTTTAGGACCAGCGCTAGAGTCATTTCTAATTACACTTGTTAAGGCTTATAACTTTAAGTTGGGAGCTTTGTAAAGAGAGAGAGAAATCAATATCATTGATTTATAATATTTAAGAAACCAAAATAGTGGAACACACTTACAATTTAGAGTATTTGAACCACAGCTTAAATTTTTGTGACTACGAGTTTCTGATTGAGGCATATAACAGCTGGAAGGAGAAGTTAATTCTGGTGTCAGTAATACTCCTACTCCTAAATATCTGAACTCACGTGGTCTCATAACTTAAAACTTTTCAGGGATGAAACAGAGTTTATCCAAGACATTGTTGAAGAGATATCAAGCAAATTGAGAAAATCAAGTAGCAGATTCTCTAGCCTGGGCAAGGATTTTGTTGGAATGGATTCACGTCTGGAGAAACTAACTTCATTCTTAGATGTTGGGAGGAAGGACGATGTTCGCTTTGTTGGGATATGGGGAATGGGAGGAATTGGGAAGACAACTATTGCTAGAATTGCCTTCGAGAAACTGTCTTACCAATTCGAATGTAGCTGCTTTCTTCCAAATATAAGAGAAACTAATGAAAAGCATGGACTTGCTCATTTACAGGAAAAACTTCTTCATCAAACCTTGCTGGACAGGAACTTGAGAATATGGGATAGCTATCAAGGAATGGATGAAATCAGGCACAGACTATGCTCAAGAAGGGTCTTAGTTGTTCTTGATGATATAGATCAACCGGAAGAATTAGAAAAATTAGCAGGAACAAGTGAATGGTTTGGCACTGGAAGTAGGATAATCATAACAACTAGAGATGAGCATTTATTGAAATTCCATGGAGTTAAAGAAATATATAGGGCTGAGATGTTGAATGATGAAGAAGCAATCCAGCTTCTGGGCTCAAAAGCTTTTAAGAACTGTTGCCCCACAGAAGAGCATTTGGAGCTGTGCCAAGATGTCGTAAAATATGCCAACGGTCTTCCATTAGCTCTTGACGTCCTTGGTTGTCATTTACGTGGAAGAACTATAAAAGAATGGAGAAGTGCATTGAGTAAGTTAAAAGAAATTCCCAACGAAGATATCCTAAAAAAGCTTCAGATAAGTTTTGATGGACTTGATGAAATGGAGCAGAAAATATTCCTCGATATTGCTTGTTTTTTTAGTCAGGAGAGTCTCAAATTCATTAGAAGAATACTGAAAGGCCGTGGTTTCTTTCCACATATTGGCTTAAGAGTCCTTCTTGAAAAATCACTCGTATCCATATCCGAAAAAAATACTGTCATTATGCACGATCTGCTTCAAGAAATGGGCCGAGAAATTGTTCGTCGGCAAGCACCTGAAGAGCCAGGAAAACGAAGCAGACTATGGCTTTTTAACGACATACAGCAGGTCCTAGTGAACGATACGGTAAATCACTTTACCGTTATATATTTATCTAAGTAAACAAGTGACTGATATTTTATATTTGTTATACAAACACGGTTCATACTCTTTACCATTCAGGGTACAGAGCAAGTTGAGGGAATTGTCTTGAATTCCCAAGAAGAGAAAGTGATACACTTCAATGAAAAAGCATTCTTGAAGATGAGAAAATTAAGGCTGCTCAAACTGAGAAGTAACCTCATTCCTTATGACCTGGGATCTCTTCCAAGCGAATTAATATATCTGGAATTGGATGGATACTCTCTCAAATCCTTGCCATCATCTTTTCAGTTTTGTAAACTTGTTGAACTAAGTATGACTTATAGCAAGATCGAACAATTTTGGATAAAAACAGAGGTAAATTTCTCTCTTGACTACATCTGAATTTAAAATCACAACTGTTATTACTTCTTAGACTTCTGTCATTACCAACTCCATTTTATATTTTTGTACAGCCTTTGGACACATTAAAGGTCCTCAATCTCTATAATTCCGATAATTTAGGAAAGATCGGTGGCTTTAGCAGCATCCCAAATCTCAAAATTTTGGTTCTTGAACAATGCAAAAGTCTGGTGGAGATTCATGAATCCATTAGAATCCTGAAGAGGCTTGTCGAATTAAACTTAAGGCATTGCAGAAGTCTTAAGCAACTTCCAAATGGCATATGTGATTTGACGAGCCTTAGGGGCCTAAACCTGGATGGTTGCTCAAAGCTAGAACGGCTGCCGGAGAGGTTTGGTGACATACCGTGCTTGGAGGAAATTTCTGTAAGTGAGGTTATGAAATATTCCGAATCGGAGCCAACAGGTTGTCTTTTTGGTCTATTTTCTAAGAAGAAGATAAATCCCATAGCTTTTATGTTGCCTTCTTTCTCAACCTTGTCCTCGCTGAAACAACTCGATCTCAGTGACTGCAATCTTTCAGAAGAAGTGATTCCTACCGATCTGAGCGGCTTTCCTTCGTTGGAAACACTAAATCTGAGTGGAAATGTTTTTGTGAACATCCCCACAAACCTTATTCAGCTTTTCAAACTTCAAAAGGTTTGTTTTATTAATTGTAAGAAGCTTCGGGTACTACCAGACCTTCCGTCAAGCATAACATGCCTAAGAGTGGACGGTTGTTCCTCCCTAGAAGCCTTTCCAAATCCATGTCAGAAGCTCACATTCAAACCTTGGGTGTTCACGTTCGTAAATTGCTGGAAGCTGAATGATACTCGAGGTGCATTTGCATGGCTGAGAAGTTATCTTTATTTCTTGTTATATAGCAATCGGCAGGTAATATATTAACTCACCTGTCTTTAAAGATCGTCGATCAGTGTTTATGCTCACAACTATCTTTATCTCAACAATATTCCACTATCGCAGTGCGTCCAACAGGTCGCTATCTATAATGTTGCCATGGGTTGGAGTGACTCTTTTTGCTAAATTTTGATTCGCTTGTTTTGGTAACCGAGTTCAGGGAATTCGCTGTATGGAGTATGACTTTACAATGTTGCTGGCTGGAAGCAGAATTCCTGACTGCTTCAACCACCAAGAAGATGACTCTTCACTGAAACTTCAACTTCCCAAGAACTGGTGTGAAAACAAGTGGATGGGATTTCTGATTTGTGCACTTTTCGGACCATCAAGTTCTTCCGGTAGTTCTCAGTATATATACTGTCAGTTATTAGCGGGACCTGAATTACATAACCTCATATTTCAAGATGCAACCGAGATTTACATGTGGGAAGGTACAAGGATCAACTCTGACCAACTATGTTTAATCTTCATTCCGCGAGACAATGCCAAAAGCCTTGATTGGTGGAAGAGTTTGAATCACTTTGAGGTGTCGTTTTCCCCACACAATTTGAAAGTGAAACGTTGCGGGGTACGATTGGTGCACGAGGAAGACATTGAAGAATTTGTCCAATGCACTGAGCCGTCGCCGCAGAATAATCAACTTGTGGCCTCGTCTGGCGATCAAGAGTATTGCATACTCAATGTAAACGAAGGTCGTGAAAGTGAGGTAGAGGAACCTAGTGGAAGTAGCGATTCGGTTGGTGAATCTCCATATAGAATACCTGCAGGTGGTCTTACGTCAATGCGTACTTTGGTTTATTCGTCAAAGGATCATAAAACCATAAGATATTGACTTCTGAACTTGGTAAGAAGTTTGTGCATGATATGGACAAAATAAGAGAACAAAAAATAATGATAGGGAGGAGTTCAATAAACTCTAAAGCTATGGCCTATGGGGATGATGATCCTCTTTATTTACAAGTTGCTTGTATTTGTATAGTACCTTAGCCTTGTACCGATTCCCAATAGTTTCAAGTCTATTTAGTGCCGTTATAAAGCACAACAGAAAGGCCTTTCCTATTTTCGTTTTCCTTTCTCAGCTGTGGCATTTAAATATTTGTTTAATTGAGTTTGATGTTTGATGTTTTCGTTTTCGTTTTCATTTATGATTTTTTTCAATTTTTATTAATTATAAAAATGAAAAATAATTTCCCAGAAGTGTCATTAGTAAGTATCGATTTCGCTTAGACAAATTTTCAAATTATTCAACAAATAATTTATGTGCTTGTAAAAGACTAAAATATTATATAGATTTCAATCAAAATATTTTAAATTGTAATATAACTAAATTTATATAATTTTTAAATAACAATATCCAAATTATTAAACAAATATGAACTAATTTAAACACTATATTTATTAGTTTCTTTTGATATAAAGAGTGAACACAAATAATAATTAAAATCCTAAAAGATTAGATTTAGGAGTTTAAAGATATTGGTGCTAGTAAATAAAAAATAGTCTATCCCAGTGACATCAAATATATGGTTTTAGTAATCATTAAATTCAATAATTACTTTCAATTAGTGGTAAATAAAATTTAAAATGATTATATCATATGTTTTATAGCAAATAATAAGTTTTAATTTATAGTAACTTAAACTAGAAATTGTCTATTAAAATTTACAGATAATTATTGTTTATTATATCTTTATTATCGAGGAAAAGTTTTAAAAATCTTATATCAATTATTTATAATATTTTTTTGGAAATTAATTATTATTTATAATAGTTGCAAAAAGGTTTCCATTTAATGAATAAAGAAAGAAAATCAAATCATGAAAGTAAAACCAAAAACTACATTTTAAAAAGAGAAGTACTTATTAAATATGCGTCCCATTAAATAAACATAAACAACATCATCAATAACATCCTATATAAGCCCTGCTAACACGCGATAACATCCTATATAAATCCTGCTAACATGCTATAGTTGGGAAAAAAAAAGTATTTCTTTTTTTATTTTATTAGTTAAATATAATATACGTTGCATGTTTGTTAAGGGTTTAATAACATTAATAATTAACATTTTAATATAAATTTAAGTGAAATAGTTGATTTTGAAATTCATGATCAATAATAAATTTTATAAAATTTGTTAAATTCAAGAAATACATGTCCTTTGTTTTAATATTACACAACATTTAACTCCTAATATTTTTATTTTATATTATTAAAATACTAAGAATACCTCAAAATTCAAGATTTGTTGACAGTAAAACATATATCAATCTATTAATCATAATTACGGAAATTACCAAGATAATTAAATGGGACAAATAAACGTAAATAGAATTTCAACCGATTATAAGGAATTGAAAAAATAAAGTCTGTAAAAATATAATTTTTTAAAACACATGAAGGTTGAGAATAAAATTTTCTAATCTTTAAATTTTATAATTTTTTCTAAATTTTAATTTTTTTAAAAATTTATATTAAATTTTAATTAAAAATAACGTCCAAATATACAATATTAAATATGAACCAATCAAATATCAATAATAATATGATAATTCAATTAAGTTATTAAATTTGATATCAATTAATTAAATTTAAGTTAAATCAATAATTTAAATAATTACAATAAATTATCAATTTAAATTATATTTAATTAATTTGGTTCAGAATTTTACTATAAGTTATGATGTAATTAGCATTTAATTATCATAAATATGACGTTTATATTATTAATGTTTTATCATTATTTTTAACAAAAAGTCATGTGTTGAAAAGGACTGGGCGTCGACGCCAGTCTCCTGGCCGCGTAGCAATTAATTACTAAAAGTTTCTCTACTTTTCTAATAGTATTTAGGCTCGTCCTGTAATAAGGTAAAAGAAATAATCTTTTCCTTTTGTATAAAAACCTTTTTTATTTTTAAAATTCTTAAATTTTCTACAAATTTTAGTTTTTTGAAAAAGCAACTCAGAAATTAACCGTAAAGGACAAGCCTAGGCATTAGAAAAGTAAAGAAACTTAACAATTAATTGCTACGTGGCCTGGACTCCTTTTCAACACATGACTCAGTTATGTCATTAATTAATTGAGGGTTTAAATAAAAATAAACAGAGATATTGGAGTTCTTCGTGAACTTATAATATAAATGATATTAGAGAACTATATAAAAAATATAAAAGTATTATTTTAATATATTAAGTTGAGTCAAATTATATAATAAAATTATTGTTTATGGAATATTAATTTACATGTACATTTATGCCCGAACCAAATTTCTTCTCAAAACATTATATTTATTTAATAGTTAATAATTTCACTAAAAATTGAATTGTTCTGAAAAGGACAAAAGTCCGATAAGCGTCCAATCCTAAAGTATCATATTAAGAGAATTATAAATTCTAGATCCTAAAATAAATGATTATTTTGAGTAATTAAATTTATTTGCTTATAATATAAAGTCTTTACATTACGAAAGTGATGAAATCACTTCTCAAATTTCTTTTAGCATCAACAGAACATTTGTTTTAATAGAAAAGCATTAGAATTCATTCCAATACTTGCTTAACAGTCCTTACAACTTGACAATGCCTTTAAACAAAAGGTGTTGTATTTTAAGGTTGAGGGAGTTCAAAAGTTAAAGAGATTGAAGCTTATAAGACTTCATGGATTGAGAAGGGTTGTGGTAGAGAAGGGTTTTATTCTTGTCTTGAGTACTTGAACTTAAAAGACTATGAATTGTTTTAAAGAGTGAGTTCTAGCATAAAAATCATGCTAAGTTCAAAACTCTTACAATTAGTACTGGTTCAGATGAATTTTTCAATATAATTGGCCAAGCCAAAGAAGGTCAAAAATGATGGAAAATAATGAGCAATCCCACAAGTTAAAATTTTCTATTATAACTTTAGAGGGAAACATGGTTTAGAAACAACTGTAATGATAATCACTAAGCACCCTTGAATGTATTTAGTGTTATTTGTTGATAACTACTAAAGATGTAGTTGAATGTTCAAATTTCAATATAAAAGATAATCGTTGAAATTTGAATGTAAGTTAGTTTTCATTTATACAGATCATTATATTCAGATATTGCTTCGTATTAGAAATACTTTTTTTGCAATTCCTTTAACTAGTGAATTCGATATAATATCCAAGTAAGTGATATTATGTATGATTATACATATATTCTAATTTGATCCTTTTATAATCTATATGATTATTTGTTAATTTATGTGATTATCCTTTAATATATATGATTATCATTTAACATTGTATTACAACCTGGTAATATATGCATATTAATCTAGTTATTAGATTGATTAATTATTCTATGCTTTGAATTCTATAAAGATAATTCTAAGATATGGACTTCATATAATCTTCATAACAATGTTGCATGAAGTAATCTTCAAAACAATGTTGTATTAAGTATAAAAACAGTAAGTATTTTATATGTGCAGGTCATGTTTATGTTTGTGTTTAAATTAATAGATTGTTGTTTATTCTCCTATTGAAAATTTAATTGTTATTAATTATGATAGATATTAATATCATAACATTACTCAATTTGTACAAAATAAAACATTGAAAAGATTGAGTCTAACTCTGATGAATTAGAGCATATTAAGATTCAATTCAAAATAACACATAAACAAATAGCAGACCATATTATCTGTAGAATATTAAAATAATTGAAACAATACAGAAGATCTATAAAATTTAGGAAAATTTTGAACATCCAAAACACAATCAAATGGTGATACATGCTCCTTCTATAGGAAATTCACTAGTGAACCATATCCTAGGCTATTGTCCAAGACAATGACACTTCATCACTCTCACTAATCATTATGGCTGTTTTTTTTTTCTGGGATAAGCATGTGTCTATTAAAGTTGTGTCAAGTTTATCATTTTTTAGAGACTTCATTAGCGTATCACAGACTTGCTGCTCCTACTGTCTCTAGTGGTGGTTGGTGGGGGTGAGACTCTCTGTGCCAGGAACCTCTAGTTCATACCCTGTGCTAAAGGGTAGGAACTGGGTTCTTGGCACAGAGTATCTCATCTAGTGGTTGGTGTGGGATGCTTCCCCACTTCACAATTGCTCTTCCTGCTAAAAAATAATAGTGATTGGTAGTAAAATAGAGACCAATTCACCTTGTCGTTGTGTCATCACTTGGAAAGAAGTCGTCTTTCCACCTATTAATTAAAGGAAGAGGCTAAGGGTAGGAGGGAAACCATCACCTACAGTTACAAACATTGGTGGCTTTTGGTTTCATAGGATGAAAGGAAGCGGTGACAGATGGTTGAAAATGGAGCAGCAGAAAATATGACATAAAATATTAAGGTTTTTTACTTATAGATTAGAATTGAACTAAGCCAACATTAATGGGCTTCAATCAAATTAAAGACTGATCCTTGGTTAGTATTTTAACACAATTTTATAGATGGATTAAGCCTTAAAATACATGGATGAGATTTTTGGATTCTAAGTTAATTAGTGTGATTATTCAATATACCCAAGATACATTAAGAAGACTTAACACAACATGTTATTAAAGTTAATAAATTGATTCAAGAAATGTATTCCAATGCTTGTTTGTCTTACATACAAGTTAACATAAAGTATATGGCTTTACTTTTAACATGGCGAGAACCTGAAGTTGAATTGTTGAGAATGCTTTGGAATATTAAAACAACTAAATCAAAGATGTATGATTGGCTAGTGATTACATTTATGAAGGAAATTCGAATAAGGGATCCAATTTCAACTTTGTATCCCATAGGTTTCTCAACAAAAATAATCAGAAATATTTCATATCAAGCTTTGCAAACTTTATCATGTGAACTCATTAACTCAATTCTACATAGAATATGTTACTTATAGTTAATCTATGTATTGAACAAACAACTTATGTAATATGAAATATATTGTGATGAACTAGATGTAGTTTGTTCATTTATGAATACACATGATTGATATATTATAACATATGTGATATCTACTATATGTAACAAATTCATGTAGAGTATGACAATTGGTACTTAATTGTAGTATGAATGATGGTTGAACATATATGTGATCTTTTGATTTCATAAGCATTTAAAATCCAAGTAGTCACCCCATACATGATCTATATGACATTGATGTATGTAATATACGTTTTCTTTTCTTTGTAGAAACTTATCGTTTCAATAATAGTTATTGCTTCAAAAACCATTGTTGTTAAACTCAATAAGGGTTAGAAACTGAACGACAACAATTATGTAATATGAAGCATGAAAATCCAATATGTGCTAGATGAGCAAGAGGCTCTTGAGCCATTAAACATGACCATGGATATTCCTGAGGAGAGAAATATGACCCAACTTAAAAGGGACTGTGATGTCTACAAGCTATGGAAGAAGAAGAACTCGTTGGCTTACATTACATTGCTGAGTAGCATGGAAAATTACATCGTGCGTGAGTTTAGAAAATATGAAACTACTAAAGATATGCAGTATGCATTAGTTGCATGATTTAGGGGAAGCTTAGTAACTAAGATATGAACACTCACTGTCAAGTTTGATACATATAAGAAGCACTAAAATCATACAATGCAAAAGCATCTGAGGCAAATGTCAAATATGATAAGTGAGTTGATGGATGTTGGTCACAAATTGTCCGATGAGAAATAAATGAAAGCCATAATTTGCTCTTTGCCTTAGAGTTAGGAGAATATAAAGATGCATTTGACTCATAACAAGAGCATCAAGACCACTGAAGATGTTGTGAGGCATCTCATATTGGAAGAAGAGCATTTAAAAGCACCGACGGAGCTAACCATTGGGCCCCCCAGAGCTTTTTAAAAAATATTTTTAATATATATATATATAAGAACGGAGTTATTTAAGGGTTAGTGGTGCACTGGGCCCCCCAAAATTTTTAAAAATTAATATTCGGGCCTTCCTATATTAAATTTCTGGCTCTGTCACTATTTAAAAGCCTCAAAGATGTCTTTTGAGTTATATACAATTTGCTTTAGCTCACATACAGTTGTGAACAAGAAACACAAGCATCATGGTAGGTATAAGTGGACAAAGAATAAGAAACATTATAACTCGGCTAAAGACTCCAAGAAGCCAAGTGGAATCAACATAGAAAGGTTAAGTGTCCTTTTAAGAAGAGGGACATAAAACGTGTCAAGTGTTATAATTGTGGCAATAAGGGTCACTTTCTCGCAATTACAGTGAGCTTAAAAAAGGTACAACATTATAGTACATAAATTTTTTTAGTGAATGTTTCTAATTCTATGTTTTTAATTGAATCACATCTATTATAGATTGCAGACTTAAGAGCAAGCAACCAAATAGCAAATGATAAAGATGTCTTTATAAAGTTCAAAAAAATCTTACATGGAACGAAATTGTTTTATATAGGTGACAATTTCAAAGTGGTTGTATAAGGGTTTGACACATTCAAATTAGACACGCGTGGTAGTTGACTCTTGATCCCATATGAAGTGCTCTATCATCCATAGATTTGACGAAATCTTCTTTCTGTGTTGATATTAGTTAAACATGCTTTTAATGTAAACTACCATAATGATGGAATGGACTTGTACTTTACAACTGGTTTTTACGGTTATGGTTTTATGTTCGACATTTTATTGTACTAGATGTTATGACTACTAATAATAATATTAGCTATATGTTAGTTACATCTTCTAGTACTTCTAATTATGATGCAATCTTGTGGCATGCTAGACTATATCATATTGGTCAAAATCGAATAAGTCGATTAGCTAAAGAAGGCCTTTTAGGTAATCAAAGTCAAATAGGTCTACCTACGTGTGGACATTGTCTAACTGGTAAAATAGTTAGAAAACCTTTTGGAAAGGGAGCATGAGATTCATAACTGTTGCAATTAGTTCATTTTAACATATACAGTCCAATGAATGTACGAGCAAGAAGTAAAGTTATGTAATTTATCGCTTTTACACATTACTATACTTGATAGGGTGACATTTGTTTAATTTCTCACAGATTAGAAGCATTAAGTTATTTCATCAAATATATGAGTTTAATTGAGAATCAATTAGAAAGGAAGATAAAGCATTCCAAACTGATTGAGGATAAGAGTACTTATATGATAAGTTCGAAATACTATGTAATGAAAAACAGATAGCAAACAGTTACTATTTTAAGAACCCCACAAGAAAATAGTACAACAGAAGATGTAATAAAATGTTAATAGAAATGATTAGGTATATAATGGTAGAAGAAAATTTGCTAATCACCTATTGAGGTGATGCATTGGTAATTACCACTTATGTACTTAATCAATTGCCCACCAAATCAATTATAACTAGGGATGGAAAAAGGGCCCAGGCTCGACCCAACCCAGCTTGAAGTCAATGAGCTAGGCTTAAGGCTTGATTAGTTATGGCAAAATGACATCGTTTTGCCAATTTTTTAAAAAATAAAATTTGTTTGTTGGATTAAGCTGGGCCGCCTCAGGCCCAGTTGAGCCTGAGCTTAAGCATGGCAACTTAAGCCCTGTTGGGCCTCAGTTCGGGCCCGATACACTGCTATCCCTAGTTACAAGTACTCTGTATGAGTTATAGACAGATAGAAAACCTGAAATGACAACTCTTAAACCTTGGGGACGTGCTGCCTATGTTCATTATTTCTCTCATAAATATAGGAAAATGTGCCCAAAAGAGAAGAAAAGTGTCTTTATTAGATAATCTAAACACTTAAAAGGGTATGAGTTCATAGATGAACAACGTAATGACAGTGTGCTAAATTTGAATAACGAGATGTAACATTCTTAGAGAATGATTGCACAATGTAAGGTGAAATGCGAAAAGACTATATCAGATACTTGATCAACATAATTGTCTTATGAGGAATCAAGATGGGGAATTTCAGCCTAGCGGGAGCAATTTGGATGTGGGAGAATTGAATCAAAATCAATTCACATTACAACCTATTAAAAGTTTACCCATAATAGCTAACTCGGGTAAGAGTAACCAGAAAATTCATGAATTTGTTTTTGATGAATCTCATTTTTGATACAGTAATCAAGGATTCATTTCTTGACGTTGTTTTGAAATAAAAGGGAAAATTCACATGATTGTCCCACAAGAAGATGATGACCCAAGGAATGTTTATGAAGTTCTTTATGGTCCTACTAAATAAAAATGGATGAAAGCAATGAAAATAAAAAGAATTCTTTATGCTCAAATCAAGTATGGTGCTTAGTGGATCTCCATCATAAGTGTAAAGCTATTAGGAATAAATGGGTTCTAAAAATAAAACAAAATGATGGTGGTAGTATCGAAAGATGCAAAGTATGCCTCATGGCGAAAGGATATACACAATAAGATGAAATCAATTATGACAAAACTTTTTCACATGCTATAAGGTTTGCTTCTATTCATCTAATCTTGGCTATAACAGCCATTTTGGATCTTAAATTACATCAAATGGGTGTAAAGAATGCTTTTTAAATGGAGAATTAGAAGAAAATATATATATAGAACCACGTGTAGGTTTCATAAAGATAGGCCAAGAGCATAAAGTGTGTTGATTATTAAAATCAATTTATGTTCTGAAGTAGTATTCAAGGCAGTGGTATATTCATTTCATAGCGTAATCATGTCATATGTTTTCATAAGCTTAATGAAGACCACTGTGTATATATTCAGAGATAAAAAGATAAATTTACAATTTTATCTTTATATATAGATGAAATTTTGATTTCTCGTAATGACTATGAGTTTGTCAAGCATGTCATCTGAATTTCAGATGGAAGACATGGGCAAGGCTACATACATCCTTGGAGTTAAGATCTTAAGAGATTGTTCAAAAAGATTATTATTGCCTGCTTAAGCGACTTATATTGAAAAGATTTTAGAACAATTCTGTATATAAGATTACAAAACCAATAAATAATCTTATTGCTAAACCGGGGCCTTAGTAAGAAGTTTTTCCCATCTACAACACAAAAAAGGGAACAACCAAAAAAATTTCTCTATTCCAGTGTCGTTAGAAGTCTCATGTATGCAATAATATGTATAAGATCAAATATTTGTTCTGTTGTTATAATGGTCAGTAGATATCAGTTAAATATGGGACAAGCACATTGGAAATCAGTAAAGAGAATATTGAGAGATCTAAAAGGTACAGTGGACTATGCATTATGCTATCAAGGTAATTACTTATGCATACAAGGATATATGAATGCCAAATGGGGAGGACATTTAGACGGAAGAAAATCTACCTCTATATTTGTTTTCTTACTTAATAATGGGGCAATATCAAAGAAGAGTAAGAAACAATCTTATGTTGCATTGTCTACAATAGAAGTTGAATTTGTAGCATTTCCAAAAACAACACAAGAAGCTGTATAGTTTCGATAATTCTTAGTTCATCTGGGAAAACCAAAATTGAACAACAGACTATCTGTTGTGATATTTAAGTAACAATTTTTTATATAAAAGATCCTAAATGACATTGTAAAACCAAGCATACAGATACCAAGTATAATTATGTAAAAGATATATTCACACAAGGAGAAGTGAACATGAAGGATATATTTACACAAGATATAGTGACAAGCCCAATGGCAAAGCTAATTTCCAGATATGTGTAGATTGGGATGTGAGGTCAACTAGGCTTATGAAGATATTGAAATATAAAAAGAAACATTTCTCTTTATATGTTCATTTGTTATAATGTCAATATTTAAATGAGAATGTTTGATGGAGATTACACATTGTATCATCTATGGTAATTTGTGATCACTAGAGATAAGGCAGGTATAAAGTTTATTACCTAGGTAATAATTGAGAGCAAGAAACTTAAACCATAAATGTCACCATAAATTAAAAGGAAGTTGGTATAAAGTTATTAAATTATCACTATATTTGTCTTAAGTTGTCAGATGAGAGCTATGAAAAACTTGGTTTTAGAGTAGATAAGTAAACTCAAATTAAACATTCAATATGTTTGAACAAACATTTGTGCGATATTTTGCGAATGAAAGACATTGACTTAAAGATAATTTAATTTAATATCATAACACATGACTTGTACCTTATGTGTAAATATGACCATAAAAGAGATTAATATAACTTACATAATCTCAACTTATATTGTGTGAGAATCTTGAGGTTAACGCTACAAGAAACTGTATTTTTAGTGAAAGTAAAAGTTGTCACTAAAAGCAGTAATATTAGTCACTATTATTAATAGTGTCCAATTTTTTAAGTCGTCACCTACCGTCACTAATAAAATAGTGACTAATTTAAGATATGATCACAATTATGCAACACTTTTGTGACACAAATACTAACACTAAAACTTGTGATATTTGTAACAAAACAATATGGTCACAATAACTTTACATATTTGTGACAAGTTTATCATCACAAATAATATAAAGTAGTGACGAATTAAGTCGTAACAATACTTCATTTTATTGTGACAAA
>JANZLX010000213.1:42440845-42457852 GCA_025531955.1 Erythroxylum orinocense
TGAAGAGGTTCATTGATGATACTTGCAGTAGACCGGGTAGGAAAGATAATATTTCTAAATAGAAAAGCTCATCTGGTAGAGCTTGTGACTAGGGCAGACTCATTGGAAATAAAAATCTTATTTTTATCCATCAATGTTTTCTTAATTTTGTTGGATGACGCCTTAAATTATCATTGGCTTTGTGTGAGAGATTGCCTTTTCAAATAGCATATCGCGAATTAGTGCGCTTGGTGCGAGTTGATCGGTCGCTAGGCTTGAAAGAAACTCGATCAGACGAGGTTGATCTTTTAAGTATCGTCTGGTTCCAAGGATCTTACCTTGGTAACCTGACCGATCGATGTCGAGTGTCGAGTGTTGTTGAGGGTCGATCTTTGTCGAAAGTTGAGCGATGCCAAGATTTTGTGACTTGACATCGCCTGGTTGCAAGAGTCTTGTCTTAGCAACCATATTGATCGGTGTCGAGGCCCGAGCGTTGCTCGAGGGCCGAATTATGTCGAAAGCCAAGCGATGCCAAGATTTTGTGACTTGACATCGCCTGGTTGCAAGAATCTTGTCTTGGCAACCTGGTCGAACATTGTCGAGGCCCGAGCAATTTGTTGAGGCAATAAGTCTGTCTTTCGTCCTAGCGTATTTTGGTGAGACTCTTTTTGTTGAAAAATTTGAAAATTCTTTATTAATGATGACGAGGGCGTGAGCCATTAAAAAACCTGATTGGCAGGGTCAAGAAAAAGGTACCCACAAGTTGCGTTGTACAAGAGCATAAGCAATGATAAAGTACAAAACAAAGAAATAATTGAAACAGAGCTTGTCTAATGGTGAATATGGTCCTTCTCATGTCTGACCGAACTTTCCAGGGTGTCTCCCAGTCGCCTCGGCCTTTCTTTGAACATAATCACCGATCTTTACGTCGCTCGGGGTTAGTCCTGTCGATCGATCGACTTTCTCCAACTATACTGACCCTTCTGTCGCTTATGTGAGTCAACTGTTCTGCCGCTCAGCCAATGATCATCCGCTCTTCATTTTGAATTTTTCAGTACTTCCTCGAGCTGAATATATTTATCCGCTCGATTTCTTATCTCCTGGACAGATCTGTCTGATCGAGGGCCAATGATTTCTTGAACTCCTCGTCCGTCGTGTTACACATAAGGGCGACCAATATGGACGAGCAGGTGAGATCAGGAACTTCAACGGCTTCATTGTTGAACCGAGTGATGAACTCCCGCAAACTTTCATTTCGTCCCTGGGTCAACTGCATCACTCCCAAAGTAGTTTTTTGAGGCCGTTTACTAGTAGCAAACTGGTTGAGGAATAGCAGCTTGAAATCTTCAAAGTAGGTAATATAACATGGGGGCAGATTGTTGAACCACCGTCGGGCCCCTTCTTGAAAGGTTGTACAGAGAGCCTTGCACTGAATCGCATCGAGGACGCAATGCAAGTTCATCATTGATTGGAAGTGCTGAAGGTAATCGAGGGGGTCGGTCTTTCCTGTGTACTTCTCTGGCGTTGGTATCTTAATACCGACCGCTGGAAGTCTATCCCGGATCTCCGGAATGAAAGGAGAACAGTATTTTGTGGATGATTGATCCAGGCGGGAATTCACGGCTATATTGATTCGATTGTCGACAATTTTTTCTAGGGCTTCAACAGAGTGCCGATCGGCCATCATACCAATTTGTCGAGCGGGAGTTTGCTGCAGTTTTAGTTGAGGCTGTAAGATTTGGCGAATCAATAGATAGGCCGCTTCTTCTATTTATCGTTGGGTGAGGGCGACTTACTGTGATGTAGGGTGCGAGGCGGTTCCGACGTTGTCCTCCTGGGCTGTGCTCTGTGCTTCTTGATCTCGGTTTTGAGGTTGTGGTTGATCATCTGGGTGTGAAGATTGTACGTGATTGTGCGGCGGTAGCTCATCTGCACTAGGATTTTGGGCGACGATTTGAGGCAGTGTCAACGGAAGGGCAGCGGGTAATCGCAAGCCTATTCGTTGCAACGCAAGTGTCGCAACGGCGGCTACATCAGGATTGACTGCCACCGCCTGACTTATCTGTGTGGTTCTAGACGTGGTGCCCTGACGCCGGGCCCCACGGTGGGCGCCAACTGGTTCAGTCGGATTTTGCTGGGGCTGAACATTATTACTTGGATCCATGATTCTGCTTGACTTCGGCTAAAGAATGCCTGCAAAACAAATAAAGGCACTCCAGGGGTTGGTTTCCGGAAGACCCCTCCGACGCTCAAGTTAGTCTTTTTGAGATGGATATGATCGCAGAGAACTAAGAAAAAACTAGGGTTGTATTGTCGTACCTGTATCATGGCAGAATAATACCTTATATATGACGTAGATGCTAAGTTTAGGTCTTTACGTAGATCTTTGTGTTTGCATGGGAGACTAAAGCCTAATGGGTCGTAGTCATGTGGAGATGGACCTGGGCCTAGCACAGCCGACCCGACCACAAATAATAATTAAAATTCTAAAATATTAGATTTAGGAGTTTAAAAATATCGGTGCTAATAAATAAAAAATAATCTATTGCAGTGACATTAAATGTATGGTTTTAGGAATCATTAAATTCAATGATTACTTTCATTAGCGATAAATAAAATTTTAAAATGATTATATAATATGCTTTATAACAAATAATAATTTTTATTTTATAATAACTTAAACTAAAAATTGTCTATTAAATTTTACTAATAATTATTGTTTATTATATCTTTATTATGGAGGAAAATGTTGTAAAAATCTTATATCAATTATTTATAATAGTTGCAAAAAAGGTTTTCCATCAAATCATGAAGTAAAATCAAAAACTTCATTTTAAAAAGAGAATTACTTATCAAATTGGCCCTTATTAAATAAACATAAACAACAACATGCGATAGAAATCTTGCTAACATGCGATATTTGAGGAGATTTAGTAATACGCAATTTTACCTCTAACTAATAGAAAAATTGTTTTTAAATGTTCTTTTTATTTATTTAAGATATATCAATTTTAAGTTTTAACCGTGAATCCATAACTAAAAATAGGAAAAAGTAAATTTTTGAGCTCTTTTTATTCTTTTATTTTTTCCCTCGAGCACGTTTTTCAGTTGTATTTTATTAGTTAAATATAATATACATCGCATGTTTGTTAAGGGTTTAATAACATTAATAATTAAAATTTTAATATAAAATATAAATTTAAGTGAAATACTTGAATTTGAAAGTGATGATCAATCATAAATTTATTAAAATTTGTTAAATTCAAGAATGATTTAACTCCTAATATTTTTATTTTATATTATTAAAATAATAAGAATACCTCAAAATTCAATACTCATTGTCAGTAAAACATATATTAATCATTTTTAAGGAAATTGCCAAGATAGTTAAATGGGAAAATTAAACGTAAATAGAATTTCAACTGATTCTAAGAAATTGAAATATTAAAGAGAGTAAAAATATAAATTTTTTATACTTTAAGAAATTCTAGAAAATTTTCCTAATTTTTATAGTTTTTAATTTTATAAATCTTTATATTAAATTTTAATTAAAAATAACTTCGAAACATACAATATTAAATATAGATTAATCAAATATTAGATAATTCAATTAAGTTATTAAATTTGACATGAATTAATTAAAATTGAGTTAATTTAAGTTATATTTAATTAATTTAGTTAAAATTATCATTAGTAGCACTTGTCGTTATTTTTAACAAAAGTCATGTCTTGAAAAGGAGTGGGCGTCAACACCCGTGTCGTGGCCGCGTAGCAATTAATTACTAAGTTTCTCTACTTTTCTTAATATTTAGGCTTGTCCTACAAAAGCCATGTGTTGAAAAGGAGTGGGCGTCAACACCCGTGTCCGGGCCGCGGAGCAAAAGTTTCTCTACTTTTCTAATATTTAGGTTTGTCCTTTACGGTTGACTTTTGAGTTGCTTTTTCTCAGATTGAATTGATAAGGTTAAAGAAATAATCTTTTCCTTAAATAATTTAACTAAATAGAGATATTTAATATATTAATTTAACAAATTAAAATAATTTTTGGTGAGTGAAAGAAACCTTTTATTACTTACGTTTAAACAAAGCAAAAAACATGCGTAAAATTGTAATTTACAAGGCAGCCTTTTCCAAGTAAATATAAATATATATGATCATTTTATAAGTTAAAATTTTTAAGTTAGGTAAACAACATGTTACTCATTTAAGTGCATAAAATTAATTAAAATGTTTTCAAATAATAAACAAAAATCTTATAAACTTTTATTTTAAATTTCTATCTAAATCTGACGGCAATAAAACGCAATTATGATTGACAACGGTGGTTGAACTTGAACTACCAGCGTAAATAGCAGTGTCCCTACGGTTGCCGACGAAAGTTTTACATAGGAAATAGTGGTCATTCTCATTTGGTCAAATTGCTCTGCTTGTTCTGTTTTCTCTCCTTTTTCGGCAAAAGGATCAATTCTGTCTGCCGGTAAATTTTATTTCCACCCTAACGTTTCAGTTATGTTACTCGGTTTTTGACCACTTTTCTTAGTGGAACACCGTACTTCCTTCTCCTAACAATCGTTGTTACTGTTTACGAGATCCTCATGGCACAGAGTCTCGTCCCCTCACAGCCACAGCCACAGCAATTTTTTGTGAAGCTGGTGTTAGTGCAGCTACCGGCGGGCTCCACATTGATACGTCGACGTGGCACTATGGAGCTCATAGAAGCAATAATTAAATATTAAAAATTGCAAAAACTGAATTTTTTAGTTTTTTTCTGGTATTATGAGATCATATTTAAACTTTTACATTTAAGTTTCTTTTTATTTGTAATAACATTTGAAATGATGACGTAGTTTTGTTTACAAAAATACATCATCATATAATAATTAGACAATTTACAAGAATTAGACAATTTTTGTTTAAATTACAATTAGAGAATGTGATGCAAAATTATTCTGTATTATATAATAAAATTATTATAAATTAATTGTTAAATAGAAGATTTATTAATAATAAATAAAATATATTATTTTATTATATATTTTAACCATCAAGAAACATAAAATTTTGGAAGCACGTTCCTAGAAGAATCTTATTCAGATTGTTTAGAATGTCAAAATCTAGTATTTGAACATCTTCAAGAGCTTATAATATAAATGAGATTAGAGAGTTATATATAAAAAATATAAGTATTATTTTATTAATTTAATATATTAAATTGAGTTAAATTATATAATAAAATTATTGTTTTATGGAATAATAATTTACATATACAATTATGTACAAATCAAATTTCTTCCCAAAACATTTTATTTATTTAATAGTTAATAATTTCACTAAAAATTGAATTGTTCTGAAAAGTGAAAAGGACAAAACTCCGATACGCGTCCGATACGCACGCGCTTAATCGTCTGGATCAAATCGATGTCACCAGCCCCGCCTTGTCCTCTTAGTATTCATTTCACAGTCTCACTCATCCATTTTATACCAACTCCCGCTCCTCCTCCTAATCCATTGAAAGCTTGAAGCTTTTGCACACACCACTTCACTCATCATGTCTTTTACTCGTAACAAACTCTTCCTCTTCCTCTTCCTCTTCATCACCACCGTCCACTCCCGATCTCTCCCTGATTTGCTCTCCAAGGGGGTGGGATCGTCCGATTTGCTCTCTGATGGCCTCCACTCTCCTTACATGATTCTAGAGAAGGGGTCGTCCTGCGAGCAGACGTACGGGTTTTTGCCCTGCACCACGACTGTGCTGGGTAACCTGTTCTTGATTATAGTGTACGGATACCTCATGTTTTTGGCTGCTACCTACTTGTCCTCAGGTAGTGAGCTCTTGCTTGAGATTTTGGGACCTGGTATCGTCGGCGGCCTGTTTCTTCCCATTCTCGGTGCTCTCCCTGACGCTATGCTTATTCTGGGTATTTCTCCATCCTTCTTTCTATTTCCTCTGCTCTCATCGAACACACCTCAGATCGGATCACATCATAATTGGACCTTAAAAACTTGTTTTCAGATTAGCACTGCTTCTTACATTTTTTGTCTTGCAGTATCTGGAATTTCAGGAACTGTAGCAACTGCTCAAAGTCAGGTCTCAGTTGGAATGGGCTTGATGGCTGGTTCAACTGTCATGCTTCTAACTCTTATATGGGGATCATGCGTAATTGTTGGAAAATGCGATATTCGGGATACTGACGATGTAGCTGTTGATGGAAGGAATACAAAAGGATTTAGTTTAACAGGTACGATAATCTTCTCACGACTCACTTTTCAAAAACGAAAATTCTCACGATTCACTGTACACGTCGACAAAGTGTTTGACAGAAAATGTTTAAGATCACCATAGATATTAGACTTTAGCTGCTGTTTATAAAATAATCTGCATTAGCTACAACTTTGAACAGTGAAGATTTGACAGAAGTTTTTCTTGTGCGAGTTAGGGGTGTCTTATGTAATTTTCTATGAAAAGAGAAGGTGAGTGCATTGGGATGATGGGTTGAACAAAATACAATTAGATATCCAGAGCTAGCTCCAGGCTAAGCTGTTTGAAGAGAGCAAGGATAGTCATATAGAGTTTTTACCTTTTGATTAGGGGATCTAAAATGCAAAATACTGGAAAATTACAATCTTAGGCTGAAAATTGTTTCATTGAATTGCATTCATAAATGTTAGATTCTGATGCACGAAATTTCTTTTCTTTTTCTTTATTTCACCATATGAACACAAATATCTTGCCTGCATTTTTTTTTATTTGGATTGAACTTTTAATGTTATAGGGCACGTGAATTTTGAACAAAGAGAATATTTTGCATGGATGCAGGAAGTGGTGTTAGTACAGACATTTGGACTTGCTATGCTGCTAGAATAATGGCAGTATCTGTTATACCTTTTCTTGTTGTTCAACTACCACAAGCTCTCCATTCAAGCTCAGGAAGGCACTTGGCAGTCCTGATTGGCCTAATTCTATCACTCTCAATGTTAATTTCTTATTGCCTTTATCAGGTAGCTTGCTTTTCTGATGAAAATGGTGCATCCTGTTTGAATTGTGTTCTGGCTTGATCATCCATTTTTGAGTTGGCCTAGGGGTGCACGGTTTTTTGAGTTCTAGTCAAGCACATATAACAGTATGCATGTGCCCCTTGAGTATTCATCATTGAACCTCTAAAAAAAAATAATGATTAAAGAGAAAATTTGAGACATTGCTAGTATTTTGAGATAGTTACTATTTTGTGCTTCACGCCATCTACTTCAAGGAAAGAAAAGCAGGGTTTGAATCCATAACTTCCTTCACTGTTGGACAGATATGAGATATTCTTTTTCTTCTTAATTATGTGACATTATCCGGGTTATATTAATAATGTCGTGGTTGTCTTCAAATTGATATTGGGCAGGTCTTCCAGCCATGGATCCAGAGGAGACGACTTGCTTATGCAAAGCTCAAACATGTGATATCTGGAATTTTACAACACCTAAAACAAAGAGCTTTAGGAAGGCTTCTTACTGATGATGGCCAACCTAATGAGGAAGTAATAAGAAAGTAAGTGTACTCATAGCCAAAGTGATACTTGTCTTTCTAGCACTCGCTGCTTCAAAAGGTAATTGCTGCTTCTTTTGGCAGGTTATTTGAGGCAATTGATGAGAATAATGATAAGAAACTCTCTTCCGCTGAGTTAAAAGCACTTATAATTGGTATCCGGTTTGAAGAGATAGACCTTGATAAAGATAACGCCGTGGCTGAAGTGATGAGAGATTTTGATACTTCTAATGATGAAAGCATTGATGAGGATGAGTTTGTTGCTGGGGTCATCAAATGGCTTAATGAAGCGAGGAGAGCAGGGGCTTCATCCTCAGATCCTGGCCCGCACACATTAAAGTTTATAAATGACTTCAACTTGGTAAGTGTTACTGTTATAAACAATAAGCTAATCTATTGTCTTGTACTTCTAAGCTAGTCACTGTGCATAATTTTTTGCAGCAAACAAGGAGAGAGCATGCTTTGTTGGGTCCCGAGCAACAAGAAGAAGAACAAAGTGATGAAACCGTTGAGGTTGTTGATAACCCCAGAAAGATTTTAATCAAAGCAATGCTGATGTTGTTGTTGGGAACAGTTATTGCAGCTGTATTTGCCGATCCCCTAGTTGATGCTGTTAACAACTTTTCTGATGCAACAAGTATTCCAACTTTCTTTATCTCCTTCATTGCACTGCCTTTGGCTACCAACTCTAGTGAAGCTGTTTCAGCAATTATCTTTTCTAGTCGTAAAAAGATCAGAACTTCCTCATTAACATTTTCTGAGGTATGTTTCTCACTAAAATTTCAATAGATCTCTCTTTCACTGCTTAAATGGTGATTGTTAGTGATTCCAGCGATTGTTAGGTGTATTGTTTGTGGATGTTAACTGTTAACGACGATGTCTCTTTTTACAGCTTTATGGAGCGGTGACAATGAATAACCTCCTTTGCCTATCAGTTTTCTTGGCCCTCGTTTACATAAGGGGACTGACTTGGGACTTCTCATCTGAAGTGTTGGTTATTTTTATTGTTTGTATTGTGATGGGCGCATTCGCGAGCTTCCGCACTACATTTCCCCTCTGGACATCCGGTTTAGCCTACATCCTCTACCCGTTTTCTCTGGCATTGGTATACGTTCTTGATTATGTTTTTGGTTGGTCATAGAGTGGTCGATGTTGAGAATTTGAATGCAGGCTCTTTGGACGTTGGACTTAAATCGGATGGTTCCCTTTTGGTATTTTATGCATGAGGTTACAGACAATTCTATACATGCTTTTGTTCTTCAGCATGATTTTGCATCTATTTTGACGTGTGCCCTGATCCAGAAACACTGTTTGTAATGATTTGACGGCATTTGTGCAATAAATATGAGTTGGCATGTATCTGACATCTGACTTGGTTATAATTTTACGTTGGAGTTTATGACCCTTTCAACTCTACATCAATAAGATTACAGGTGATAATAATATGATAAATTAATTTCTAATTTTAAAATAGTACTCATTTCACCCTAGCTAAATACTTTATTAATTATAATATGCAAGTTTTACTAAAATTAACAAATATTACATGATATATTGTAATTGAAGATTTTCATAAGTCACTCAGCCCATTTTCATCATTACCGACCGGAATCTTATGGCTTGCGTCTTTTAAGAATGGTTGAGTTGGTAGAATAAAAAAGTATGAAGTCAAAATTCTGCATTCGTTTTTTTTACTTACGTTCTCTTGAATTTGTGACTTATCTAGTACAAAATATTCAATTAACATAATTTATAGGTTATTGCATCAATACAAGATTTATTGACTAGGCATAAAAAAAAAAACTAAAATTCTTGTGGCTTCCGATTTCTACGTCTTTCTCCTATTTAATAGAGCTCCTGCGGTGGTCCCGATCCTCAACCAACTATTTGCGGCATAATAGAAAGGTCGGACAACAAGGAGCCCACCAAAACAAAAGGACATGGCCAGAAGCTCACATGCAAGGGTTTTGTTACCAACGATGTGCAACACTCACTCGTTCAATTATCAAAGACATAAAAAGGCAGAGAAAGCAAGCCCCAAACTCAGGGTCACAACAAACTAAATTTTCCTTCTTCAAAAGCATAGCATCCAAGTAAGGTAAGTCTTACCTTTCCCCACATGGCTGATGGCCAAGAGTTGGAAGGTCTCTTTCACCCTATAGCTTTTACATTTGCAGATTTGGACATATCTCAACTTCAAATCTTGTATGATATCAACAAGTGTTAAAAAAGAAATACAGGAACCATCCCTTAGTATGGTCTCAGAAAAAGAAACAGCTGGCTTGCCAAACATTTTACAAGAATGTGCAATATAATGAGACTATAACTTCAAATTGAGATCAACACTTTCACCCAATTCATTGCCACAAGTGTTTGTAGGTTGGCCAATTTGCATTACTTTTGGTGGGAAAAAGCTATAGTAAGGCTGCTGTTGATTTGATACACTTGGTCCTGGTTGGAGGATCGTATCTTCCATGGTAGCCTTTTAAGAAATTCACAAAAACAATCAATTAGACACACACAAAAAAAACCTGAAAAAAGAGTAAGCTATTGAATTGGGAAAATAAGTTACTGAATCTAACTTGATAAGGTAGCAAGCCAAAGTTAAATGTGTCGCAGTTATGGTAGGCTAGGCAAGATGAAGGGCGCTTGAACTTGGAATCTAGACATGCCAAATTGGATAATGGAGGGGCTAGTGTGAGAAAATCTTCACTGGAAGCCCTGTTTCCTTTAATGACTTTGTTTGAATTAGGCTCCAATCTTGAATTGGAACATGAAGGTCCCTCTCTACAAAGAGGAAAGAAGAAAGACAAAAGAATCAGATGTCTCCCTATATATTAGAGCATCAGAACCATTGCAAAACCAAAGCAACTGGACCAAGTGAAACCTGAAATTTGGGTTGTCTGTTTTAGCATTGAAAGTGCCTCTGTTACCAACAGATGCTATTTGATCTTCCGATCTACCAATGTTGTGTATGGTTAGAGGAAATTTACAATTGAAAGGGCATGGTGGGTCATCCAGAGAGAACGGATAAGGCCTCTTCACGCCAACCATCTATACCACATTTTCAACAAATATGCCGATTAGTAATCAAGCAACTTATAGATGCTGCACCATTTTCAATTGCATACAACAAGAAATGAAAATAAGGCAGTGCCTTCCATACCACCATTGATAAGCTACATAATTATTGTATTGAAAACTACATTCAGAACTCGAGGGAAAGGACATATCATGTTAAAAAATTACAAATTGAGAAGGTTAAAAGTGAAGGTGTTACCTTCTCTTCCTCTGGCCAAATAGATGCATAGTTGCCATAATAACTTTGGTTTGAAGGGGGCTCCATTTGGAAATTCAGTAACGACGAAGATGAACTTGCTGATGAGACATTCATCTGTATCATTTAAGATAATAGTCTATGAAATAAGTGTTGAAGAAGAAACAGAAACAACCTTTGACAAAGCAGTTGAATACGAGAAATCAGAAGAATTTACCATTGATGAAGAAGAAGAAACAGAGGATGAAGGCAGTTGATGCTTCTGTGATCTCGTAATTAAACTGGGAAGAGAAGAAATAGGATTGCATTCGGAAGGAAAATTCAAACTTGATCGAAAAGCCAATCCAGGATCAACCCCAAAACTCTCCTTTTCAAGATTGTATTGGTGTGAGTTCCACATTTTAGGCACATTTCCATGCACTTGAATAGGAACCGATTGCCACCACATAGAGTTAGCTAATGGAACAGTATTTGAGCTATCAACATCAACGTTTCGGGGCTGAAGGATTGAATTTGGAGATGATCGGTCAGGAGGATATGCTATTGAAGAGGAGTAAGACTGATAATTTGAAAGGGGCACAGACAGATTAGAAGGTCTAGTGGGTGACATTGGAGGTGGAGATGGTATTACTACAGAGCCCTCCCTCTTTTGCTGCTCCTCTAGTCTGATCTTTTCAAGCTGTGCCACACCTAGGCCTCTTTGGGGCACTTTTTTTTGCTTTTGCTTCTTGGAGTATCTACCCGCACTTCCAATATTAAAACCAGCACCACCAGTATTACTGCTAATATACTTTTGGGTTTCTTCTTCTTGAGCCATTTCTGTTATCGTTCATGTAATACGTGAACAAAGGACTTCCCAAAAGATTCAGAACCTAACCATTTGCAAAGACGTAGAGAAAAGACCAAAAATATAGAGTCACAGTCGTTTATCTTCGTGTTTAGAACATCAATATTTGAAGATATTGTTCAAACTTGAACTTGGATACGAAGATTTAGTGGGGGACACACTGAAATCTTGAGTTTTTATTTTGCCACTTCCAGGTTGGCCATTCTTGCTGACAAGATTTCAAGCAAATACAAAGCAATCGCAAATACAAAGATTTAGAGAGATAAAAGAGAGAAACTGAGTCTTACTTTCAGGATATGGTAATTTGAAATTAAAAAAAAAATCCGAAGATTACAACAGCAAAATCTAGAGGAATTCCCAAGAACCCAGAAGTCTAAAGGAAAAATGAATAAAGATTGTACCCAAAATCTCGCAGGTTATGGACTAAAGATCGTATCTTTATGGAAAGAGGAGAACAAACCCATAAGCCTAGCCAAAATTTTAGCAAGAGAGAGAGAAACATACAGGATGTGGCTGGAGTGAGAGAAACCGAGAAGGTTTCGGATTTTTCTCAAACCAAATGTTGCTTGTTTGTCTGAGAGACAGATCGCAGGAAAAAGTGTTTTAACTATATTTTAAAAAACATTTTCGTGGCTCTTTGGGTCTCACTTTCTTCTTGCTGTAACAACCTGGTTAAAGAAAAACACAGCAAAAGCCTTGATAAACTAAAGTACTATATATATAATGCATACTTTTGTTCCTCACCCACTTCTCGCCCATATCCTCGCTCCACTCTCCTCTTTTCATTGCTAGACCTACTCTCCCTAAATACCCAGCTCCCATTTTCTCTCTCTAAATCGTGGGCTTCAAGTTTCCAAATGGAGCTAAAAGCCAGAGCCTGTCCTAACAAGCCAAATCTTATGCGTCAGTCAAGTTATACAATAATCAAATGCATGTTAAATAAACTCTGGGTACTATGTTACTATATCATAATTGTTAAATACTAAAAACTCTTATGTCCATGATCTTCTTCCTTTTTGTCCGAAATGGTAAAAAGCCGCGACTCCTTGAACAACTACGAAAGAATAGCCAAATTGGACCCTTGAGTCTTAAAAAAATAAGTTATCAAACAATTATTTATAATTGAGTTTGTCGAGTGAATGATTACCTTATTACTTACCATGTGGCTCACCCGATTCACAATTACAATGATAAACATTAGGCGTTGAGTGTAACTGTTACAAAATCACTAGATAAGAATTAGAATATCGTGTATTTAATTTTCAAATGGAGACATCCCTTATCTCGATCCTCACTAATCGGTAGAAAGAAAAATCCTGTGTTACTCGGTGAGATCTTCGCTAATCTCTGCTCGAGTCGGATAAGTCTCTTATAAAAGGCAAAACTTTGGGCTCAAGTTTTAAATCGCTGCATATATTAAGAGGGTTCAAACCTACAATCTTATTTAAGCCAAGAGAACCCCTTACCAACTCACTGCTTTTGGATTAAAAGACATACGTTCTTGGTTAAAAAGTTTAATCAAGTTGAATAGTTACCTCATTTCAAAGATTGATCCATAGATTTAAATCTTTTATTCTATACTTTTGGTCTAGATTTGACAAATTTTCTAATCCTAAACTAGAGTTGGTGATTTTTTTCTGCTTTCATATTTTAAAGGAATTAAATTTCAAACAGTTTAAACTAAAGGGTTTGTTAAGATTTTCTACTTAGAGGGTGGAATTAGAATGAAATTAAGAATTACAAGTAAAGTTGAAGTTGGGATAGAATCGAATTGATATGTAATTAGGAGCTTAATTCCTGTGTTCAAATAACATAACGAGTTAATTACATCTTTAGGCTTAAATGAACAGAACACGGAAAATTATTAAGAGTTTATTATCACGCTCTTTAATTGACCTAGGAAGAAACTGATTATGGAAGCAAAAAGAGAAAGTCATCAAAGTTTAGAACTTCTGTTGTGATTTTTTTATTTCATAATTTAGTTTTTATTTTATTTTAATGAAAATATGTTTCATTGTGAATTATGAATTAGTTAATTAATTTTATTTTAATATTTATATAATATATTAATAAAAATCATAATAAATTAGTTATAATTTAAAATTTTGTTTATAAACTAATATTATATATCAGAATATATTTAAATTTTAAAATAAATTGTTATAATCTACGTTTAAATATTTGAATTTTAAAATTTCTTATTTAATAAATAATTATTTGTAGAAATTTTAATTTTGATCAACGTTAAACAAATAGGTATCGTTTAATTAATTGATAACTAAATAATATTGTAAAAAATAAAAAGGGAATATTATAACTACTTTTTACTTTCATGAGTTATAAAAATAGAACGAAATAGAAACAAAAAATAAAACTAGAAATTCAAGTGAACAAGACTTACTATTAAATTTAAAAACAAATTAAAAATTAAACAAAAAGGCTTAGCTACGATAGAATCTAAAACGAATGACTCGAACCTCGGTTAGTTTTTGGTAAAAAATCAAGTTATGCCTCAAATTAAACGTTAAAGGTCCAAATTAAACCTTACTGTTTTAATTAAAATTCAATTAACTAATAGTCCACTTTGAACCTTAATATTTACGCCTTAATACAACTTAAATCCTAATATTTTGAAACGTTCGATTTAAATGATAATATTTTCAAAATGTTCAAAATAGACATTAAGTAAATGAAAATTTTGATAGGATTATTCGTCAGTTAAATACAATGTCAATGTTAACATGACATTATTAATTAAAGTTATAATTTAATTAAATATAAATTAAATGAGCTTAAATTATCTAATCTTAAATATGTTTAAGGGTTACAATTGTAATTCTAATTAAAGTTAATTAAAATTAGAATTTTATTTAAATTAAATTACTAAAATATTCATAACTTATTATAAATAGGCTTAGACTCTAAGGGAGCTAACACTTTTTGTTTAACCCTTTTTGCAATAGTTGTATAACTCTCTTTAACTTGTTATGTGAATAGAGATTAGATACTTATATGCTATAGTGGTCAAAATAAGTCAATTTCAAAAATAATTCTCGAGAGAAACATCAAAGCAAAGACCAAGCTTCAGAATGAGGTATTAATTATGATTTGTACTCTCTTATATTTTATATGTTAATCATGGTATAGAATTTTAAGTGATCATGGCTTTAAGAAATCAAATACAAAATATGTTTCGATATTATTTCACTATATGTGGGATTGGATCCCGTCCCAATTTTCTAATAGTAATGTAGAAATTAAGAGCAAAGAAAGAATGACAAAAAGGCTTTTGTATTTTTGTGTGTATGATTCAATGTATAAAGAGTATTTATATATACTTAGTCTAACTAAATATCCCTGATTTTATGTTATACAATCATATCAATTAGCTAGAATTAAAGATAACATATCAATAAGCTAGAATTAAAGATAACATATCAATAAGCTAGAATTAATAATGAACGACGAGTAAATCTTATAATGATAAGATTATTATTAACACCCCTCCCCTTAAAACTCAAGGTGTAATAGAAGATAAGAGCTTAAGTTTGGAATCCAAATCCCCAAAATGCCAAATTGAATGAGACTTTGTGGAGATGTCAACAATTTGAGACTGTGAGGAATTGGGAACAAGTGGTAAGGTCCATTAGAGAACATGATGCCAATTTGGATGACAATCGAACTCAATGTGTTTGGTCCATTTATGGAAAATGTCATTATGGGCAATTTGGATAGCACTACAGAAGAGAAAGATGCACACATATCTTGAAGCAACCACTGTGACCAAAGGAGTTTATAGGTAGTATCAGCAAGACCTCTTATATTATGCTTTTGTACCAGATTGAGAGACAATTGTTTGTTTCTTACTATGTCAAAAATAAAAGATTTGCTCAGAAAGAAATAGTAACCAGTGGTGGATCGATGGTCTATTAGGTCCCTAGCCTAATCAACATTAAAATAGACTCATAGCTCCAATAGAGAAGAGTAGCAAAAAAGAAAACCATGAAACATAGTACCTCGGGCAAGGACGGAGCCACATTGGGGGCAAGTGGGGGCAATTGCCCCCACTGGCTCTAAAAAGTTTTATATAAAAAACTTATTATTTTAAATTTTTGATCCTATATTAAAAAAATTGCTTCCATTAAAACTTTGTCCCCACTAAAAATAAAATTTTGTTCTTATTAAAATTTTGCCCCCTCTCAAAAAGTTTTCTGGATCCGTCCCTGACCTCGAGCATACCTCAATATACAAAAAATAGCAAAGAAGTGAGTGGTACGAGCTGCAGACAAGAATTGACTCATAATGTAAACATCATGAGCAATATGTAGACCAGAGACAGTAAGACAAATAAGACTACCAACTAATTACTGATAAAGCGTATCATCATTAAGTAGACTCCTATCAATAGCAAAAAGGTGATCATTAGAGTCAAATGGAGTGTTAGCTGTCTGAGTATCAATTATCCTAGCTAGAGAGATGAGATCAATAGCATCCTTTGCTTGTGACAGATAATATCCAGATTCATCAAGGATACCTTAAGACCTAAAAATAGCTCAAATTACCCAAGTCTTTCATCTCAAGCTATTAATGGAGAAAGGACTTAAAGGTAGAGATACCCTGTATGTCATCATTAGTTATTATCATAACATCCACATAGAGAAGGAGAAAAGTATACCCTTGATTTGTTTTGCAAAGAAACCAGACATAATCATAAAAGCTAGACTTGAAACCAAGTTGTCCAATGGTGGAATTAAATTTTGCAAATCAGGCTCAAGGAGCTTATTTTAATCCATACAAGGCTTTACAAAGATGACAAACCTTATTAGAAGGATGATAAAAACTCGAAGAAGGTTACATGTACACTTCTTCTATCAGATCTCTTTAAGGAAGACATTAATGACATCCGTTTAGAATAGCTGCATCTTTGCTATCAACAATAGCAATGAGATATTAAGGTTAATTTGGCTATAAGAGCAAAGGTCTTCTTATAATCAATGTAATATTCCTAAGTAAATCCTTTAGCAACAAGACGATCTTTATATATTTCCACTAATCCATCTGCTTGAGTCTTGATTTTATACACCCATTTACATCTAATAATATAATTGTCTAGAGGTAAGTCAATCAAGTACGAAGTATTAATGTTAGAGAGAGCTTGTAGTTCTTCTTCCATTTTTTGTTAATATAAAGGGTCAAGGTTGGCCTCAGGATAGATGTGAGGTTCATATAGAAAAAGAATAGTGGAATAAATATTATCTTTAAAATGAAAAGAGGGTCGACTTTCTCAAGGGGAACAATGGAGAAGTTGATGAGACTTAATAGATTTTGATGAATGAGTAGATTATGAAAATTTATCTGGTGAAGGTGGAGGAT
>JANZLX010000213.1:42484829-42500698 GCA_025531955.1 Erythroxylum orinocense
TACTGCAAGTATCATCAATGAACTTCTTCACGCCAAAGTCAAGCAATCTGTCCATTATAGGTTCTGATATATTTGTGTTAACAAGTCCTATGACAGCCAAATTCTTTACAAGCCCACAATTTTCACCACAGCGGGTCCTCATCTGGAACTACCTCTCGTTCTCTTTCGGCTATCTCCCTCTTTTCCTCCATAAAAAGGCTGAGCTTGAATGAAAGCAACAGCTCGGCATAATCCTTAAACGATGAGCTATCCGACTCGTCAGAGATGCAAGCATCGTGGCAATCCCTTAAAAGGGAAAGAGATAAATCACAAGCAAATTCTAAGCGCTCCTCGTTTAGGTGCCGCTCCTTCCACCACTTGACAGTGTCAATCCTCTCCCCCTGATAGAACTTCGCGACTCCATTAGCCTGTTCTCAGTCTTCAACTTGTCCCTCACGTTCTCTGGTACCTCAACCATTTCTGCCGCCATCTCTAGCGGCTCAATTACAGGTAAGGCACTTTCAGATGGAGAGGACAACAGTGGAAGATACCCTATGGTAATCGCAAAGACGAAAATACACAGAACAGAAGCTGGAAAAATAACGCAGAATGAAGAAAGACCGTCGACTCTAAAATTTATAGTATCAACTGAACGGAAGTACCAATCGATGTCGAACACATTGTAACAATCCGAGCCAAAGCTGAACATGTGGAAAAATTTGAGCGTCAGAAAATTAAGGTCATTAAAGGCCCGAAGCGGCAAGACAGACGAAGGGACACACGTGACAACTGCGCGACAGTTAAAGGGACGCATCTCCTAGAATTTTGAATGACGCCCGGAAGATACGGACCATCAGCAATAATTACACTTAGTGCTTCATTTAAGCCTTGCCGCCCAGTCGATTGGACCTACCGCTACACTCGCTTGACCGACCTCATCACTGTACCCATTTGACCCGTCATATCGCTATAACTGATCGGTCGGTTCTATAAGTACCATCGATCGGTCTGCCAAGCCACTACCTTTAATCGAATGATCGCATCACGATAAACCGATTGATCGGGCCTAGCACGAGCAGCCGTAAAGACATGCTATACGATCCCTATATACTCCTTCGACCTTTCTCTTGGGTCAGCTGTGCTAGGCCCAGGCCTAGATCCACATGTCTAGGGCCCAGTCGTAGGTGATCATCTCCCATGCAAACACCAAGACCTACGTAAAGACCTAAACCTAACAATTATCCCATATATAAGGTACTATTTGGCTATGATACAGGTACGACATTACAACCCTAGTTTTATTTACTATTAGCAACCAAAACCCTCGTAAAAATACTAACTTGAGCGTCGGAGGGGCCTGCTGGCAATCAACCCCCGGTGCGCCTTGTTTGTTTTACAGGTGTTCAGCAGTCAAGGTTATATAGAATCATGGATCCGAATAGCAACGTCCAGTCCCTTCAGAATCAGACTGAACCAAGTAGAATAATCATCATATGATGATATGGTAAGAGATACTTAAATGATTAGCTTAGTGCTAATGGGAGACTGTTGGTTTATTCCCTACATCCAATCACTTTGGCTGTAATTTAGTGACAAAATTGTTAATAAAAGCATTCTTTATTTTTATGTATTAATTACATTTGATGTTTTAATACTAAAGACAAAATCCTTGGAATAATTAATGTGAAATTGAAATTATGATGAAATCATAATTGTGATATTCAATTTACATTTGCATATTATTCTTAAATGTTCTTAGTTGTAGTTTCATCAAGATGGGATATTGCTGAAACGGTAAAACTAGCACACATTATGTTTCTTTCTTATGAAGAAAGTAATTGATCTCATAAATTAAAATATGAAGATACTTAAACTAATGTGTATGTGATTATTAGATAATAAGTCACTGAACTAACCCGATTATAAGAATCTTAAATGGAATATTACTTATGTTGTGTGGGTTTTCTCATAATGATGGTTGTATAATTGATCCTTAGACTTGAGATTACCAAGGTATCTCATATGGGAATTACTATGTTTTGATATTGCTTTTGAATTGTCCTAGGATAATTCAGTAGATAGTACTTAGATGCAATATGAACTATAAAGAGATAGTTGAGTAAGTCAATAAAGGATTCGTCACTCTAAAGTAATTAAAAAGAATGTTTCATTGTTCTTGATGGAATTCTCTAGCTAGAGTAAATTAACATTTGAAAAGGTATTTTCAAATATCAATTATAAATCAATTACTAATTAGAAAGAATGAACATGATTGGACCAAAAGAGTAGACACTATATCCATACTCTGTCCAATTAGAATATTGAATGACGAAATGATTAAATTATACATCATAACCATGCATGGAAAAGTTAAGTCAAACCACTTTGACATTCCTGATATTTGGGTGGTCATGACATGTTGTTGGACGTCAATCTAGATCTATGATTATAAATTGTTTAATTGGAGAATTAAAGATAAATTAAAAGGAGTTTTAATTTATTTAATTCAAATTATGAATTAGAATTAGAATTTATAATCATTGCCAATATATTTGGAACTTAATGGGTAGGTCATATATTAAAGAGCAATTCTGAAAGAAAAATCAATTTAATTAAATTGGACTTAATTATAAAGTTTGAGAAACTTTAAGGATCAAATATAAGATATTTGATTTTATTAAAATTAAGTTAATTATAATTAAAGTATGACTTTAATTATAATTAAGGAATTTAATTTTAATAAAATTACAAAACCACCCTAATGGTTTTTCTATTAATAGGAAGAATAGAAAAAAAAAAAGATAAAGGAGCTAGCACTCTTATGTTCTTTCTCTTAAAGTTGTTGAGAAGTTGCTATAGCGATATCATCAGAAGCTGTACAAGTGAATAACTCGTGGTTGAAAATTTGGAAAAGTTTTCAAAAGATTTCAATGTGAACAAGAATAAGATACAATTTCTTACTATTCATATTCATGTTATTATTTAAGTTAATCAATTATTAGGATTTGATAAGAAATCGTAAAATGTTTTATTTTCACTGCATCCTTTATTCGATTACGGTTAGTTTCCAACAATGGTATAAAGGCTAGGTTTAATTGTTTATCTTGAATTGAATGCTTGATTCTTATTGATATTGATAAAATTTTAAAATTTTAAGAACTAGACTGTATTTATTCTTCGAGACTTTTCGTGTTTTGCTTTCTAAAAATTTGATTATCAGCTTGCTCATGTGTTCTAAAAAATAAAATCTTTGTTTTGGAAATTGTTTCCACGACTACTCTTTCTTTTGATTTATAAAAATTGTTTTTTTTAATGCTTTTATGTATGTTTTGCCGCCCCTATTATCTGCTTCTGAAAATTGTCTCTCCTTTCATAGATATATGCGTGTATATTGGTTTCCAACACTTCAAAATCTGTGGATACCTCCTAATTTTGAAAACCAAAAGTAAAAGAGAGAGAGAAGATAACAAGATGTTTAGCTTGATGCGGTACCGTCCCAAGTTTCTGGTTAGGCTTACATCAATATTTGATGTCAGTCAATGCCCTTAAAATTTCAACTTCAGACAAAACGGAAAATAATTATGTTAAAATTATTTGTAAATCCAAGTCACGAGTGGGAGCTACAAGAACAGCAGTCAAAAATAGTTTAAATACATTAGGAAAACCTGTATAAACACAAAACAAGGTCCCGTAGCTCAGTTGGTTAGAGCGTTGGTCTTATGAGCCGAAGGTCGCGGGTTCGAGCCCCGCCGGGACCACGTTTTTGTACATAATAAAATGAGCTGCTCACTTAACGCCATTATTAGCTGGCATAAAGCAGCCAATCACCGAGCGTTCATAAATAGAACGAACGGCTCTAGATTTACTTATTTTTCATATGATTATTTTGATTTTTTATAATTGAACTTATAGTTATTTACTTGTGTTTTTTAAATAGGTTCTGAACTATATTCAACTTCACTATCTACTCTCCAAGCTCCACGCTTCATTACTCCAACTGTAATTATGTTAATTAAATAAATATAACATTTCTCATATATCATTTTTTTGGTTCACTATATTTTATAATAAATTTATTTTGTACTTATCTACTTCAAAATTTTATGTATATTTAATATATAAAAATTTTTAAGAACATATTTTTAGCAAACAATTATGAATTATGTTAATTACATGAACGTGTCATTTTTCATATACTATTTTTGGTTAACTTTCTTGTATGATAAATTTATTTTGAAGTCATTCATTTCAAAATGTTTAATTTATCCAAATTTTTTAAGGACACTTTTTCATCAAACAATTATGAATTATATTAATTAAATAAATGTGAAATTTCTCAAATATTATTTTTTGCTTCGTTTTCTTTTAAAATAAATTTATTTTAAACCCATTCATTTCAAAATTTTATATACATTTAATATGTAAAAAAATTAAAAAAAAACACTTTTTATTAAGCAATTATAAATTATATTAATTAAATGCATATGGCATTTCTCTTAAGACATTTTTTAGTTTGATTTTTTAAAAAGAAATTTATTTTAAAGTTATTCATTTTAAAATTTTACGTATATTTATTGTATGTATTTGTTAAATTTTGTTTAAAAAATAAAAAAGATTTTAACACCTGTCCCAAGTTCCACTCGATCCATACCGTAGCTAGCGTCGAGAAGCGAACCCACGAAGTTCAAGGAAATGGATTGTGTTTTTTAGTATCACAACTAGACTAGCACTCACCTGAGGAGTAATGGATTGCGTTTTTTAATGTGACAAACTGCCACTCGGACTTGAGGTATAAGATACAAAAGGTAAGGAGTTAATTTTTTTAATGGTTATGATTAACCAATTCAAAAAGGTCATAATAATAATTGATTTGTTAATTATTAAATTTAGTTAATGTAAAATTAACTTGATTAAAGGATGTAGGAAATTTGTTGGCTTGATATTAATAAATAAGAATGAAGACTAAACTCCTAAAAAATAAACATAGTTATAATGTATTTCATTGCACAAGACTCTCGGTTTCAAATTCTTTGTCCAATTTATCTACGACCTATTCTATTCCATTCATACACACTCATAGATTTTAAGTGGACTCCAGCAAAATCTATAGTTGTGCATAAGTGGGACAAAATAGGTCCTGGATAAATGGGACAGAGGATTTGGTTCCCAAAACTTCTCACTTTATAAGAATTGGAGAAAATTTATTAATATACGCATTCTTCTTTTTATATTTATTTACAAAGAGGCTATAAAAACTCTTAAATGGTTTATAATTAAGAAATTAAAAGAGTAACAATTAATTTACTACTTATTTTAAATTGATTTCTACATGCTAATTAGGATCTCTCTCCTCTCTCTTTATTTTAACTTTTTATATATAACATATATTATGTTAATATTTCAGTAATCAATCATGTAGCAGCCCCATTAAAATTTCTTGCGTCATTTACAAACAAACTAGCAAAGTGAACTTGTTTTGCAATGTATCAAAAAATTAACACCATAAAATTGTTTTCCTATGTATCATAAGACTAGCAAAATGCTCACATGCATCAAAAGAACTCAAAATAAACTTGGAAGACGGAATGATCACACATCAGAAAAATTGTCAGCTTTTAGTACTTTCTGGCAACCAAGTCAGAAATGTCAAATGAAAGGAGCGGTGAGACTAAGTTGTTGATGATCCAAGACAATGATACTCAAAAGGAAACTGCACTGGTGGAGCAATATACAGTATCAGAGATTCAGATTAGAGCTCGACGGTACGATATGGTCACACACTAGGAAGATTTAAGCGAAAGAACTGGAAAACTAGTTGAAGCTCGAGGCCAGGCTACATGGATTGAAGGAATTAATGATCTTTACCTACTTGGCATCATAGCTTTCATCTGTCTAATTTATTGACTGGTACCTTCCCTGCCAAACTTGTTCACTCTATTTATTGATGGTTAAGCTTCATTTTGGTTTCAGAAAAGTATATGTCGACTATGCATCGATTTAGTAGGTTGATGCGTGGAGGCCACTTAAAAACTTTATTTGCGCCTGAAGCTGAATTAACTTTAGTACTTGAAAGTTTTGTCAAAATCAAATCCATACTTGATAAATCACAATCAACCTACAGGCTTTAATAAGCTGCAAGAAAAAAGGAGTTGGTACTACTTATAGCCATCAGAACAGTCGAGGATTTGAGAGAAATATTGTTGCAGGGTGTTCTTTGGTAATCAATGAGCCTGGCCCATATCATAGCTGTTCGGCCACTCATCCGAAATGAATGGAACTGGTTTTAAGTAAATGCAATACATCAAGAAATGCTGTCATGTTTCAATGTTCGTTTTGAATGGAACTGGTTTTAAATAAATGCAATGCAACAAGAAATGCTGTCATGTTTCAATGTTCGTTTTGAATGGAACTGGTTTTAAGTAAATGGAATATAACAAGAAATACTGTCATGTTTCAATGTTTGTTTTCTAAGTTATGATGATTAAAAATTAAGAAAGGTCATAGCAAAGTAAGACTAGGGTTCGGGCTGGTAGAGAGCTGCTCAGCCATGAGCAGATCGGAGATGAAGATTGCAATACTATTCAAACCTGCTTCCACTGGGAATGGAGGTAGTACGAAGCTTCCCATTCCAACTGTCAAGAAGCTCCTGGAGATTCAAGTTGCAAGCTTGTTAAATGGGCGATTAGCTTTATACTCGCGTTTTTTGTCCGACTGGAAAACAGGTGCATAATGTTGCAATATTCAAAAGTTGAAAGGCTTGGAGCCCCAAACCATTGGGAGGGTGAAACCTTTTGTCTGTGAACGTGGGATTTCTAATTTTAACGTAACAATATGAATTTAGTTAATCAAACGGAAGTCTAACTGAAAAGATGATAGATTCCTACTCTCATTGAAGTTCAGCACCTTTTCCTGTAAAATCTAAATTTAAGGACCACAAACTGGCATGTCCTTCTCGTGCAAAAACAATTGAATATGTAGACCAGACAGGCAGACGCTATTAAGCTGAATCATGCAATGCATTAGATACCTATCTGTCAAGGGGAAGCTACATTAAGCTAATTACGTGGGCTAGATCTCTTAACCTTTAGAGTATCATTTGAGAAAAGGACATTTTATCATAGAGTATATCAGTCACCATCTCAATTGAAGCCAAGACCAGAAGAATCCAAACCCCGTTATAGAACCTATATACCATAGAGCTAAGTGTCATTTTAAGTTGTATTGATGTTGACGATAGTAGATTCAAAATCTTCGAAATTGTTTTCGCATTAAGAAGACCCAGGTTGCGGAGGAATATAGAGATCAAGGTTTGGTAGTCCCTCTAAATGATAAGCTAAGATAAACATAGCAGGTGGGGCTATTAAAGTTAAAGTAGAGTAGAATCTACAGGAGGAACCATGAAGGGAGAACAGGGGAAATGAGCATAACATCAATGATGGAATGCCCATATGGATAGTACCAAAAATGGTGGCACTTGCTCTTCTGTCTTAGGTCCCCTACACAAAAATATCCTTGTGCTTAAAAACATTGCTTCTGTCTGGCTGGAACTTTTTCTATAAGAAGAGCACAAAACCATAAAAACCAAGATTGAGATGGTGACTGATATACTATATGGTAAAATGTCCTTTTCTCAAGTGATACTCTAAAGGTAAAGAGATCTAGCCCACATAATTAGCTTAATGTAGCTTCCCTTTGACAGATAGGTATATAAGCTTATTCAACTTGAGAAGAGAATTCTGCCTTCAGCGTTCTTTCTTTTTTACCACTTGAGAAGAGAAGTCTAGGCAGGGCAATATAACTAGGGAGACCAGAAGAACATAACAGTTCATGAAGCAAGTTTTGCAATTAGAAAAAAATTCTGCACATAGTTGAAGTCACACCAATTGTTTTCAACAAACTATTTCGACGGTATATGGAAAGTAACTAATCAGTATATGCTCCCAGAAATCCAAGCAACGATAGACATGTCAAAAGATTAGTTATTCTTTCAATGCTCGCAGATTAAAGGATGTTGATGAGGCAAGGAAAACAGTAAAGCTACAAATGAACCGTCAAGGAAAGAAACCTGCTTCTTCCTGTCTTCTTCTTCTTCTTCTACATGAAAGGAATTGACCCCACTAAACAAGGTTAAAGAGAAAAGACTCCCCTCTTACGATTCTCTGCTGTATCTTCCAAGTTTATATCTTTCAGAACAGGTCATTAAAACCAGCTCTAAAAGCAACTACGCATAGGATTGTCATAGACTACTCTGCTGCAAGATTCGAAACATGTATGATCTTGGGTAGCTTAATTTTGTAAAACATCCTTTTAAACATGCCACATTACAACTATCAGGTATGCTGAAATTGAGCAAAACATGAAATTTTCCATTGACGAAGTGTTTGAGCTTCTATCATTAATTCTTGAAATGAACATAAAACATCAACATTCAACAGTCTAGCACATAAAAGCAAGTCAAGATAACAAAGTTGAGTCTGAAGCCCAACCTTACATGGAATGGAAACAAATAAAGCTACTGGGACATGATAATAATACATTTGACAGAAGCTACACAAACCGAGGATCGAAAAAACCTGAGAATGTCAACTCAGATCTCTCTCCTCACGCGGTATTTGCCATTGAATTGTACCAAAAGTGAACGAAATATCTCCTTCGAACTAGTCTGTTATTCATCTTTCAGCTCCAACATAAGCTTAATGTTGTCCTGCAAAAAAAACGTAGAAAAGAAAACATGTTCAAAATGAATAATGAGATAGGAAACAGTGAAAAAAGGACTAAGTTGAGACGGGATTTTTAGCAAGAGCACATGTAAGAGGAGAGATTCGTGGTTTTGGGTCAATCAATGGCGAGAATCAGAGGAAGCAGATGACGGTCTGTTGTGAATACCGCCGTGCTCCTCTTCGCCTTGAATTCGTGCTGGAATGCGGAAACCGGATAATCCGAATCCAATGCTTGAGATCCCTGACTGGTCTTGCTGATGATGAACTTGTGACATTTCATGATGAGAATGATGATGATAAGCGACCGTGATTGCAGGATCCATCCAAGCACGAATTGAAGGCGTGTTACTGGACTGAAGGGGTCCCCTCTGAGTAAATAACTGGTTTTGGCCAAGCACTGGCTGCAACAGTGGCGGCGGCAACGGCGGAGTGTTGAATATGAATCCTCCACCGCCACCACCAATACCACCATTATTAGCATCACCAGCGTTCCAAGCCATCATTCTTTGGTGGTTCTCCGACCACAAGCCGGAAGAGCCATCGAAACCGAGATCACTTTGAGCCGCAGTTCCTGAGAAGAACACTTGATGTTCACTCTGAGTATGACCATGGTGTGGTAATAAAATTGGCTCTTGAAATGAATGGAGTGAGAGTCGTAGATCTTGCGCTTGATTGCTTGTTCTCGACAGCAAATCTGGTGAGTAACTTTGGAACTGTATAGGAGACGTTGATGTCTCCATCGACGCACCCATTGGGAAAAAAGACTTGATAGTATCGGCTATGGAATCGGAGTCTAATGATGGTGGAAGAAAACTGGAATGGTTGTTTTCCGACATGGGTTGTTGCTGCTGCTTGTTTGGGACATCGCTTGACACTACTACTGTTGTTGATTGTGTCGTTTTTGGGGGCTTTATAGTGGCTGTTTGTTTCCTGTTACTAACAGTGGCAGGACAAGCAATATTCTGCATCGAAAAAAGATACTCTCTTTGATTCTCATTGCTTGTGCGCTCTTCTTCTTCATGTTGTTGTTGAGTGGTTCTTGTTTTAGTGGAAGAGGTATTGGTAGCAGCGGTTGTTCGGTCCCATGTGGGCAGCTCACCGAGCTCGTCGATGGCGGTCTTGGCTTTCTTGATGAGCCAGTCGACGGCCTTGCTTGGTCGGTCGTAGCCGAGGCGGTCCTGGACGTCGTAGAACTGAATGGCGGTGTGGGCTGAGAGACGTACTCGTCGATCTCTGGGGCCTTTGGCCGTGCAGACCTTGCTGTGACGGTCTTTTCTGCCTGTGGAGCGCACAATGTGGCCTCCTTGAACCGCCACGATCTCTCCCCTTCCGCTCCTTAACCCAAGTCTCGACGATGTTGTTGCTTGGCGGTGGTTGTCTCCCATTTTTCTTGCATATTCGATGCTCTGCTCTGGAAAAGTTGAAGAAGAAGGAGGGGTGAGGTAGGATCTTTTGCTGTGAAGTTGATGATGAGAGGGTTGTTGCTGTTGTATATCTAAACCTTGAAAGAAGTAATGGTTTTGGTGTTGTTGGTTCGGTTGGGGTTCTATGTTTGGGAAGTATTGACGACAGTGATTCTCTTTTGGTAAGAGGCTGGGGCGATCATGTTGTTCTCCGTCACTGTCTAGCTCTACATGTCTCGAATTCAGGACTATATTATCCTTTCTTTGCGGATCCAGACTCAAGGCTTGATGCCTTTTGTGTTCCAGCTTTTAAAGGAGGACAATTTTGATTCAGTAGAGGCTGGTAGTTGTTCCTTTACTGCTACTATGCTGCTGCTGCTGCTTCCTAATCTCTTCTCGTTGCTTGTGTAACATTTGCCACTGTTGTGATAATACCTGATACTGCTGCCTCTCCCAAGAGCCTCTGCCATTCAATATTTCCACTTCCATGACACCCACCACCTAAAACTGAAAACCAAGCCTAAGCAGAAAGCAGCTCTGTTGCTGCCTAGCCATGCTATCCCATTTCCTCTCTCTCTTCACTGTTGGTTTGGTAATTGGGCTTTTTAGGTCCTCGGCACTTTTCACCAAATTAAATAGAGATGCAAGCTTTCAGAATCAGACCCAACAACAGGAAAAAACACAAACGTTATCACTTATCACATACCGCTGATCTAGGGAAGCAAGTTGCATCACTTTCACGAGCACCCCAGTGAGAGAGAGAGAGAGGGGGTAGAGAACGGCAAGTATAGGGGAGGTACAATAGGGAGGAAGAAGAAGAAGAATACTTCTTTGATTCAATCCTGGGCCTATTGGAAGAGGCTCTGATGGTGATGCCAGTGTTTCGTCAGGAAGGAAATTAAAGATTCACTGCCTTTGTACACATCACACACAATACAAAGGCCGCAAGAAACAAAAAAACAAAAGAAAATTATAAAAACCCTTTTCGCATTCAACCAAAAAGCGTCCCAAGTTTCTATCTTTAACCGTTCTCTCTTGTCAAAGACAAATCTTTACTGTCATGTTATGTGAGCACTGAGCATGTTTTTACTACTTGGCCAGAAGTTCCAACTTGTAACCGTAGTTACCATTTCACTACTCGATTAGAATAGAATGGCAGCCTCTGGAATCTGGATGCTTTTGCTTTGATGCCTGATGGATAGATTAAGATCCTTCATATGCCAACATCATCACGTCTTCTGAAAGCGACCACTCTCTTCATAGGCCTATTCTCTCACTCTCTCTAATATCTCTCTTCCAGTCTTGCTTCATCTAAAATTAAACCCAAAAAAAAAAACAAAAAGAATTCTTTACACATTGACACTTTTTACACATTGACACTTTTTATTTATCTTTTTCTTTACATATAGTCATAAAAAGTCAAAAAGTCACTCAATTTAAGTTACTGTTATTTTTCTTAACAAAGACAAAGAGAAGTAAAAAATCGTTTAATTGGAAGTAATAATGAAATTTATGAAGTAAAAATTGAAAACGACATTATCCTTAAATTAAGATGTGTACTTATTATATATGTATGCAATAAAATTTTAAGGATTTATATTGTTATTTTATTATTTATTATTATACTTTTAAATTGAAAGTATCAAAAATCAAGTATACAGTGAATCATTTGAATTTTAATTAACTTAGACTTATTTGAATCTAATAATATAAAAATATTGTTATTAGAGTAGTGTTTAATAAAAATTACATTAAACCCTTTCAAGGAGATGCCTACGTTTTCGATGAATGGCGTAAGTGGCAGAATCCAATACAGGAAACTTGTCAATAGGTTAAAAAATGTAATTTTAGTGTAGATGTAAATATATTAAAAAAACTAGATAAATAGACTGTGAAATCTGACTATTTTTCGGATCAGATCAGAAAGTACTTACGGGGCTTGGTTCATAGAAGGTAATGGGAAAAAAAATATGAATAAATATAGTAAGAAATGAGAATGAAGTATAACCAACAATGAATCTCATTCCTCTAGTAATCCACAGGTATGGAGTATACATGAAAATAAGAGAATAAAAGTGTTACCCCTATTAATATCAAACATGAGTTTTCATTCTATACTCATATATTTTTCCCCCGTTAACCCCAAACAAGCACCCTTAGCGTTAAATAAAAAGTGATTGTGAAATCTGACGATGCTTCAAAAAAGAGAGTCGGTACTTGGGCTTAGGCAGACGGAACAGATCCTTCACTTACTTCAATTGACCGGACCCTTTATCATGTTCTTTTGTTTCCATGTAGTTTGGACTATCAATCGAAGCCTTGATTTATTGAACTATTGTTTTCAGTCGTGTTTGAATATTTGTCATTACAATTTTGAAATTTAAATAAAAATTAATGCTAATTAGCTTTTGTATTTTTCTAATTATCAAATTACTTTGATCTTTGAAACTATATCCATATCAAGTTTTTTTTTAAAAAATAAAAGACCAACTTTTAGTTTTATATTTTCTATTTATAAATTTGACACGATGAAATGATAGTTAGCAAATTTTTATTGTTTATTGTTACATATGGGTTTGAGGATTTAAAATAAAAGTGACTTTAGAGTTTATACTACTATACAAATATTATTAGGTGATAGTTTAAAAGAGTAAGAGGAGGGAACAAATTGTGATAAAATAAATATGGTATAAAAGGTGTATTGTTTTTCTATATTGTTATGAAAACTTTGGCGTGCAACGTGCAACCTTACTAGAAGGGATAAGGTCATAAATGTAACGATAAGAGACGAAGTAAAAGTAGCTAATATTAACAAAAAATTGAGAGAGACAAAGCTTGGGTGGTTTAGACATATTAAAAGGAAATACCCTGACATACCAGTAAAAAAATATGAGAAGATTGTACTTAATGACGCCTAAGAAGAATTGAGAGGAAGTGATAAAAATGATATGAATATGTTGAAACTTATCGAAGACATAACTCTTAATAAAAAATATTTAGTGTACTAGGATACGAGTAGAGGATCTAACATAGAGAGGTCTTTTTCTTTCTCATAAGTCTTTTAAACATTTTTTCTTTCATCTTATATCTTGTATTTAGCCTAACCTTTTAATATATGGTACTTGTTTTTTAGATATTTAGCCTAAGGATTTTCTCACTTATCCTAAATATTTTCTCGTATTGACTTGTTTGATTTATTTATTACCTTGTCTTCTTTCTTATTTATTATTATTATTATTATTATTATTATAATAATTATAGTAAAGTTAAGAGAGAATGTAGTAAATGTTTTGCAAGCTGAAATGATTGCAGAAAATTTGAAGTTGAACAATGATTTAGTTGCTATGAAGAGTAGTAATGAAACACATTCAGTAAAGTGTTGGTAATTTGTAGCTTGTTTAAGCTTGTGTTTAGTAGTTTTGCTTATGTTTGTTAGCCTAAATAATGAAGGCACTATAGGCAATAGTTGTATGTTTAAAGCCTTACCTGGAAATGGTTTTATGTACTAGGACAACGTCTAAATGTAATTGAGCTTACCTGATGTTGGAAGTGCAATTGTTTGATGTTTCAACATCTGGAACTACTAAGTTTGATGTACTAGCCTAAACATATTTAATGTTTTATATACTAGCCTAAACATGTTTGATGTTTCAACATATGGTAAAGAAGAATAGTAACAAGATAAGATCTATAATCAATCAAGATGGAGTATTGGTTACTAGTCAAAAGGAGTTGAAAGAGGCAGCAATTGACTACTTATATAAATGTCATAGTTACTTTAGCTTCGATCAAATGATTAGCACAGTGGCTAAATTCTTTTATAAGTATTCAATTTTTTGATAAGGAGACAAAGATGTTTAATAAACCTATAATTCCAACTCTTTGTATTAACAATGTATATATTGTGTAAATGTAATTGAGCTTAGTAAAAGTTTTTTATGGCATGCATAAACAAATGCAGTTTCATCATTTAGCATTTATGAACTTTAACAAAAAGGAAAAACCCTAAAAGAAAAGCAATTCACACTGAAATTGGCAATCATTGCATTCATTGATATAATAACATGTAAATGCCAACAAGAAATAGATATCCAACCTCTCAACCATTGTTCAGTACACAAATATCACAAAATTGATGGATATAAGGTATGTACATTAAAGATGCAGTTTCAGTTTCTTATTCAATACACAAATATCACAAAATTATTAAGTTCACTAATAAACACAGTTAAGTTTACATTTTCTCCTTTCCCTTTGAAGGTGCAGCTTGACTTTCTTAACTTGGATTCACATACCTAGTAATAGCTTGCTTGCTCTTTATTGATTTCTGCCCAAGCTTTACTAGTCTCTGATTTCTCCTTCCAGGTTGTAGATAAAATGTAAAAATTGTTACTTAAGTTGTATCACTTAATTAATGTTTAATAAGAGTGCAAATATTTAACACTTACATTTAGCATCTACAACCTTGTGGTTTCATTTATGTATATCCCTATCCCTTTTATCTGTTTCTTGAACTTCCTATTTGCTTCTTGTTGAAGAGAAGAGTATGTGACAGGCACTTCTCCTAAAAAAATTTCTTGAGAATTTGGACTACATCTGCCAGCACCAAACACCCTCATTCTACTTCCATCACCTGCAACATTATAACTAGGCCCTCTTGTCCCTTTGGTGATCTTTTTAGTGGTGGCCTTTGAAGATGTACAAATATTTGTTGTTTCTGAAGCACCTCTAGGTGTTGGGAGAACAACTGAGGCTGTTGCATTTACACTTCCCCATACATGAGCAGTACTTAAGTTGTTGGCAATACTTGAAGTAGTTATGGCACCAACAGATACAGACACAGTAGTAGTGGCAGAGGCAGAAGCTCTTCTTTTACCTTTCTTTCCCCTTTCAACATTGTTAGATGTAGATGCAGAGGCATTTATTAGGATGTTAGTGTTGGTTTGAACTGTGGATATGTTTTATGGGGTTGACTGTGAGTTAGTTGTGTTTTGCTCTTTATAGAAATGAGTTGACTAGTCTGGGTGAGAATTTTGGAACTGCTCTGGAGCTTGCTATTGATAACAGTGAAAATGGAACAAAAAAATCTATCAGATTTCCACTACTATAGAAAATAATCTTAGTTGAACCATAGAAAAGACAGAACAACTTAGAAATTACCTGTTTGCCCTTCCAATGACAGCCTCATTTGTTGTGTCCTTCTGTATAGCAGTGTCGCATGTCATGATCATACCCCTCCTAGATACGTGGTCAGTATTTTGCTTTTTAGTCACTTTTGTAATCTTTTGAGGCTCATCAATGCCCTTTTTCTAGTTGTTTTAGGTCTATCCTCAAGCCCTTGTTTGAGTTCTGGTGCCCTAATAGTTTCTTCATTGCTAATGGGTCGATCTTTGATACTAGACATTGATTGAATAGCCTTGCCATATGTGTAACACCCATATATCCCCTGGGAGGATACATGGATGTCACCCAAGACTGGGACAAGTCAACTGCAGTGGCCATAGGAGTTTGTTTTATAAAAATATATTTTGTTTCCTTTGTTTGGGGTTTGTACATATTCTTTGGATTTTTGTTCTGAGACTACGATATGTCGCCTTTTAATGTTGGACCCCACACCCCACCCGAAGGTGTTTGCAGGTTATACTGCGGCGTGTGTTTGTGGGTTATACCGCGGCATACAACCTTAATCAGTATTGTCCTCTTTGGTCATGGGTGAGGCCACGACTCGAACCCATGACCTCAAGGTTTTATTTCACTTTAAGTGGAC
>JANZLX010000213.1:42528880-42547881 GCA_025531955.1 Erythroxylum orinocense
TGTAAGTGAGCATGTAATCTTTAGTACCTTGTAGGTACCTCAGAACTCGTTTCACAGCTTGCCAATGACCCACACCAAGGCTGTTCAGTATCTCCCAAGTACACCAACAATAAAAGCAATGTCAGGATGTGTACAAACTTGAGCATACATAAGACTGCCAACAACAAAAGCATATGGGACCTTTTCCATCTCTGACTTATCTTTATCATTTTGAGGACATTGGCTATTTGAGAGTTTGTCACCCTTTTAGATGGGTGCACTGCAAGGATTACAAGTCTTCATGTTGAATCTGTTCAAGATCTTTTCAATGTATCTTTTTTTAGACAAACCAAGAACACCACGAGATCTATCACGATGAATTTCAATGCCCAGAACAAAAAAAGCATCGTCGAGATCTTTCATTTCAAAATGAGCTGTCAACATTTGTTTAGTTTCAGAAAGAAAATCCACATCATTACTAGCTAAAAGAATGTCATCAACATATAAAACAAAAATAATGAATTTTCTCCCACTATTCTTCAAGTAAATGCATTGATCAACAACATTTTCCTTGAAACCAAGACAGCAAACAATTTGATCGAACTTCAAATACCATTGTCTAGAGGCTTGCTTCAGCTCATAAATAGATTTTCTCAATTTGCATACCATGTGTTCCTTACCTTCTCAACAAAACCAGCAGGTTGATTCATGAATACATCTTCATACAAATCACCATTTAGAAAAGCAGTTTTTACATCTATTTGATGAAGCTCCAAATCAAAATAAGCAACTAAAGCCATCACAGTACTTAATGAATCTTTAGTAGAGACCGGGAAAAAAGTCTCTTTATAGTCCATACCTTCCCTTTGGTTATATCCCTTCGCAACTAGTCTGGCTTTGTACCTTTCTATCTCACCTCTAGCATCACGTTTAGTCTTAAAGACCCATTTACACCCAACAGTCTTACAACCACTAGGTAATTCCACCAAATCCTAAATGTCATTCATACTCATAGAAGCCAACTCATCTTCCATAACTGCCAACTATTGTGAACTACGAGAATAAGAAATGGCTAACCTCAACAGAGGATTTTCTCAATAAATCTTTTAACGAAAAAACAATAAGCAAATAACTCAAGTAATCAATCAGCTAAGAACAAAATAATAATACATTTGAGATAAACGAGAAGAACAACTTTCCGAAAAATCCAACTCCACTGAAATAAATTTGGAAGTCATCGTAGCTGATTCACATAAACATCAACACGAAGCCACAGCTACATCGATAACACATTCACTAACTAAAGCATATGCAACCCATAAGGAAATCAATTAATAATTGTTGCTACCCAAGATGGAGTTGTACACGCACACCACATGCAGCCAATCAACGCGATTCAGCTAAGAAGTTGCGCACATCCAACCAAAAACAATTCAACAAAGAAATCACGCTTAGCTAATGAAGAATGATGTAGCCAAGAAATCACGCATACCCAATCTACCACTATCTTATAATTTTCTGCACTTCAACGTTATCTACACATACAAAAACCCCTGGCCACACTTTTGAAAAATAACTTCATATATCTTAACATGTCGCAACAATTGAAAAGAAAACCGATCTCTTGTTCACGTCGATAATGGGCTACGACAAGCAATCCATTCAACTCAAGAACACGTAAATCCCTAGCATGCTCGCCAACCAATTGCTCTTTATCTTATATCCCTTAAATCACGTAAGTTGTGTTTTTGTCATATGTAATTAATGCCCACTCAACTGTTGATTGTAAGACATCCACAATAAAAACCCTTAACAAACATGTAAATAAATTCACTTATCTCCTATCCACAATAAATCCAGCAGTATATATATCACCAACGTGATATACCTTAAATTTGTCAGAGAGTAGACTTCTATTTTATATAAGATTCTTCTACATTTTTTGAATCCCATTATAATTAATATTTTATATGTCCAATTAATAAAGAATGTCAAAATCAATTACTTAGATATATAACATATATCCTAATAAAATATAATAAATAAAATTCAACCATGATGTTGTGCTTGCTTTTCTCGGCATTCCAGTCCAAGAAATAGTAAAATCGACGTGAGATGAAAGACCTAAATAAAAAAGGACAAATGGAAAAAGAGTACACATGCATATATATTTTGTAGCTATTGGCACCGGTGAGGGATAACATAGATTTAAATCCTTTTACTTTTAGTTTACGGCACTTTCTAATGATTGTAGTTTTCCATAAAGACAAGATAAAGCTTATCTGAAAGCACTAGGAAACCTTAAACAAATTGAATTTGTGCTCAACCATCCGGCTTTTTCTTCACACTTTCAAAGTATGCCATTACTTCATAGTGTATCGACTCTTTGCTTTGGTATGCCTTAATGAGGTCACTCATGACGTAATTGCATCCAGTAGATTGGGTAGCTATAGCTAGTTGGTGTCCACCACATAATTAAGCTAATTAGCCAATATCTCTATCTTGCTCCTCTTAAATTTGCAGAGTAAATGTATCCACCTTTTGTTCTTTATTATAATCGTTGACTACTCGGTGCTTTAATTTATGCACTCGTCATTTGCACGACATTAGACTTCCGTTTTTGACAAAATGCAATGGAAGAAACGTGAAAACGCACAAAAGGAAAAAGTGCGTGCAATCAATATTCATAAGCAACATCTATGTTTCCTTGAAATATATCTAAAATGATATGTGTACAATTTAAGTTAATTTTGAATTAAAATTATAAATATGCATTATCTTCAACTATGGATAGAAACCTAAAAAAAATCTAACCATAAGAAATTATAAGATGTCTAAAACGTCTTCTAATATAATTATCGTAATATTAATTTTTTCCTAGTTAGTTGTGATTTATTTAAATCATAAATCTATATTACTTTGATTTGAATTGTGTATCCATAATTTTTAATTTGGTATAGGACTTTATTTACAAATAAGGACTTTTAATAGTATATTGAATACAAATAAATAAGTCTTTTAAAGTTAAATCACATAATTCTAATCTTTTTCTTTCATTTTTTATCACCTTTCTCGTTATTTTTATTAATTATTTCAATATGGTATCATACTAATTATATATTTTTTCCGTAGTTCTAATTTCTTTTAACTAACTATCAGTCCTATTGTATTAAAATCGTCATGTCAATAAATATATATATAGGTTGCAGCTCCCTATTGCCCGCTTAATAACCATGTAATGTAAGCTAAAGTTGTTTATCAAGTCTACATGTCAGTTATTCTCTTCTTACTAACAAATGATCACTACACTTTGATTTTTTTTTTTTTAACAAACGAACAAGATCATTACTATAATTCGATTCATCCTCAAGGAGGGATGTTAAGGGTCTTTTGATATGATCATAATCAATCAAATATTTTAGGTAGTTATAATTTATCTTGATCTTTTATCTGTGTATATTACTTTGATTTAATATATATATATATAGATAGATTAAGTATGCTTTCAATTCACAATTTTGATGATAAAAAATGTTAATATTAATTTTTTATTGTTGACGATATTAGTAAGTTAATTTGTCAATTAAGTTTAAAGCAAGGGATCAGTGGGCGAAAATCAAATTGAGCAAAGTGGAGTACCAAATACAATGTAAGTGAGATTCAAAATAATTCAAGTCAAGTAAACCAATAACAAGAAAAATGAAGTTACTCAATGCATTAACAACTCATTGTAATCTTTTATAATATTGTTTTAGTCATCTTTTAATAAATTAAGGATTTGTATGATTATTTACAGATAATGCATAGTGCAGAAATCTTTTTATAATCAAGAATTTTTTATTTAAAAATTTAAAGAAAAATTCGTTGATCTTCAAACAAATTCAAGAAACTTTTACAAGTGTTTTGAGTCAAATATTCATCAAAATAGAGTGATTTACTAATCTTGAAAAAATTAAAGTGTTAGAAATTAACACTTCAAAGCATTGATAGAGCTTGCATATGTACGTGTTACGAGAATTTGACAAAGCATTGAGATGTTTGAAGTGTGTTCTTACATCTTAACTACAGAATTTAATCATAAACACTATAAAATGTCATGTAAAACACATTGATAAAGTTGATACAACCAATAGAAGAAATACCTATGAGTATATGGGTCCAGTGAAGGTACTATTGCTTACGTGCTTGATCCATCTCTCTTGATTTGTTAAATCAACATAAAAGGATTCAAAACTATTAAATATGAAAAAATAAATTATAACGTGAATTTTAAAAAGTGACAAAAAAATATCTTATTTTTCAATTTTTCACAAAAACAATCCGATATTAGAGTTTCTGTTAACATATCTAAATGTAATCCTATATTATAAAATAAAGGGCAATATAGATTTCTTTTTAGTATAAAATTCAACTCAAATTTTCAGATAAAATCAATCTAGTTTTACATTAAATATACTCATTTTTCTTTCAATTCTTTTATAGGATGGGTTTATAGACATTGTCAAACAAGATAATATTCTGGTTTGGAAATGAGAAGAATTCAAACCTAATGTGGAGTTTCTCTAATTTTGAGATAGTAGGTAGTCTTGAGTAGTTTTATGTTGCAGGACTGCCGTAAGAAATATTTGTATTATTGGTAAGGTGATTCTTGTTATGATCGTCATGTTGGTAGATATGGTTTAGGTTGCTGTTATGGTTGTATAGTCATGGGGAACAATTATAGAGTCCATCGTGCTCACATGTTAGGTTCTTTTGGTATAGATAAGAGATTGACATCTTTGCCAATCTCTCGATTGTATATACCTTATATTTATTTATAAATTTTTTAACTTACCAAAAAAAATCAAACAACAACCTAAAATAGTTAAAAAAAATAAGATTATACATTCCATAAGCACACCACTTAAGCTTACAAGAAAAATCTAGATATCAAACTATAGTTGGATATCCTAACTAATTAGTTAGAAGAGATAAAATATTTGTAGTTGCTTATAGAGGAAGCTTAGTGGCAGAAATTAGGTTCCACCCCACCAATTAGCTTTGATATTTACCTCTGCTTAGCAACTAAAAGTTTTGTTATTTCTTTCTTTCAAAGAACAAACTTAGGTACATGCATTTTCCAGCTAAAAAGGAACGTAAGTTCCTTAACTAGTCAAGCACTCCAACAAGAAAAACTTCCAACAACCAATCAACCATAAGCAAAAATATTGAATCCACCTTTTAAGATGCCCTGAAAAATATAAATTCATAGTCAATATCTCTAAAAATTTACCCTATAAAGTAGACAGATTTCTTAAGAAAGAGACATTGAAAAGCTAGAGCATTCTTAGCATTTTTAAGAAGTAAGATTGTAAGAAGAGATAACGAATGTAGGTAGACGGTGCACAGAGACAATAACTATAAGCAGATGAGAGAAAGATGGATAAAAAGAAGCTTGAGTTAGCATAAGATTTCTTTTTTTATTAATAATCAATTTAATTTAATTTAATTATAACTTGTATAAATTGAGTTACTCCAGCCATTAAATATTTAACTTATTATAGCTGGCGTGGCTTGCTACTTTAGATCTGTTAACAAAGACTCTAACTTCCAGTTATTTTTGCGAAGAATTAAAAATTTGACTATTTTATTCACTTTTTATAATTAGCCATATTTATTTCAACTTGAAAAGTTAACAAAATTGAAAATATTTGTTTGGAATTGAATCAACCATTGGAAATAATATAGAGAATTGATTAAACTTTAAACGTGTTAAACTTTTGAATTACAAAGCTTAAAGAACAAAAAATAGGTTGGAATTTAGTAGAAAAATAAACGGGAGAGTGACTTGTGAAAAACTAGATAATTGAGTAATTAAAATAAGGGTTTAAGTAACAAGGCTTCAAAACATTGAGCGTATGTTCAACTGAACATAACCTCGAGTTCTTATCACGACATCAAGGAAGATATTTAGCGACATATTTTTTTTACGACGTTTTAAAAATTGTATTTAAAAGTAAGTCTTTGATGACACTTTTAAAAATCGTCCGTGGCAAAAGAGTAAGCTTTTGTGATGATTTTCATAATCATTACCAAATGAGGACTATTTGGCGACGATGGTAAAGGGTTTATATTTTGCTACGTTTTTTAAAAACATCACAAAATGAAGACCCTTTAGCGACGTTTTGAAAAAACGTCACAAAATGTGGATTTTTTAGTGACGAATTTAAAAAATCATAGCGAAAAGGTCCTGTGCGAAAAGACGACCTTGATTGACCATTTGGCGATGATTTTTTAAAAATCTTTGCCTAATACACAAAATATACCAAATGATTTTAAGACGAAATGAAAACGAAAATGACGCTTAAAATAAAAGGCCATAAATTTTAAAACACTCATCTCTCATCCTCTGCTCAATGTCACCTACGGTGAAGCCTCACGTCGATCATTTCAATCTTAGAAATGGAAAACCCACCTCCACAACCAAAGATTAGACCTAAACCTACTCTATCTATGGCATGGACCAGTGGCAAACACTTCTCTTCCTCTTGTTCCATGTCGTCTTCTTCTCTGTTCTTTCTTTCACGTGTCTTTTTTACTTCAAACCCATTTGTATCTTTTTGGAGGCCTTTTTCCTCTTTGGAAACGGCCCAGGTGTCTTTGCCCGCTTCGCCACTAGGTTCACATGTTGCGTAACAGCTCTGTTAGGGGTTTGCCTTTTTTTTACTGCCGGTAGCGTCTTTTATAGTTCGTTGGCGTTGCATCACGACATGATGTAGAGAATGGTGGGGTGTGTCAGTGATTGGTCCATGGTGAAGTTGGCTTTGGATGTTGGGTGTGGCCGTGGGATATTGCTAAACTCTGTGGTGACTTAATGATAGAGATACTGATAGGCTTTTATTTGATACATTAATGTAGGTGAATTGTGCAGTATTTTGGGATAGAAATTATGCTAAATTGTTGTTTTTATATTATCTTTGAGTGTTAGGACTTTTTTGGAAAAATAGAGCAAAAAGATAGCAAATTTGAAATGCATAAAATGCTATATACCAATAACAAATTGAAGACTATGCATTGGGTGAAAACACAACGTACAAAAGGAGGGTTCAACATTGATTGAAAAAAAGAAAGAAAAATAACGTAACCAACCAAGCGAAAAGGGAGAAGGTTTGGTGTTGTTTTAAAAAGAAAGAAAAACGCAGCTTGAGGAAAAAAGCAAAAGGAGGTTTAGCGATTTGAAAAGAGAAAAACGTTGCATAGCGCTGTGTTATAAAAGTGGAGGGTTCGGTCTTGGTTTGAAGAAAGACAAAAACGCTACGCAACCAAGGAGCAAAAGATGAGGAGGGTTTAGCGTGTTTTAAAAAGAAAGAAACAAAGAGACATAGCTTGGACCCCTCCACTAATGCAGCCTCCACACATCAACAGAGACGCAACCTTCACTCACCAACAGAGACTCACACACATTGTTAGTGAATATATAAAACCAATTAAGTTGTCTCACACAACAAATTAAGCTATTGTGGTGAAATGGTCATTTAACATGGTATCAGAGCCTTTATGACCAAGTGATCATTAGTTCAAATCCTATCACTCACCTATTATTCAGCACAAGGTAGAGTCAGCCTATGAAAGTTTTAAGCCTAAAGGGCTTTCACTTGAGGGGATGTGTTATTGAATATATAAAACTAATTAAGTTATCTCACATAACAGTTTAAGTTGTTGTAGTGAAACGGTCATTTAACATGGTATCCTTCCATTCAATGCAAAATCAACGCAGCCTGCCTTCACTCCACTCACACACACAACCAGCCTCCAACATCACAAACTCCACCAAAACCAAGAAGAACGCAACCTCCACTTGAACCAAGAGACACAGCCTCTAGACAAGAACAACGAAGCCTCCACTGAAGAACAAAGCATCCAAACAGAAAGAGAGCACACTGTTCTGCAGCAGTTGGAACTATGTTCTTCATTTATATTTGATTCCTTCATGAGTTTGTCTGGGGTTTATGCTTTTGGATTGCTTGACATGATGATTTGTGGCTAGAACCTTAATTTCTCTTTGGGATTTGATGTTTTGGTGTTGCTTTAATATTAAACATTGCTGGAATTCATGTTTGATTTTCCTTGGGTTTACTTGTTCTTACTTTGGATCATTGGAAGTTTGCTTGGTATAAATTTACCTTTAAAAAAGGGGGTTTTGCTAGAAGATTGAAGAAATTTCAGCTAGGATTTTCTTATGAGTTGGGAGACTTAAGAAACTTAGGAGGTGAAAATAGAAGGTTTGGGCTTGGAACTTAAGAAACTCTAAGAAGAACTTAAGTAAGAGATTACTAAGTGATGTCTAGAGTGGATAGATTAATTCACCTTTAGGAGAAGGAGACTAATTATTGTTAAAATTTATATACAAGGTTAAGGATTTTTCATTTATGGAGGATAGCTAATTTAATATTAAGGTTGACAAAAATATCATTTCCTAAGAGAAATTTATTCCCCATTGAAGTTAATACTTTTAATTAGTAAATTGTTGCATTCTTTTCTTACTTAGTTATTGCATAAATATGTCACATTCATAGTTATTTTGGTTGCATTGAATTGAGTAGTTGCTTCAAAATTCATTTGAGTTTTTAATAATTCTTTACATTGCTTTTAATTTCCACAAATTTCACCCAACCTGATTTTAAACACCGTTAGCTAGCGTAGATTAGAACTTTCTCATAATCCCTATAGATACAATTCGGTTTTTACCGATTTATTACTCACTTCGACAATCGTGCACTTGCAGCTTACAAAAACTCAGTTGAAGGAAACAAGTAGTTCTAGTCGGGTTGTCAGTTTGGATGGTCAAAATGGACAACCTTGTCAACTCTCCATACAGCCAACATGGATGGTGGGCATAAGTAATTAAATTAAATTAGTTATAGTTTTAGGATTTGACTATATGATAGAGTAATCTCTAATTTTACTCTACAAATTTGTAGAGTAAGCTTAGGAAGGCTAGACAGAGTCATTGGTTGGGTCGAAGCATGGACATATCCACATTAGGGGCAAGTGGGAGATGCTTGCTCCCACTGTTTACAAAAAATTTTTTATAAAAAAATTATTAGTTTAAGTTTTGATCCCATAAAAAAAATTTTGCTCTCATTAAAATTTTGCCCCCATAAAAAAATTTTCCCACTTAAAAAAATTTCTAGATCCGTCATTGGGTCAAAAACCGATTGTTTGAGGTGTTTCTATGAATCCAATAGATCATCCTCATGGAGGAGGTGAGGGTAAAAGCTTTGGAAGAGGTTCAGAAAAACTGAGCACTGACTGAGTTGCTAATTGTTAACTTTGTCCTCTCTTTTAACTTGCATCTATTGATTATATGTTTCTATGCTCTTAAGGTATTTGATGTTTTGTTTCGAATAGTTGCTATGTGATATTGGATGTACCTCATAACAAATGGCTCTTATTTTTCTTTTTAATGACTCCGGGTTCTTCTAATAATATTCATACCTCAGCTAATAGGGTTATATGTTCAGACTTTGTAGTAAATATACCATGTTAGATGCTTTTGGGTTTCAATGTTTGTTTTTCATTAGTTTTTTGCTCTTTGGAAAGGAAGTAAGTTATGTTTATTCCCATGTTTCTTTGGAAAGGAAATACGTTATGTTTTTTGCTCTTCTACTGATTGCATGTTAGAAAGTAAACTTCTAAATAAGGCATGCAGAAATATGCTTCATTATAGATTTGGATTATGCGAGTGTTGGCCTCCTGTACACATCTAGTTGGGACCTAAAGTGACTGACTTGAGCATGGTTGACCAATAAATACATAAGAGTACTTGCTATAACTTTCATAGTTGGATCTTATACTGAAGATGTATAATTCTTTGAACCCCTCCCGTATTATTGCAATTGAGTTTTGTCTCCCATATTTTTTGGAAGAGTTTCACAAACACCACGAGAAAACCCCACAAAATTTAGTTATAAAACGGGTCCACTCAAGTTCAAAAAGTAACTGCTTGATCTTTTAATTCAACCAATTTTCATATTTGATTTGATTGCTTCTTACCATGAAATTACTTCAGCTTATGAGTGATATATCTGAATAAGGTTTTTGAAGATCCATTTTGAATTATAAACAATGCTTGACATCCATCCCTTTAGTTTCTATCTCATATATCTAGTAGACATTTAGATGAATCTAGTCCCTTCCTATATAGCCTTATGCTAATTTATTCTTTGGATTTGACACTTATCATTATCAGTGAGCTATCTTAAATAAGAAAAATAGTTAATAGAATAATCTATAACTTCAACAAGAAAAATAGTTAATAGAATAATCTATAACTTCAACTGCACTTCTACTGGTTTATTTTTAACATTGTTGCTTTGCTTTTCATTGTTTTAACACTTGGAGCAATCTTTTTAGCCACAAATTTTGTTTATGCCTTACAAATATGCATTTGTTCGACACTTTATTTGTTAGGTTGAGAAGAAAATAAACTTAATTTTATTTTGTTGTTGAAGTTATGGATGCACCCAATGCATATATATTACATCAATCATTTTTTGTTTTACTCGACGTTGGATTTTTAAGTGTTTATATGATAAAAAGTTGTACTTTGGAAGGTAGTTAATGGTTTTCAATGAATATTTTGCTGGATTACTTTCCTATTCCATCACCCTCATTTTTTCTTTCCTAATTGAAAACAAGATAGCTTAATTATGCATAATTTCAGGCACTCTACAAATCTTAAAATAGCTTTTATGATTCTTATGACTAATCTTTCGTATATAATAGTTGATGTATGAAGTTGATCTTATCAACATGGACAAACCTACAGTCATTCTAGTCACGTTGTAATTTTTGTAATCTCAATATTTATAATTTGTAAAATGGTTACTATATTTATTATCTTGTCTATAAGAATTGTTAAAGTTGTATTAAAATCTTGTATACCAAGAATTTTTTTAATGGTATAATTTAATGATATATTATTTTTTATATACAATGCTTCAAATTATTAATTAATTTTGTATTATATTTTTATATATTAATTTAACAAAAAATCTAAATATTATATACCATAATATAGCTTTAAAATGGCATAAATAATTATAATTAACATGGGATAACATTTTGTTATAATGTATGCTAAAAATTTGAGCACATTTTATAAAACGTAGTTAAAAATATTTAGCTACGTTTTCAAATATTTTAGCTATGAAAACTAAACATAGCTAAAATGTATTGGCAACGATTTTTTAAAATGTCGTTAATAATTTTTAGCTATGAAAATAAAGTGTAGGCAAAAACTATTAACGATGATTAGTGAAAAACATCACCTATGATTTTCAGTTATGAGGATTTAGCGACGTTTTTAGCGATATTCATCATTAATTACAATTAACCACGATTTTGAAAATTTTATTGGCGAATTTTTTCGTAGCCAAATGTCATTTTTGTTGTACTATATACTTTTAGAATAAGACAAGAAAACGTGAAGCATGCAATCATATTCAAACTCTCTCAAAATACTCCATTCATACTTGCACAGGGTACTCTCTCCCCTACGTGTTTGGAATATTCGTTTACTTGATTTGGCAAAAAAAAATCTCCATTGAAGTTCTGTGAAAAAAAAAATCTCCCTTGATCAGAAAAAGAATTATTAAATTCTTCCTTGAAGTAAGTCAACTATAAGTAGCGAAGAAGCTCCTCCTTAGTCTTCAAGAACTACGAAATTAGTTATGCAAGAAAAATAGTTAAATAGAATGAGGGAACTGAAAAAGTGATTAATTGTTAAAATAAACAATGACAAAAAGTTGTGGTTAGCTGAAAACTTATCAAATTGATTAACAAAAAAGAGGGCCTCGTGATAAGGTTTTGGGAATGCTACTTCTGGGTGCTCAATGTTCATTGAAACAAATGACGTAACCGAGTTTTTAATTCTGTGGTCGGGCCTGCCAGTCTATTCTGATTTGACGACAACGGACGCAAGTTCTTCTAAATAGGATGAAAATCACCGACATATCTAATATATTATGAGAGTTAGGATGGCTAATAAAGTTTAAAGTGGTATTGAATAGTCAGCCATTTACATATATGAATTCTTCAAACTAACAAGATGAAAATTTGAATCATTCGAGTTCGAGACCTGAAGTTAGTAAGTCATCCAACAGTTCCAATTTTTATGTCCAAAACAAAATCACTGGATCTTGGGAAATTTTGAAGATTTTCTCATGCAGCTCTCCTAATACATCTGGTAAGAAAATGTATAATAAAAAGAGATTGACCCTTCGACCCTTCGACGCTATGCAAGCTTTTGGTAATTTGGCTTTCCAACTTAGCCTGTGGATGATGCCAAGCCATTTCTGACTAGACCTACACTAGTTTTCAAGGACCTGACATGGCAAATGATGAGTAGGAATGCAAAGTTTGTAATTTACTTGCTATTATGTGTGAACTTATTGGTAGGAAATGATCATTTGAAACCCATGAAGGGTTGACGAAAGAGCCACCGTTTTATCAATATCGGGTTCTCGTTGAATCCATATCAGTGTGAACATGACGTAATTGGCAATTCATTTATATGACATAAAGGATCTTTAAGAGCCTCTTAGGAAGAAAAACGAGACCACTAGGTAGACACTCACAAGAACATAAATGAGAAGATGAGAAGCGGTGATACGTGTCACGAGTGTGCATACATATCACCTTGTGGTTTCCCTTCCAATTAAAGATTGCTCTATTTGACCCCTGTCTAATATTTTTATGAAGAAATCAGCTCTATATATATCCAAACCCCATAACTCTAAAGCTCTACCCTTTGGTATGTAAATGGTCTTGCAGCTCTTACCCAAACTGAGAACGCCAATATGCCGCCTACCCAGAAGTTCGTCCTTTGCATTTTCCTTGTTCTGCTTTCATTCACGAGTTCCGAACCTCGTCCACTAGTTCGTCACCAGAGGAATCGTTCATTGATAGAGACTGCAGAAGAGATGGTGATGGAAAGCATGCGAAGACAAGATGGGGGCTTCAATGTGTCTCTTAGGATAAGTCCTGGGGGCCCTGATCCCCACCATCACTAGGCATGCTCTAAGATCACAGCAAAGATCTTGATCGTTTGCTCTTTTGCAAGCTTATAATGGTTGATATACGTGAAGGGAAAGAGGGAGAACCGTAGAAGTTAACTTTTGTGCTTTATTATATCTGGTAAAAATACAATAGACATGTCATGAAAGTTACGGGATAATTTTTTTATTTCTGGTTCTTTCTTTTCCTTTTAGCTATGTAAACATATGTATCACTAAATAATGACGTGACATTGGATAATGACATGAATGGTGGCCTTAATTACCTTTCTAATTGATTTGTGCAAGTTGTTTAAGGTCCCCTTCCGGATCTGATGGTCTTGGAATATTGATTGAAAACTTAAAACAGGCGTAGTTATAAAGTGGTAATGTACTATTGCTTTCTTGGCATAACAGTTCTTGCCGCATTTCTTTTGCAAGCCAGTACATCGATCGAGTTGTCATCTTTTTCATATATTAAGTCCGTAACGAGATCCCAAGAATGGGATATGGCCTTTTGTTTTACCTCTACTGTTACATAGATAGTGATATCCTAAGCGTTATTTCAAAGAACTGACATTAAAAGCATGCATTCAATGCTTTTGTCTTTCGGTAATATAGTATTGCTACTTTCTCGATTCTCAAAGTTAACAAAGTGCAAGGGAGTGGACCCTATACGGTTCTATTTTCACGACACAAAACCACAGGAAGCTATTTTAAAATTTTTAAAACAAGAATTATTATTTTTAGTGTACGTAAATAAAAATTTAAAACATATAAAAATTTAACAATTATATTGCAGGTTTTGTATAATTTATTTGAAAAATTAAAGATTACGATTGTGGTCAGTAATTAATTTTACATAAATATTAAAAATTAAAATCTCACATTTTTAAAACTCTACCAAGAATCTCATTATATCAATTCATTTTTACTTTTGAATTTGATGATATCAGGAGTCACATAACGATAATTATTACATGACTATTAATCGACTAAGGAGTGGTGTCCACTGTCCACCACCGTTCACATTGTTAGGTCATTATCTAGGATGAACATCCCAAAAAAAGAAATGGGATTTGGAAATTGGAAGTGGCACTTTTAGGTATCTGCTTCAGCCGAAATCGGCTGTGTCGGCTATCCTTACCAAAGTGATTATTTTGGAATCTTATAAGATTAAGAAAACAAAATTCGTACGCATCTGCATTTGTTTGGAGCTCCTTTTTCCATTAGTGGATCCGAGGAATACACAACCTTCGTAGGTTCTTATTGAAGATTCTATAACTTGGGATGGCAGACGAATGATATTGTTGATAGGCTCACTAACTTTTCCAGCCGCAGTTGACAAATTTGGGAAAGGGTAAACCAGTTGAATTTTTTTGTCAACTCTCCTGCAGATGTAGGTTACATTAACCAGACACGTAAATCTATGTGTTTGCATCTACTTATTTCATCTTGACTTTTAAAGTGTTATTAAAACAAAATTCCATCCAAGTATTGTAAGATATGTCTTAAATTTTTAGTGGATGGTAAAATTTAGAACTTAATCTATGTCAATCTAACTGTTAGGAGAAAATTTTAAATTAAAAGTTATCGTAATCAAGTGTGGGATACCAAACTGATGATGTAATTTCTATAAATGAGTCAAAATAGGGTTTTAGTGTCATTAAACATACATGAAAATATAGTTTAAATAATTTAGATGTCTGGAAATAAAATATAACTTTCCTTAAATTTCTTATATGTAATCTTAGGATATAAATACTTTTATAAAGGTGCTACAATTTATAGGAGAGAAATTTTAAAAGATTGAAAATGTTGTTGTCATCTATTATCTTTGTCTTTCTCACAATAATAAAAGAAATAAATCTTCTTACTTGTGGATATAACTCACATATTAGTTTAAACTTATAAATTTTATGTTTTTATTTTGTTTATTGTCTTCTTATATTAGTTCTATTTGTACAATAATTGTTATCAAGTACTTGGCGTCGCAATAATTAATACTAAAGCATATGTTTTGTTGTCAAGATGTCTCTTTACAAATTCGATATTGAGAAGTTCAATATATCACATGATTGGAAGGTAAAGATGAGGGTAGTTCTTATTCAATATTGATACACAACAACATTGGAAGGAGAAGAAAACTGCTTGAGAATTTGAGAGTGCCAAAGAAGGAAGAGAATCTGTCAAAGGTGCACAATTGTAATATTATTAAGTTTGGATGACAAGGTCCTAAAAGAGGTATCAATGAAATAACTACTGCTTTTTTATAGAAAAGACTTGAAAGTAAGCATCGAAAGAGATCACTTACTGGTCATTTATATTTGGTTCTGTCTGATTTTGATGGGGCTGGGCGCTGTTGCTTGGATCCATGAGATTGGTTGACTTTGGCTAAGAAATACTTGCAAAACAGTAAAGGCACACCGGGGGTTGATTGTCGGTAGGCCCCTCCGACGCTCAAGTTAGTCTTTTTTGTGAGGGTTTTGGTGGGTAGGAGTAAAGAACAATAGGGTTCTAAAGTCGTACCTTTTTCATGATGAGGTAATGAATTTATATAGTAAATACCTGTAGGAATTAGGTCAACATCGAGGAATAGGCCGATCGGCCCATGCGTCGCTCTGAGTTTGGGATTGGGCCTAGCACGACCAATCCAGCCATAAGCTCCCCCTACTCCTCGAGTTCGACCGGAGGGAAGTATATGAGGATGGTGTAGTTCGTATGTATGATAACTCGTGATAGGCCCGACCGATCAGACGTTGATGTCCAGTCAGAGCGATGGGTGTAATCATTAATTGCGGCACGTGTTCTCTGACGTGTTTTTAAAATTTTGAAATGAAAGGTTGCGTCTTTTCAACTGTTGCACCGCTTCGGGTCCCGTTCTTTCAACTGCTGCGCCGCTTGGGGTATCTGATAACCCTAAATCGCACGACTTAGATTGTGCCACGCGTCCGACTTTGACTGGCACGCCCATTTAATTGCTCTTGGTGATAACTGCTCGGGGTCGATAGACTTGACTGGCGCGTCCATTCAATTGCTCTTGGTGATAACTGCACGGGGTCGACAGACTTCCTTCACTCTCACTCTTTGTTTTGCGTATTCGATTCTCCAGTGTTCTCTCTATTCTCTATCTCTTCGCTTGCAGTCATCGAAATTTCTTTTTCACCGTTGTCTACCTTCCCAACTTCAATCACTAAACTAGGTACGTCCTTTCTTCTTTCCTTGTCTTGTAAGTTTCATTTTCAGTAAACATGTTGTCGACTAGCCCTAGAGGTGAACTTAAACTTAGGGATGACGCCACCTCCCCCTCTCCTTTTTCATCGCCTCCTCGCCAGCCTTCACCGCGAGTATCCACGGGTCCCAGTGAAGAAGTAAGTGCGGTTGAGAGGGAGCTCCATCGGGAACTGGCCGCCGAGAGGGCTTTACAAATTGTTGGGCCGCTAGAGATAGCGGTAGAAATGGTGGATGTGCCAAAGGCCGGCGAGAATGAAGCGCCGGAGACAGAAAGAAATGAGAAAATCGGGGCGAGTGCCCGAAAGGATGGGTAAGTTGTTGAAAAGCCACCGAGCGACCCATCAACAATGACCGAAAGGGAATTGAGTCGATCGATCATCAGGAATAATATCCCTCCATCTTGGGGACCTAGGCTGACCAACAAGAACGAACGGATTTATAGCTATATAGGCGACTATTTTGCTGTTTTAGACAGCTTTTTCTCGTTCGGTGGTATGAAGCTTCCGTACGCCCCTATCATTGATGAGGTCTGCTGCACCTACCAGTTAAGGCCAAGCCAGATTCCCCTGAATGGTTGGAGGTTCATTAACGGTCTGGCTCTGTTGTGCCATCACTTCGGATGTCCCTCATCGGTCGGTATTCTGCGCTATTTTTTAAGGATGAATCAAAGCTCAAGCATCAGGGCAGGGATTCCTCATTTCCAATATAGAGACGCGATATATTGTCCGGCTGGAACAGCTTCGGCAATCAAGGCCTGGAAGGCAAAGTATTTCTTTGTGAGGCCCCCAGGATCTACCCACGAGTTCAGGCCATGGAGATATCCCTTGTACGAGGGATGGAATGACACCTCCAACCTCCCCCTTACTGAAAAGGAATGGGAAGTGATCAGCCAAATTAAGGCGCTCGGTCGATATGCCTTTGACCGTCTTATTTTGGGGTATTATGGCAGGGCATCGCTCGATGCCTTTTTAATTGATCCCCCGCCTCGAATTAACGAGCTAGAGGAGGAGACTGCCCCTTCCGGTCGACTTCTTATAATTTAACTGCTCGTTGTATTCGTAAGTATTAGTTTCGATTTCTGACCCGCTTCTATAATTTTGCAGCCATGGTGAAACTCAGAAGTGTCGCCCCGTCCTCAAATTCCCCCAAGTCCAGAGGCCAGTGCAAAGTCGCTAAGCCTTCTTTGAAGACGAAGGAGCGAAGCAGAGCGGTGGAGGTTAGCACGAATACTGCTCTGTCGGATGTACCTGAGCCGTCTACCATGCTCGTCCAGCCAGCTGTTCCTATGCAGTCTGCCACGCTCGATCAGCTGACTGTGCTTGATCAACCTACACCGCTGCTGATCCAGTCGGCAAGTGAGGACCGAGCGGTTACGGAGGAGGAGGAGGTGGAACGACCTCTTAAGAGAAAGAAAACCGCTCAGAGTTTGGCTCGGTCACCCAGCCGGTTGGACAAGGGCAAGGGAAAGGAGTGAGTGCCCAGCTCCGAAAAGTGGGTGTCTACGATCAGTCTGAGTAAGACTGCATCGCTTAGAAACATCGATGTTGCTCTTCACGTTACCCAGAAGGTCGTTCTTCCTGTGGACGAAGAGTTTTTGGATTCGCTGACCGATAAGGAGATGATGGCTAGTCTCGTACGTGGTTGCACAAGGGTAAATGTCCGCCTTGCTCATTTTTTTTAACAAAGTTCTTCATCACAGGATCTGACGTTCTCTTCTGGAATGTACCAACGCATTGATCGGTTCGAGCAAGTCACCCGATCGATGGACCAGGAGATTAAAAATCTCCTTGGACAAGTCAATGATTTGAGAGCTCAACTTTCAGAGACAGACATAGAGAAGAACGTCTTGGGCGCTCAGCTTGCTTCACTGGAAGAGGCGAAGAGCGTTTTGGAGGAAGAGAAAAGCGTTTTGAAAGCTCAGCTTGTGTCGGCGGAGGAGGAGAAGAGCCGAGTGGTCGCGTCCAGGGATGAGCTGGAAAAAGTGTTGGGACTCGATCTCAGGAACCGGATCCCAACCGAAAAACGGAAAGAAAATGGAAAACGAAATCGGAAGCAGAAACTGAAAGAACGGATTCTTTTCGAATTCGAAGCAAATCGAAAAACGAATGTCCGACATTCAGTAACGAAGATTGATCGAGAAACGAAGCGAGACGCGTTGGAAACCCGAAGACTAATCCGAAATTGGTATAAATTTTTTTTTCTCTTTTTTTTCTTTTTTATTCATTTATGTTCTCTTTCTCTTTATTCAAACTCATTCAAAACATAACCAATCCATATACTTTCCTTTTTGGAAACTCATCCTTGCACAAATCTCAATTCACTTAATTCTTCTTAATCATTTTCTTATACATTTATATAAATCCCCAAATTCATTTTTAAACCCATTTTACCGAAATTTTGGTAGCATAATGGCTGTATTTTAAACAGCCTAAAAATCTGCAAAGGAAAAATACACTTCTAATATCACAACTAATCAGCACAAATCATCATCGGACCCGCCCGTCCGGAATCCAAAACATCAGCAACAACGCAATCCTACATCTAACACTTCAAAAGTCTCAATCCATAATCCGAATCATCCATACACAATCCAGTTATACTTATAATTAATTCCATATACAAATTCATATACATCATGAACTAAATGTTTCGTAACCATAAATGGCATTTCACGCCATATACAAAATCAACATCAAAATCCCAATTTCACGAAATACAACGATACAAAATCGAACTTGACATTCTTTCATC
>JANZLX010000213.1:42553669-42578056 GCA_025531955.1 Erythroxylum orinocense
ATTCTTGGATGAATGATTGTTTGATCACATATATTGAGAAAGATATCTTCAATAGTATTGACAATGAGAAAATTTTATAGCGATATCAAAATATGATGACTCGTAGGGAACGATTGTAATATGTTATATGTAAGAGGCTCAAGACAATGATGTAATTTTTTGTTTATCAAATATACAAATATTTTTATTTTTCAATAATATAAGAGTACTTTAAATATTTTGCCCGCACTCAAAATATTTTTTGGGTCTGCCCCTGCTAAAATACCTTATGGAGCAACGTACATCAATACCTTTTCAGCAGAATTGGCTACCAAAACTAATCGACTACAACGTTGAAGCACCATATATGAGTGGGAAAGAAAATATGGCAACAGATGCCTTATCCAGAATTTCCAGTAAACAATTATTAACAATGTCTGTGTCACATATACAAGCAACCTTATTAGAGGAAATCCGTGAAGACTGGGAAAAGGACACTGCGATAAAAGATCTCATAAGGAAGCTCGAAAGACAAGAAATGTCCTATAATAATTATGAATGGAAGGATGGGATGTTAAGGTGGAAAGGAAGAATTGTGGCCGATTGTGATAAGGAGCTTCTAAAGTAAATTATAACAATTTCTCACGATAGCCCTTAAGAGGGACACGTCGAAGTAATAGCGATGATCAAAAATATACAAAAGCTTTTCCACTGGATTCAAATTGCCAAGGACGTTAGAAACCACGTCAAAAATTGCATCACTTGCCAAAGAAGCAAGCATGATCATACAGCGTATCCAGGTTTACTCTAGCCCTTACCGGTACTTGAAGGATGCCAGAGAGAAATTACCTTGGACGTAATAAAGGGTCTGCCATCGTCAACAGGGAAGTCTTCCATTTTCGTAATGGTGGGCCGCGTCAGTAAACATGCACATTTTATAGCCATCAAACACCCATATATGGCGCAGGATATTGCATAAATGGTTGAATGGTGGGCCGCTTCAGTAAATATACAAGTTGGATAACAATGGTTGAATGGTGGTACAACGCAACACACCATGCGACAATTAATTCTACCATATTTGAAATTCTCTACGGATATCCACCATCACTGTATGTACCCTACGTTGCTGGACATTTGAGTAACATTCTGATTAATCAAGTGTTACAAGAGAGGGAGGCAGTGCTCCAAATCGTTAAATTCCATTTAAAAGAGCAAAACTAAGGATGAAGGCTCAGGCAAACAAGAAATAGTCAGAAAGAGAGTTTGAAAAAGGGGAGTGGGTTAACGTAAAGTTACAACCATATAGACAACATTCACTGTGACGAAGACATAACTAGAAGTTGGAACCTCTATACTTCAAACCTTACTAGATCATCACAAAAGTAAATAAGGTGGCCTATACTTTGAAATTTCTAGAGAATTCCTCTATTCATCTTATCATTCACGTGTCCCAGTAAAAAAAATGTCTCGGGCAATATACCAACGTCGAACCAATTATTGACTAGTATAACAGAGGCGAAAAGAATTTCTGTAGCAATTTGGGATAAAAGAATGGTCAAGCGCCACAACCGAGCAGTTACACAATTACTAGTTCAGTGGCAAGGAGAATCCAAGGAGGAAAAACCTTGTTTGAACTACAAAAAAGGTTCCCGGACATCAATCTAACAGACAAGGCTATTTTTGAAGGGGGGAGGGAGGAAATGTTATGAATATCTTACTAAAATAATACAGAGGAAGAAGAAGATGGAAATGACGTCGAAGGTTAGGTATCAGTAAATAAATGAATACGCAACGTATCAAACAACGGCTCTAACAACTAAACGTCAGAAGAAGACATGTGACATTATCCATAATCTTCTTCTACTGTATTAAATAACCATTGTAAAGTAATGCTAGACAATGAAAAATATTTGTGTTGTTGTCTTACTTTCTCTCTCTCCTTATTGTTTCTCTCTCTTCCCTTATCGTTCATTCTTTCTATTCTATTACGAGTAGCGTATGAGTTAATAATTTCTAAACAATCAACTCTCTATAGTTGATAGCAAAAGAATTAGGATGTTGCTTATCTCACTGTAATCAACTTTCAAGATCCCAACTCATAACACCTTGAAGAAAGACATTATGAAGATATATGAGGATTAAAAGAAAGAAATTTAAAAAACATTGTTGAGTATTGAAGGACGAGTTACCATCACAACAGATATATGAATAGCTGATATATGGTGGTGACGACATATTATATTAACAATGATTGGACTATACACAGTAGATTATTGAGGTAAATTATATTCTTTAATATTATTACATTTATTTTTTGATTACGCTATGATTGATATTTGTTCATCTTTGTAAATAGTAGGTTTATTTATGTGATGTCATCACATATAAGCAAAAAGTTAGCAACTTTATTGTTCGAATGTTTAATAGAATGAAATCTCAACACCAAGTTATTTACCATACATTTGATAATTATAGCATATATAAATGATGCAATAATTGAAAAAGTGAAGAACAAGTTATGAGTTGAGAGCTTGTTGGTTGGTGGCAGGTTGTTCCATATGCGTTCTTTTGTCCACATTCTTAATTTGATTGTAAAAAATGGGTTGGAGATGATAAAGGAAGCAGTACATTTGATTATAGATAGTGTAGTATATTATAATGCAACACCTAAATGAGTTGAAAAATATGACAAATATGTGTTTCGAGGATGAAGAAGATGGTATTGAATTGTCCTACCAAATAGAACTCAATCTCAAGATGTTAAAGTCGAAAATCATATGTGTAAAGGTGTTTACCAGGTTAAGACAAAGAGATTCTCAATATACTTGTTTGCCTACAGAAGAGTAATGGAAGTTGGCTAAAGAACTTTGTTCAAAGCTGGAAATAGTTTATACTACTACTGAATTCTTCTAGGGAACAAAATATCCAACTTCATATAGTTGCTTTACCAATATGTATGAGATCAAGAAAGTTATATTTGATTGGATGTTTGATTTCAATAAGGTAATCCAGGTTGTGGTAGAGTAGATGACGAAGATGCTCAATTCTTACTAGTATTGGTTGAACACATTGTGGCAGTCATATCTGTGTTAGACCTGAGATATAAGATAGAAAGGTTTAATTTTATATATAACATATTGTGTGGTAATCATGTTCAAGAGTATGTTAATGTCTTTTAACAATTATAGTATGAATTGTTTAATGATTATCAACTGAAAATAGACAAAATTCAGTATCGCAGTAGTTCAGGTTGTTCAACTTCAACTTCAGGTTAACATTCGGGATCATCTTCTAAGAGCAATTTGATATTCTCATTTACACAATTTATGAAAGAAAAAAGGGCTAGGACTTCTTATAGCATGATGAAGTTAGAGACCTATTAACAATTCCATCATCCACTATTGGTTCACAGTTTGCTTTTAGTACTAACGGTCGGATTAATAGTTCTCATTATGCTCTATTTCATCCTATACTGTGGAAGCCCTTATGTATGCCCAAAGTTAGTTAGATGATGAAGATACTGAGGGTAAACTCTTTTCTTTAAGATATATCAATTTTTTATAATATTATCTTATATTATATTTTTTAATTTTATATTAATACATCCATAAGTACTAATGTGGAGATGATAGTCATTCAACTAAAAATATTTTGATAAAATATTTAATGATGAAGGTATGTTTAATTGTTTATTAATTATTATCACGTGCTTAATATTCATTTAAAGCAATTATTATTGTACTAGATATTATTTTCATAATAATGTTTTTATATACAGATGAAATTATGCAAACTATTGACGATCCTAATTATAACGATTAGTTATTCACTTTCCTGTACTCCAAAATTTTACCTTTAATCTTTGATTTTAGAATTACTTATTTTTCATATGACTGCATTAGTTTTTTTTTAATTGAAGATATAATTATTTACTTTCTTTCTTTGGTAGATTGTCAACTTCAATATTTGCTCTCTAGTCTCTGGTTTCCACTCTCGAAGACTCCATCGAGACTCCATCATTAGTTGATAATTTCATTTTGACCTTTGGAAAATTATATCATTAAAAATTTTTGAATAATATTAGGACGTTGATAATCTTTGTTTTGATTTTTTTTGTTTTCTTTAAAACTGAATTTAGATTCAACTTATTCATTTTATTATTTCATTTATATTTAATATATACATTCATTAAAAAAAACTCTTTTTTATTGAGCAATTGTGTTAATTAAATGAATATATAATTTTGTGGTCATTTCCTTTAAAAATGAATTTAGTCTCAACTAATTCATTTTATCCTTTTATATATACATTTAATATATTTATTCATTAAAAAGACTTATTTTTCATTAAGCAATTATGTTAATTAAATGAATATTGCATTTCTCATATGTAATATTTTCTGTTCAGTTCCCTTAAAAATTAATTTAGTTTCAATTTATTCATTTCTAAATTATATATAAATAATAAAAATATTTATTTAAAAAACGGACTAAGCCTGAGTCCAATCGGGCCACGAAGTATTTAATTCCTATTCGGGCTGAGCTTAGATCTGGATCAAACTACCTAACCCAGGTCTGGCCTGACCTACTGCCAAGCCTAATTGCGTAAACTTTCAACTTCATGAATTGCAGCTAATAATCCTGTGTTTTTATGTTATGCAACTCTGATTCCTTCAATAACAACCTCTTCTTTTCATCTTGAGCTCTCTGGTTTTTTTTTTTCCCTCTCTAATTTGTTGCTTTCTTTCTAAGTAATGACTCCTCACGTGTCCGCATCTATTCTCCAAGATGAGATTCCTACCAGTTAACTTTGTAAGTGATTTTACGTGAAAAGATAACAAGAAATGAAAACAACGTTTGCTTGATTGTGTTGTAGATGGGAAATAACAAGTAAAAACGATTTACAAAATGGTAAAGAAACCAATAAAAACATGAAACTTTAAACTGGAAAATAAGTTTCCAGTACTTGTTCTCACATACTTTTTAGTTGTTTTACCTTCTATACTTAATCATGCTAATTTGTATATTATCCAACACCTAATGGCTAATAGTTAATACATAATGTATGCCTACATGACAGTGGTCACCACTACGCTGGCCATAAAGTATTTTTCATCTCTAATATCTATGAAAAAATCACATCGAGGCGATTATCAAGTGTAGAAACCAGATTTGACTTATACTGGCGAGGTTTCAGCAGCACTCACGTTACATATTTTCATTGTTTTAAATACCGTCTTAGAGTCGTAAATAGGCGCATATTATAATCTCAAGATTTCAGTCGTGTTTGATGTCATTTCAATCCTCAGACATTACAGAAATCATGTGTGAAGAAGTGGGTGGTGCCAGATGGCCAGGAGATGTAGGACAGATAGCATATCAGTTGGCAGAAAATCGTTTGAATGTCTGAGCTTAGCTGGGACGGAGTTCACTGATGCAAAGGGCTTTCAAGTAGTCTCAAAATGGCTTGTTCGTCGCATCTCTCGACTTCGGTACTCTTCCAGACTGCCTCTGTTATTCAGATTAAACAGTTAAGGAGAAAATGACTTCGATAGTTCCATTTTTATGTTTTATATAATTTCCTAGAATCAAATTCCTGCTCTTTTTATCTATAGCTGTTTATAATTTAAACATCTCCACTTCTGATTGAAACGTTGGGAGTGCCTATATTTTTGTTAAAAGGTTATGCCTAGAACAAATATAGATTGAATACTGGTTCATAAATACTATGATCCATGCAAGATTTAATTAGAGTCCTTACTAGTGGTAGAAGCTTTCATTCTCATAGGCAATTGCAACAATAATAAATCCAACATAAGTATACATGCTATTACTGACGTCAGGCTTCGTGGGGTTATTTTTTCAGAAAACAATCATATCTCTGTAACCAGTTAATTATACAAGGCCTTACATGTTTCTAATAGGTTGTTTAGGTTAATAAGACGGCCGATGCATGTAACCATGTACTGTGGAACACAATGCATACAAGTAAACAAGTAAAAACCAGCATAAAGACGTCTATTTGACTGATTATCCATCTGCTAGCTTCATCGCCACTATTGGTTAATAATTTCTTTCATATTTTCTATTTGATCAAACTGGAAGTTTACAGAGCAATCATACAGCAGAACTTTCTTATCACAAATTTTAGAACAATTGTTCAAACTTGTGTTGTGTTAATTTACATCACAAGAGGAATGATAAACTATAACAAAAATGGATAGACAAGAAATAAATGGAAAGCTGAGAGCGAGGGAGGGCGAAGCTAAACTGGACTGTCAGCAAAAATGGATCGAAGGAAATGATCAGACGTTCTCTAACCTCAGCATGCCAAACTTGAAGGGGTAACTCCTAACTCGCTCTTAAACATGGTGACTTTGAAAAGCCCGCAAAAGTATTAATCATCTGATGCCATAGTTGGGCTCTTGGAGCAGCTATCCTTCTTATGAAGTTCTAGCAATCTGGACTGAGGAAAACAGAGACCTGCATACAGGGTAATGTCAATATAACTTTCACGATTTCCTCAAAACTGAATCATCTTCCTGGATGAAAAATTAATTTGTATCATCATACGAAACAATAGCTAAATCTGAGAATTAAGTTTCGTGCATGTCATATCGTCTTCTCTGTATATCAAAACGAAATCACTATGCAACTCCTAAATATCTTGTGCATTAAAATACGCATCTATTATTTATTTGGTAACAGGGACACAAACCTGAACATTTTGGAATGTCCCACACAGCAATTGAAGAATCCGTGCACTGAGGAGCACATAATTCTCGATTGTCCTCATGATTAACATTCATTGCAAGCATCCATGCACCAATTGTAACATCTTCATTGCTGAACATTCGGAAGCTGTACCAAAAAAACAAAAAAAAAAAGACAAATAAAATAAAATAAAATCAAACATAGTGGCCTAGATCCAAGATGCAAGCGGATTCTCAGTTAATTGAGTTAAATGCACTCAATATTACAGAGCTGAAGCAACTTTGAATCCCGAACCAGATTTCAACTGCCCACAACGCCAAGTGAAGGTTAACACAAGACAATTAGGTGAGAATCGAAACGAAGTTGGTTGGATCCAATATCAATTAGCTTAGTTGCCCAACCTACACATTAAGGCCTCATCAGAATAGACTTCAAATCATATTCCACCTAACTGCATTGGATGGTTTGGTGTATATGGACCTAAATAAAGGCCAAAATACACATTTGAAAAGGTGGTTGATAAATTAGCTCTGGGATGATTCATGCCCTCCTTTTCAGCTGAATCAAGTACAATTAGTAATTGCAAGCCTATTGTGACTAACAAGGTGAGATATAAGCTGATTGTGCAAAAAGAGGGCACCTGGTATATCATGCATGTTTGTCTTTGTTATGGAGATATAATAGAGGATGCTTTATGTATCAACCAGTTAATACATTATAGTAATGGATTCTATTTATGGTCAACATCTAGATGACTGTTGTAATGAAATTTCATAAAGCTGATAAACATAACAATAAATACGCCAAAGTGCAAAATTATCTTCAAAAGGTTACAAATTTAACTTAATACCCAAGTAAAAAGAGTTAAATGTGTCAATTTTTTACAAAACTCTCTCTTTATTTTTCTTTTCGTGCCAAAAGATGTCATTCAACTTCTTGGCAAGAAGCTACGGAAAGTTGTCTTCTCAGTATTTAGCATGGATCTGTGGAAAGGAGAGGAAGGAAAGGGAGAAAAGAACAGCGGGAAGTAATTAAGAAAGAACAGGAAAGATTTTGAAGATAAAGATGTGCCCAGTGGACAAGGTTGATGTGCTAGGAAATGTTGCCCAAGCTGGCAGATGTTTGGCCAATATGGTAATTTATTTTGCTAATTTGGAGTACAATGGAAAAATACAGGGTTTCAGTACAAAATTATACTGGCTGTTAGTAAGTACCAATAGTACAGTGAGCTCAATAATGATTGAAAAGCACCATAAAATACTTCTCTTTGTGTCAGATGACTCAACTCGAAGCTTGAGTCGAAAGCACCATCTCAAGCTTGCACTTTGATTGAGTATCGATAGGGTTGGTTTTGTATTTGAACTGATAAAACAGAAACAAGAATTTTCAATCCTTTTAAAAAATGGACACTTCCTAATTTCCATTAATCATAATCTATTTCCTTGCATCAAGAATGTGGAAGTGAAAGCAACATTTCTGACCAGAGCAAAGTGTGACAGAAGCTAGAAAAATAATGAATCTGGATAAGTAATAGAAGGGGAAGATTGGACAAACATCAAAACTGTAAAAGCTTCCAGTATTATGGTGAGGTTGAGATAGAAACAAGAAGGACAAAACCATCTTACATGTTTTTTGCAGAAACCATGAATTAGTACAACAAACAAATAGTTTAGGGAGACCCTCAGAATGGCGATCAGTAAACTTGCCTGTCATTTCTAAGTGCTACTAAACTTGCAACAACATCAGCAGAAAGAGCATATATCGGGCCGTAAGCATGCAGAAAGTACTCTGTGCCAAGCAAAGGGGATAGTGGCTCATACCTGCAAATATGAAGATGACAAGGCAATTTCATTGTTCATGATTATAAGGTGGGATCATAACTTTTGCACTGGTCTGTGGCATGAAAATGAGGGAAGCTAATTCTGAAAACAATCTTAATGAAATTAATTGAAATAACAAATCAGATATCTAGGTTAATTTGGGAATGATTTATATGTTGTTGTGTATGAAATTTGTGAATGACTAGACCAAACTGACCATTTAAGCTTCGGATCAGTGAAAACGGGTCCCTTTTTCATACAACCAAGGTATGTTTGAGGGTGAGGACGCTCTTTTGCAAGCAGAATCGAAAGACGATCTGCCATGTAATAGAAAGAAGCAAGCATTTATATAAACTAAGAGAAACCAAAGCAATTAAATCATAATCATAATCATAATCATAAACTAGCTTCACAAAGTTATTCACCTGGCCTTAAATATATATCATCATCAGCTTTAACATAAAATTCGGAATCATAAAGCGCATAAGCAGCTTTGAAGAATGCTAGTCTGCAGTACAAGAAAACAGATCACCAAGGTTCCCCATGACAGATTGTATGACAAAACAAAGCAAATCCAAAATCAACACTAACGTTTTATATGGAAGCTTACTATACTGTTCCTCAATATCTAATAACAGAAAATCATCATATTCTGCCAACTCCCTTTTGAGCTCCAACATCTTTGCATTATCATTAGTTCTTCCAATAATAAATCTGAATGTTAAACCAGTTGATTCTTCCAATCTGCGTCCCGATAAAAGAAGAAGCACAATCTTTATCTTTAAACATCCATACGTAAGGAATAGCCACATTCATTATCGTATTAAAAGATCTGAGCTTTACATGAAATGTGGGGTTTACCGTTGAAGGCCCTGTGGATCGGAAGGCATCCAGGTCTGTCGCAGGGAACGCCTCCGACCGGAAGACCCGAACCCCGTTTGGATCCCAACAAAACCCATAACTTTGTGCCTCTTCTTCTTCTGACCATTTTGTAGAAATGCACTGAGTTCGCCTTCTTCTTGCTTATGCTTATTAGTGTTAGAATCCCAGGTAACCCGAACCGATCGGGGCTCCGAGCTGTTGAGGCAGCGTCGGGGAGGGGCGAGAAGGGTAGTGAGGCCGAAGACAAAGCCGGAGACACCGATGAGGAAGCACGAGAGTAGTAGCGCCGTTGATCTGCGCGACGGAGATTGACGGGATTGGAAGTTTTTGGGAGAGTAAGGCATCTTTGTTAAATAATTTTCCTTTTTTTTCTGGTTTAGTCAATATTATGTAGTAGAGAAATAGCACTGTAGCAGGCTGCTTGTTCCAACTTTTAAGAAACCATATTATGACATATCACATTATTAAGACATCATAGACAGGGTTTGGGGGTTTGGGTTTATGTGTTATCGAGTTTGTAAGGAAACAGAAGGGTGGGGGTTTGTGCTTATGTGTTGCCGAGTTTGTGAGCAAACAGTGGGGCTGTCACTCTTCACAGACTCCACATTCTCTCAACTAAGTTATTTTGTGAGAGTACAGTTTAGTAAAGCGTATATGTATCATTCTACAACAAAACATTATTGCGACTTCTCATAAATTTCATACTATTGTAGATTACAGATCATAGATTTATCTATCATGAAAACACTGTACCTTTTCCTGAGATACGGATTTAGAATGTTGTTTTGTTTGTATCAGATGTGTGTAGTTTTGAGTGGAAAAATAAAAAGGAGAAAAGAATATGTCCCACATAAGGTGTCATTCCTGCTTTCCATTAAACTCACAGACTAGCTGTGGATATCCGGCCAAAGAAGGCTCATGATTTACAAACTCAACATTACTATTATTGCTACCAACTTCTACTGAAACTGAACCTTCGCAGGACAGCTTTGAAAATTGTTCCTGCCACCTACTCCCTTCACTTTTCCCTAGTATAACATTCTCAACTTTAAGTTCGGCACTTGAACACATTTCTCCTTCCGTTGGCTCATCAAACAGAGGCTTGTCAACAATCCCTTTATCAGGACTAATTACATGTTGAGATGATTCATTAGCTGCATTGTTTGACTCGCACCCCGGTCCTTCAATGCCATAGATGTGTTTGTTCACACCATTAACTTCAGCTGCTTCAAGTGCATTATCAGAAGCAACAGAGCTCTTTTCACTGGATTGCTGCATCAGTGGCCCGGTTGAAGCTGTTGTTGCATCATGCATCTCTGTGTCACCAAGTTTTTACTATCAATACATTAAAGAATCAAAGAACATGCAAAAATGTTACTTTTCTATTTTGTAATTGGAAAATACTCACCTGATGCTGATGGTACATCTGCTTCTTCTGGCCCATACAACTGTTTCTTCAGCAATACTGTCCCAGGAAATACCATTAGGTTAATCCTGTTTATACTTTGCCTTTCAGTATTACTCATAGGCATGAACCCAAAACCCTCAGTCCATGTCTCCACCAACTCTGGGATAGCAGATACGACAAGCTTTTCCACCTTGAATGAAATTAGCATCTGGGGCCACAAAGGGTGTCCGAAAATGTTAGAGATTTAAGACAAATAAGCTATGGATCCTATATAGAACGATTGTATCTTGAAATATTATGGTTGAACATGTATTGCCGTACCATTATAAATGGAGGGCTAAAGCCCAATTAATAAGAAACCATTCTATTTTCTCTTTTTGTCTTTTATAGAGAATATGGAAATGTTATATTAGAGAGAGGTATCTTACATGAGCAACTATGATGCAACATTAAGCCTAATCTGAGGCAATAGCTAGAATGAAAAGCAAGCTCCACACACAAAGAAGTAATGAAATCTAAAAGTTTGGGAAAAGCATGCAACAGAAGCGGGAAAAGATATAAACAAGCTGTGGAAATTAATCCGCCATATTAGTTACGCACATATGGATTGCATAATAGGCACATTTCTTAGGGGCAAAACACAAAATAAAATAGAAGACCAAGACAACCATCAACAAATCAAAGATTAAATTTAGTTAGTCATAGAATCAGGCACTTAACAGTAGTGGGAACTATTAAAAGTTTCCCGATAAGGATTTTCATGGCTAACGCTACATGAACAAATCAATGAAAGACAAATTTAACTGTAAAAGCAAGCCATTGGAATCCAAATTTAAGAGCTTTGTGGAATTTGCTGCACTTCTAAAATCCAATTATTGAAAATTCAAAAATGGGTAATGTCAGATATTGTTATCCACACTCAAGTACAATCCAAATCAATAGAGACATGCCATCTAATATAGCAGAACGGAATAACTTTTACCTCCTCAATAGCATTCATAAGGCGTCGACACATCCCTTGGCGACGGTAGCTACTGCAAGTTGCAATGAGGGGCATCTCTGCAACTGTGGCTCCATGGACCCTTCAGAACAAAATAACAGTTGAACCACGGCATTGCAACATAGATAGAAGCAAATGCAGGTGAGCAATCTAGAGAGAAGGTCAACCAATTTGAAAATTACCAACTGAAAGAGTTATCATCTATAGAGGAAATAAAATTATTATCAAGGTTATAAATCTCCAAGAGCTCCATTACAATTGAAAAAATTTAAAGAAAATTTAAAGCAGCATATATATATATATATATATACACATACATATATTTAAGTATTGGATATTGTAGGTTGATTAGAGTAGCTATATGCATGGTTGGGAAAGAATGACAAAGATGTCCACATCAACCCACAACTGGTAAAATCGACTTATGCAAACTCAAGTACAATGTCGCAAGAACATTAAACATGGCATGAGACGTACCACTGAACCATATTCATGACCCAATATACACTGTCACAAGCAAAACCAGGAGATAAACCATGACAAATAACAAGTTATCAGAACATTGGACAGGGTTAATTGATACCTGATGGATGCTACAGATACAAGTATGTCATCTTTCTCCAAGACCATGGTGTAGAACCCGTGAAAGTTTAGCCGAGCAAATTCAGACCTAAAGATCATTCAATAATATAAGGAATTAATAAAGCAACTCATCAAGGTCTATCCTCTCAAGGACAAGGTTCCAACAAAAACCTGATTTTGTTACGGGTTTCTGGGCCTTCTATCTGAGAATTTCATTGGTATTTTGAAATATTAAATGTGCGAGTTTTTGTATTTCTTTTAAATATTAAATTAAAACTTTGTATTTTTTCCTTTGTTTTCCCGTTCAGTTTTTCTTTGGACAAATTGAAACTAATAGATTAACTAAGATAAATAAAACACTGGACAAAAGCATGGAGAAGAAAAAGGAAAATCGAAACAATTGAACATCATGGAAGCAATAAAAATAAAAAATGTGACGCAACGTGTTATCAGGATGAATGAACTTTATAAAGAAGTGGATGATTTAAATACGTGGACTTTATTTTCAAGATGGAAACTAAACACTTGTTATAGTTATTCCGTAATTACCGAACGCGTCATTGCAGTAAAACTTTTCACTTGACTCAAAACAGAGTCAATTGATTATTGTTTTCCAAAGAAATAAATATGAAATTTTCTGCTCAAATTAACAGGGTTAGACAGCTCCAATGGTTTCTGATAACTCTCTTAACAGGGATAGCAAGCATAGTGCCCAAAATGCAAGATAGTTGAGAAGGATCAACTCACCCCCAATTGTATATAACTTGAGGTATCATGCTGATGCCTGTCCTGGGGTCTACCATAGGCTGGAAGCACTCCTCTATAATGGTAAGCGCAACGGCTAATTTTGAGTTGCATTCTGCCTTGAGTGCTAACCATTGAGTGGAGTGAACCTTTTGGTCCTCATGCATGCATTTAAGGAGCGTTAAGTAAAAGCCATCTGCAGTGTAGTTGCGAATCCCAACATGAGATTGAAGTCCCATGTAAACCTGCAGGAGCCAATCCAAGTTCTTTATCAGAAACAAAATGAATCATTAATATCAGATCAATGAAAAAGTAAAGTTAATGAAATGCTGGATTATTCAGGGCACAGGGGCATGAGCAATAAGCAAAAACAAATTGAAGTTTCTTCTCTTATCATCTTGAGTATGAGTATGTAAAGTCCCTAAAACAACATAAAAAATAAAAGAAATATGAAAGAGAGAGAAACTGATGCTCAAGAAAACTGAAAAGAAAACGATCGTATGCTTTTCAAGAAATCAGTTTTCACGAAGTGGTTACTTTTGGGAATCTTTTAGAACACGAACTACAAACATTACAAAAGACGAAATAATCACAGAGAAATTTCAAATTAAATATTAAATATATGCAACCAACAAGGTCCACATATTAAAACAAACCAAACCTTGAGCAGCAACACTTTCTAGAATTAAAATACCAGAAGCACATGACTAAGAGATCATCCTACTATCAATATACTGAAAATTAGTATGATCAAGAAAGAGTAAATGTTTTACAGAAAGGGAAAACTTATTATATGTTGGTTCGGGATACATTATAATATTTGCACTGTCGGTATCTCATATTAAATTCTGATAATCAAGATGAAATTGTTCAGAAAGATACTCATGGAAAATAATCTGGCTAGTTTTATAATAAAAGTTGTCATGCAACAATCACTTTTTATCAATTTTGTTCCTATTTTTAATACATGCTAAAGGACCATGAAGGAATAATTTGTAAGAGATGAAAATCCTAACCAAAAGGACAATGACGTACTGCAAATGAATAACAGACTTATTTGAAATCGCAAATGCATTTAGCATCCGAGAATGATGGAAAGCGAGCAAAAAGTGAAATATGAAAAGACTTAAACTAAGCAGCAAAGTAGAATATTATAATTGGAATAGGAGTAAGAGCTTTCTCAAACCTCCAATATTCTCAGCATAAGCAAACAAAAAGAGGTTGAGGAACAAGAAGGAAACACACAAAGTAGATAAGCGGTACAAAGAGAAAGATATCAAAATGATTACATATTTTATCAACAAAAACTCAAAAACTAGCACATGAAGTGATAATATCACATGAAAAAATGTAAAGGTAAACATAAGCTTCATTGTCAGAAAAGAGTCCCTCCAGATCCAACAGAACTTTACAAATAAATTAGCTGAAAAAATACAGCTAAAGTACCTCTTTACAGCTGCCACTGCAAAACCAAAAATTAGAGAGAACTTCACTAACATGTCCTTGCTGGCATGTGCCATGATCTGCGATTATTATTAAAAAGAAAGGAAAAATAAAGACTCAAAAGAATTAGATGATCATGGATACAGTAAATGAAATGAAGAGACAATCAGTTGCATCAGTATTAAAAAAAAGATGAAGAAGCAGAGTAATTATGAGTTATAAAGAAGTTTCCATAAATATAAATATTATAAGGACTTCAAGGATGGCAAGACATAACTTCCAAAAACCCATACAGAAGTTGGATATCCATAATAAAGAGGAGTTTAAAGCTGTCAGACTATTGAATAAATTTGTTCAAGCAAAAGAACAAGTAATAGAATATAGGTCTGCAGGCAAATTACACTTCTGCTCACACTGCACACATTTGAATGCATTAGATGAACCCAAAATTTCTTTATCAATAACCAAATCTCCGCATTTCTGACAGGTGCAGCTTGGGCAATACCAACTGCCTTCAGGGAGCTCCTGAAGTTTAAAATAAAAACCAAGAAAGAGAAAAGGTTAATCTGAACGTGGACATCTGAGAATGTTAGATAATACCACATTTCAAGACTTAATCATACAATTCAGGCAAAACAGCAGATTTAAGATGGAAAAATATGTAGGTAAACTTTGTCAATAATAGAGAATATGAAGTAACAAGGAACAAGCCTTCCATGAAACAAAGGACAGACATGAGAACTAAAGAAGTATTCATGAATGATACTTTACCTTCTGTAAAAGACACAAGAAAACTAGTTTCCACAGTGGTGAAACACAAAACATTAACTAGCATTAACTCTGAATTACCGGAGGTAACAAAAAGCCATGCACAAATAACAAAGCAATTCTCCACATAATAAGCCTTTTTATAAATATAAACTACCCAAATCTTAAAGGAGGTACAATCAAGAATAAGGAAAATCATTTAACATCTGATTACAATTGAGGTTTTAGATCACTTGAGGACAGACACTCCAAAATCATGCGTGATTCCAGAATTCAGTGGTTTAATATTATCAAATGTACATTCCACAAAGACTAGTCATTTTGACAAGATAGTTAAGACGCAGTAGGAAAAAATTCAATGTACCAAGATACGATTTCCAACTATCCCCATTTTCAAAATTTTCATCCTCCATGTGCAAGTGCAAGTATAGTGACAATAAACTATACTGTTTGACGCTCATGGTGATGAATCCAAATAGGAAAGAACATAAGCATTTTTTATCAACAAATTTTTTTTTTTGCCAGAATACTTGGAAATAAAATTGGTAAATATACCTTTAAAACTCAAGAATTGGATAGTGGATCTATTTTCCTACAATGTCAGATCCAAATTTTTAAATTCATTGCATGAAACATGTATAGATGTGGGATAATTCTACCTTAGGATGGAATTAGAGAACATTTAACATTCTGATATAGGCACTCCTGAGTTCAACTCTCAATCCAAATATCTGACCTCGTGAATGTATCATCTCGTTATTAATTACCTTCACAACCACCAAGGGGAAAAGATTGAAGCTAAAGAACCATCCAAATAACTATTGATCCACTTCCTCTTTCTCACTCTTTCTCTTTAATAACATTCTCATTTTGTTTCTAAATTAAGAAACCTAAAAGAAGAAGTATTTGCAATCTACATAGAAAATGCACGCACTTGAAAAGTAAAATAGATGGAAATTGACTATCAGTGACAGAGGAAGGAAATAGATTGGTAAAATAGAAAAACCTTTAATCTAGTCACTGTCCATTTTGAAATTAAAAGTATCTGGTGGTTATTTACTCAATATATAGAATAATTTTTAGAAATCTTTTCTTATATATATGTAGGGCATACTGGGCATATTCCCCCAATTATTCCACTTCATTTTCAAACAAGCCCATGCTTATAGTACCTAATATGAAAGTGGTAGCAATACCCAATATTTAAGAGAATAGATGCTCCGTAGAGAACAGATCAGTCTTCTTAAAGCTGCTACAAAATTTGAAAATTGATATAACTAACATCTAACTTCTAGAGAAACTCAAATAAAGAAATAGAAGACGCTGACAAACAAAAAGGTAAGAAAATGATGGTCAGAAAAAAATTCTGATTATACAGGAAAGACAAGTAGGAGCTATGAAAAGGACTGTACAAGAAGTAAATGACAAACCTTTGTAGATAAGCAAGATTGGTGGAACGTTGAGGGACAGTTATCACAGCATATTAACTCGCCTCCATCACCGCAGCGTCCACATGAATCATCATTTTGATCATTTTCATCTATTCTCACAACTTGATTCACAGTTTTCCTTATCTTATATTCAGCTGACCAAGCTTGTAGTTGACATAGGGTAAAGGGCTTTCCAGATTCCATAAATAGATTGAAACATGGGCGATCTAGGTTAAACCCAGCATGAGTCTTAAATTGTGATAGTGAAAGCAGCGTACCGCAGCACTTACAAATAATGCCATCACTGGTAATCAGACCATCTTTGCTCACAACATCATCCTTAGGGTTCCTGTATTGGATAACATCATTCAGAGATACAACGCCTGTATGAATCAGCCACAACAACACTGTTCGACCTGCCACTGACCACTTATCATCCCAGTAATACTTCCCTCCTTTTGCCAGATTTCTTGGAAGCAACTTGCAGGTACCCTTATGGTTCTTGTGCTTTCTTTTCGCTCTAAATTTGCTGGACTTCTTCGTCATTCTGATGGAACCTGGGATGAAATCTTTGTTTTTAATGAAAGCAGACACCAATAACTCATCATCTTCAATCAGGCAGCTACCAGGTTTTATCTGTTCAATATTAGGTCGATCACTACTATGAATCTTCTTCTTAAAACTTGAACTTTTACACTGAATTTCATGCAGGTAGTTATCAGGTGAGGACAAGTTTTTGCAGCTACGTTCAATTCTTCCATTGGCAACAAGGCTCCCCATAAACTCTCCAGATTCCAGTCCATTATTATGGGCATCAGTATTGTTGCTTTTGCAAAACATGGTTGATCTTATTTCAGAAATTTTTTTGGACTTCCTGCGCATCTTCTTCAAAGCAGTATCAGCACTTGCCTTCATTTCAAATGATGAAGTTTGAATGCACTGTCCTAGATCTTCTTCAGCCAGCTCAGATTGCACTGGGATTCCTGGAGTTAAAAAGTGACTTGAAGTAGGCTCATCTTGTTTACCATCATTTAGATTGACTAGCTCACTTTCCTCGTGTGGAGAAACAGGTTCAGACCTCCCAAAAATACCAACATTTTGATCAGTTCTGATATCATTAAGGTGCTGATTACCACATATGTGAGTATAAATATTATTTGAACCACATGCTTCCGAGGAAGCCATATCCAGACTTCTTTTGTTCTTGGTCATTGTGGATGAGTTTTTTGTCAGCCCATTGGTGGTATCAATCAAATGCCGACCCTCTTCACTGGTTAATTTATTTAGGCTACTTGTCACCATCCCATTTATTTGCTCAACATCACCTGAGAAAATCTTGAGTAGATTGGTCGTAGAAGCTGTGCATGCGCTTTTAGGAGTTGCAGCATGCCAAGTCAATGATATTTCTTGAGTAGATTGGTTTATCAGATCATCCTCAGTTTTCAGAGTCACACCAGTATCATTTTCCACATTCTCAACAGTCACTAGGATAGGTGCAGTTTTCACTGCATCTCCTTTTCTCAGCAGACCAACCTTTTTCTCAATGAATACGACATTCACAAAGGGATCTAAGAGACTCCACTGATGAGCCAATGTATTGGCAAGATTTGAATGATCCAATTCTTTCTCAATGTTCCTCAATGCATCCAAGAGGTCAGTCCGAAGCTGGTTAAGGCTAGTCCATTTTTTGCCATTGTCTTCCTGCTTCAAATTGTATGTATTAGCATGCAACATATAACCACACATCCTCCAAACTCTAGGAAATTCACGATAAAACCTTCCCCAAGGTGATTTGTAAACAGACTCCATATATTTTCTACAAGTTCTATGCTGTTTTTCAACTTTCCAGCCTGCAGCCTCAAGTAATCGTTTGACATGCCTCTGGAGGAAAGTACGTATATCTTTCTTGGAATCTGTCTCTGCAGTGTTTTCAAGGAAAAGCCGGTTCGCAAAGCTTTCTTCAGAAATAGGCGAAGTAACAGCTTTGCCAACTATCACTTCCTTGCTAGTGTTAACATCTGACTTTTGAATTATGTAGTTCAGAAGAGTGGTGTCATGTCCATGTGAATTTCTGTCTGTTTCAGCATGTTGCCTTAAGAGATAGCAACTAGATGTAATACCCCTACAGGATGATTCAACCACATGTAACATTTTCTTCTGGCCTGTATTATCTGCATCAGCAACAATTACAGAAGGTACAATCTCTTCAGGTGAAATGGAAGCCCATTCCAAAGCATCAAATTCGGAGCTAAATGGCTCATCAATGGAAAGCCTCATTCGCTTGACTTTCTTATTCTGGTCATCTCCCTCCAGCAAGCTAAACCTTTCCAGAGAGAAAAAAGAATAAGCCCCAGCATAATTCCCGGTAACGTCAGAGTCCTCTACCAATAAACTTTTTGAGGATGATTGGCTTGTTATGACTGAATTTTCACCATTAGAATAGAGTGACGCATCTGCAATCCTATTACACTCATACTTGACGTCAGACAATCCAGTGGCAAGACAATTGCCACTTGTACCACAAATATCTTTCCCAAAAAAGATCTCAGAAAAAATACGATGCTCATGATTTGACCCCTCAAATCTGTCGGCAGACATATTCTCAACCATTGAGCTGAGCATCACTCCTAACCAACTGCATTCCCAAAGCTTTTACCCCTTGCCATATAACTGAAGCAAACACAAAAGGTGCACATCAGAATGATGTCAGATATCTGCATATTGATTCAACAATGAATGGGCTATATTTTTCAAGTAAATGCATGCTTAAGCATGACCAAGAGAACAAAGATTTGCTGCTAGTTCCTAGAGAAGCATATTTACTGCATGCATATAAACTGATTGGTTTTGGGAAAAAGTATGACAAATATCTAGGCAAGACCTAAAATTTTGCTAATGCATAGGAAGAAAGGTGAGAAAATGAATTAGCAAGCGAAAAAAGTTCCCCGATGAAAAGTTAAATTTAACAAAATAATGTCTTCACAAGTGTTATTATGTCTTCTTTACAAGTAGAAAGTTTATTCATAGTTGAAGAGGTACACTTCTCAGCAAGTTGCGACTTTGTCTATCTGCTATAAACCTCATTTGCACCACTAATATAATGCAAGCATTCACCATTATCTCAAAGCTATAAAAAAAGTTATTTGTCAGACTATGAAAGTTTTTCAACTTTTTCATAGCAAAAGATTTTTAACTGATTTTCAATCACTAGTCTTATACCTGCACCTTCAACTATTTTCAGGGAAGTAAAAACATAAAATCTTGGGATGAACTCTCAATCAATAATTTGACTACTCATTTCATGTAGCATATTGAGATGGCACTCAATCAACAATTTGACTACTCATTTCTTGTCAAACAAAAGATAAGAAGAAAGTAACTTGAGACATTTCTACCATAAATATTAAGAAAAGGACAGAGAAGGACAGAAAAAATGAAGGGATTCTTCATTATATTCTCAAAATAAGAAGAGAAAAGAGTAGGGACAACTGCTATGACATTTATAACTTTTGTTTCCTTCGTTTGGAATGCTATATTAGGAAACTTTGAAACAAGTCCATGCACGTGTTACGCAATTTCACAACTTTTGAACATTGCATGCAAAAGATACGTAAACTATTGCATGCTACCAAAGCCAGGTAATCCCCTTTTTGAGCTTACTACGTGGCAACAATGCTGCATTAATCAGCTACTACACACTAATCCTTGTCATAAAGTAACACTAGTTGACAATGTTCCAAAATGTCAGCCAAGTAATAAGGAACATTTTGGATTCCAATCACTGAATACAGTATCCAGGGCAATTTCCCCAGAAGTAGTATCTTTGCATAAAATCTAGTGTTAACGCCACTGATGGACTCCTTTAAATCTTCACACTCTAAAACCTTACAAGATCTCCAACCTCAAGAATTGTTGGCTAGTCATTTACCTAATCAATCTCCAGTTTATTAATTGGTCTTGCTCTTTTAGCATTTGTACTTAACACTCACTTGAGTCACCTCACAATTTGATTCAAAAGTCTATGTGAAGGGGAAAACGAAGGGAAAAGCACTTCCATCAATAAATTTTCATAATATTATGGAATGAATCTTTTGCCATGTCATTCCAATAAACCTTCTCTTTTATATGTTAGCAGAACTATCATTATTCAACAAAAGAGAACCGTCAATATTCAACAAAAGAGTTTCAAGTAAAGCAAATTTTTTAACAATTTGAAAACTGGTCCTTGAGATCATACTCTTCAATGACTCGATATGCAAAAGCATGGCTAGAACGAGAAAAGCAAAGTCTGAACGGATAGTTAAAGGATAAAGTTCTCTTCTAGGCTATAATACACAGAAAGGAAAGGCAAGGATCGTTATACAATTAAAAAAAATACAATCCTTTCACTTTCATCCTTAAAATCCCCACTGCATTCAAAACCTCGTAACTGTTATACATAATCTAACCATTGAAAACTCTAATACTTGCCAAAAAAGCTGACGAGCATTGTTCTGGAAGACATCAAGATCAGACCAAAGCAATTAGCGACCATGGCAAAGAGAGGGCTAAATCTTACCACAGAAATGGAAAATCGTTCATGCATTAGCACAAATGAAAGCCACGAAAAAACATAAAGAAAACAAAAGCAAGAAACCCATAAACCAAAAACCCAAATATACAGACAATCTGCATACAAAAGCGAGAAAGGGAGAGAAAATCCACCTAAATATGAACACAGCAAAAAGCACCGAAAGTTTAGATCACGTAAATCCCCCACATCAATAAACTCTCGGCCCACATTTCGATTTTCACATTCTAATCAAATAGTGATGAAACAGAAGAGAGGGAAAAGAAAAAAAAACCTTGAAATGCATGTTTTGAGCAACATGCAAAGAGGATCAAAACACAGAACTTCACTAGAATTAAGGACACCAAAGAAGTAGTGGGTTAAGCTCAAAATTGAGTACAGACAGATAAGAAGAGAGAACCGTAGAGCGAGTACACTAAACAGGAGGTATTTGGTTAGCTCATAAAAGTTCAAAACGGACTATTATTAAGAGAGGGAGTTTAGAGAGAGAGTCCAAACCCAAAACACATCTCTCTCCTACAAAACATATGGCAATGGCATAGCATGTACGCCGTTATCTCTCTAAAACAACCATGTGAGAGTGAGTAAGCGAGTTAATGTCGTGCTCTTCCTCTCTTTTTCCCTTCCTTTCTCCCTCTACAGCCGACCCTTTTGTCCTCTTGTACGTTTTTCCCTCCTCCTTTTCCACTCTTTCAATTTGCCTTTCTTTTGTCTTTTAGTGTTCCAATTTTCACAATATCAGACACCTTACGGCTACACTTACACTGTCCGATGATTAGACGATGCTGGGTTTTCTTTTCCGGGACTGAGAGAGATACTTCTTACTACAACGTATTCTCGAATTCATTCACGTTGCGAAAAATCATTTTTTCATAAAAGACAGAAATCTTAATTGAGGGTAAAAACCACCTAATCCCATTCAGAAGATGTCTTTGGTATATATATATACAGTTACAATAGCTAAGAGGCAAGCATATTAGGGATGCTAATTATCTTTTCCTAACTAAGTTGATTTTACAAAGACTTTTGTTACAACTTACAACTGAACCAGATTTGTTGGTGGCAGGTTGGACTTCGATCTTATCTCCATTATTTCCTCTAGCATATTTATTGTCTACTCTGCTTTGGACTACGTTACTTTCCGTTTTCCATTAAAGAAAAAGGAGTTCATTTATGCATAAAGTGCCTTTGTCAACAAATTATGCGTGTACCCAAGAAGAAAATCTGGATTCTTTCTTCTTGGGATGTTGTTTCTCTCAAGTTCATTAGGTAAACTGTAAAAGAAGAATCGGTTTTTCCTTATTGGGACGGAGAAGAAAAGAAAATATATATGTAAGGGTAAACCAATATGCGGCGAGACGATGATGAGAATAACAAATTTGAAAATAACTACGACAAAGACATGTATGAAAAAATGAAACGTGCCATTGCACTTTGCAAATGGAGTTAGAATTTAGAACACCCTCACTCCTCATTTATTCCTGTCTTTTTCATATTTTTAATTCAGGGTTTGTTTAATGATAAATTTAAAAATAAAATAAGAATTTATAATGGAACTTGAAAATCAATATCAATACCAAAACTTGAGGAATTCGTGAATCAAGACACCAATGGCTTGAAACGGGCCATAATCATGACCCGGGCCCATTACAAGGAATGGAAGATGAGTCCAGCGTCCGCTGCATGTCTAATCTGGTCAGATTTCCCGTCCAACTTAACTTTGTTCAACGTCGTCGTTTACTTACAAAAATTCACTAATTAAAAGTTTTCTTGGGGCTAAAAATTCACAGCTGCTCGTGCTTGATGTTTACATTAAGTGGCTAAGCTTCGAGCTAAGCCAAGCCAGTTAATGTAGAGATTGGTGGAGGAGTATTTTCACGCTGTTTACAAAAATTCACGCTGACGCTTCTCGCTTCGTCTGTTAACCGCAAGTATATATGTACATAGATACACAGATATGTATTTCGGCTTTGAAACCTAACCACTTAGCTTTTTTGTTCATATATGACAAACGATAATGAATTGGTTTGAATTAATGCAGGAACTTGTTTTTTGCGGAGTTTCAATTTTCGGGACCAGGGGCCTCTGCTTCTAGTACAAGAGCTCCATTCACCAATCAGCGTGAGGGTTCCAAGTGACTGCTTCCTCCTCCAAAGGTGTAGAACTGGCTAATGATTTTCATGGAAGGAATAGCAATGCTAAATCGGCAAGAGCAATAACGTGCTTTTTGATATACACAGTCAACACTAAGATTCAGAATTTCCTATTTTCAACAATAAATATATGAGAATAAACACTAACTACATGCTTTAAAATTTGAATAGGTGCTAACACTAACGAAGTGCTTACATTAGTTCTAAAATTAGCTTTCAACTCATCAAATCAATGATCATCAATAAGCCCTTGAAAGTGATTAAAAAATTGTAAAAAATTATGTTGATAACTCACGTACCTTTTTACAATGATATTCATGCTCACTTTTTTGCATGGCGGTCATATTTACACAAAATATTTGACGCCCATAAATCAAAGGTCATTTTCCTTTATATGAAACATACTTTTCAACCAATTATTCTCTTGGTGTTCATATTTTTGCAGCATCTCATTCTATGCATTGAAAAAGTCTTCTTATTCTTCAAAATCATATATGCATGAGCTAAAATTTCACAAAAAACCCTTAAACTGAGAAAAACACCACTCAAATAGATTACAATGTTTTAATAAATGTGTCTAATAAAAAGTTGATGATGAGTTTCAGGTCATCTTGAAGTTAATGTTTTTGCCATTGTCCCATCCTGATCAGTAAGAATAGTTGTTGGCCTCCGAAATTTTTTTTCATGTTGAATTACGCATTATTTAAATGAATTATGAGGTTTGATGGATTAATTTTTGGGAACTAATTATTTATGTCAATATTGGTAAGATTTTATGTCATAGGTTGATTGCATTTAAGTGTTAATGTTGTAAGAATGTATCAAGGGCAAAATGGGCAAGTCACTTAAGGTTAAAAGATATAAGGCTTATATTGGAGGGCAAAAGGGACAT
>JANZLX010000213.1:42600699-42627624 GCA_025531955.1 Erythroxylum orinocense
TTATGTATCAATGATGTTGAGTGGATTATGTATGAATTTGTGTATATACAAGGTGGAGTTGAAATTAGGTATAATATAAGTAAGTTATTGATTTAGGATGATGAGTTTTGCACATGAATTGTTGTTACATATATAAGTGAGATCTGTTATGAAAAAAGGAAAGAAAAAAAACGAAATGGCATGAGGTTTTAATCTTTATGATTTGATTTGGATTACGCTTACATTTGTATGATGAGCAATAATACGCACACGGTTTATGGTAAACGGAGCCCAACACATTTGATATCAGAGCAAGAAGAGATTACAAGGAACCACGCTTAAGTATGATGGTATTTTGTTAAGAGGTTGGATTCCGAAAACGGGATCCAACAATAGTTGTAGGTTTTTTCTCAGACACGACTCTAGCAAATGTGTCAAACAACTACTCAAATGTAAGAGCAATCTCATCGTACAGTAGTGCAATATCAAAAATTACAATTTGCTTATGATGGTTTATACCTACAAACAAAGCAAGTGATGACCCTAACCATTTTTCTTGTAAATAGTATCAAAGTAAACATTATCACCAAATTCTAAGTAATCATTCCTTATCTTTCTGTCTGACCAAAATATAATAGTTATCAAATCATATTCACCAACCTGAATTGCATAAAAGAAAATAGGATTTTCAAATTGCATTTTATGCAAATATTTTAACACACGGCCACCTGTATCCCCCCTTTTTCATATCTCTTGTTCTTTTGGATCTTGAATAATTCTTGTAACTTTTGAAATAAAGTTAAGATTATCTCTCCTACTTGCTTGTCTCACTATAAGATCATGAAATACTTTTGGTAAAATTCTCATATCTTTCTGTGATTTCTATGTAAATGTGTTTTATTAAGACTTAAAAGATAGTGATTGTAATCCTTAACAAATTGAATCACTTGAAACTTTCCATGTTTCACCCTATTAACTTTCATTATTACCTCACAATCAAATCTTATTTCTGCACGTAGAGCTTTTACATACACATCTTTTTTGCCAGGCATCCTTTTACCTTCAACATTACAATAGAAAAGCCTGTTAATCAACTTACTAGATTTATCTTTGTGACTTTTGCTCCTTCTTATTCCAAAGTTGACATGTTTGACATACATTAAATAATATTGATAAGTTTGTTCTTTCGTCTCAAACTTCATGTCAAATTTTGATATTAATTCTCCTGGAACAAATGAGTGGTCTTTGTTCAAATTCTTCTTAGAATTTGGATGCCTCAAATCAGTTGACTCGATATTACTGCCTTCATTGCCATTGTCAATTTCATCACTCTTATGTTGTCCCTTCTCAAGTTCATATTCTAATCGATGATATGGAGTATATCTACCTTCTATCATTTTGTTTAATACTAAATTCGATATATGTCAAATTCACAAACGAAGCATCATTATAACTTTGTTTTCTGATAAATTTATTTAAAAAAATTCACAAAAAAGGGGGAAAATATTCGGGTTGATTTGTATACATAAGAGATGAATATTCCTTAGTAAAATAATACAATGCAAAATGTTAGCTTCCCAACATTTCAATAAATATATACAAAGCTATATTTTCCTATATGTATTCCATGAACTGAACTCTGCATCAACAAAAAGCCCCATAAACGAATGTGTTGAGAAATATAAAAGAGAGATTTCATCGGGAGTAGCTTCTAAAGGTTGGCAAGATGTTAGCTTGTTCAATTCATGCGAAATAGGGTTTACAAATTGTGAAGTTAATAAAGATGACAAAGAACATCTGATATGAGGGTTCAATTGTCTACATTTGAAATTGTTATGTCCCGCCTGAAAAGGGTTTAGGTTTTGTGTCAGAAGGGCCGAGCTGATTACGAGAATGTTAAAGTTTGAACCTTTTCGATTAAAAGTTAGGGCTAGGCAAGTGGGCAATAGCAAGAATGAATATGAAGACGATGAGAAAGAGAAGGGGATTGAGACAGAGAAAAGAGACGTTGGTGGAGTACGAGAACTACAAGACAACAACTACTTTTAGTGGCTTGGCTTGGCTTAACTTGAAGCTTAGCTAGTTAATTTTAAACAGCAAACATCAGCTTTGAATTTTTAGCTCCAAGAAAACCTCAATCAATTGTGAATTAACGACGACATTTTTAAGTTGAGACAAAGTTAGACACATTAATATTAGACTAATATAAGACAGAAGATCTAACTTTCTAATCATCATAACTTAAAATTGGGTGTTTAATTTTAGTTGAATTTATAATGAATATAATTAGTAAGGAAATAAATACGATTTCTATTTTATGAGAATATAAAAATACTCACTTAACTATAACATATTGTACAATTTTCTTTGTTGTCGTAGATTATAAAATGTTAAATCACAAAGCAATAGTCGGTTGCGGTTTTTATTGTTTTGATGTTAATATTAGCATTCAACACGTAAGTTTCTCTATGTTGCTCTCCCTCCTTCTCGACGCTCTCACTCTCTCTTCTTTGTGCGTAGCCTCTTCGCTTCAGGTATGGCTCTTGATTAATCAGTCTCTTTTGCTTTAGTGTTTTTTGAGTTATGATGGGTTTTTTTGAAATTTTTGTTTTTTTAATGATTTTTTGCTTTTGATATAAGCTTCTTTGTTTGATTTAGTATTTAATGCTTTATGGGTTTTAATATGTTGATTTCTTTGCATATGATATTATTGGGTTTATGTTAAGATTGAATTTTTATGCTTAATGATCTTATGGTTTCTTTTGTTTTTTTGAAATTATGATCTTATGGTTTTAGATGTTTGTATTTCTACATGTTCTTTTTTTCCTAGGTTTTCGTTTTCTTGTATGATTCAAAGTCGAATTTTTTATGCTTTACTACTCTCTTATTATCTGGGTATTGATACTGTTATAAAAATAAAGAGATATTATATTTTGTTATATTTTAGTTTTAAAATATTTTTTAAAAGTTTAGTTTTATTTTATTTTTATTCATTTATGTATTTATTGTAATTCTATTTACATAATAATTTAGTATGTTAGTTTTACTTATTTACTCTTTTAACCTGCATTATTTTTTATTGTTATATCTACATATGAGTCTATCAAAAATAGCCTCTCTTCTCCTAATCCAAGGTTAGGAGTTTGATCCTTAGCTTTGGGTATGGAGCAATTTTAAATCTTTGAGCCAGCTGTCTTACTTTATGAAGTGCCTTCTCATCAGTGAGGAGATTAGCCACTGAATCTGTAAATGAATACCTTGGTCAAATATTAAAAAAAAAACAGCCTCTTTTTTTATATAAAGATAAGACCCAATTTTCACTTGATTGCACGGCTTTAAATCGAAGGTATCGATGACGAGGATGATGATATTATTCACTAACTCCACGCGCTATCCTCCATTTCACTCCCCCGAATCGAAACTCACTCCTCCACTTAGTACTTACCACTACTCACCAATCCCTCGCCAAACGAACGGCGACGACGGCTATCTCTTCCAAGTTCCAATAAGGTAAAAGAAGAAAAAACCTGAAACTTGCACTTGTTCTCTTTGTTTTACGGAGTTAATTAATTTGACACAGCAACCGAAGAACATATGATAAGAAGTAAACATTTGACAGAAGTTTAATCCTAACAGTGACATAGGATTTTCCTTAAGCATTAAGCAAATAGATCCTCCTCAGAAAGTCTTCCACATAATCTGTACAATAACCGCACAGTAAATACCTTCCCCATTAGGTTCCAAGAGAGCTCAAATGAGATAAACAAAAAATTAAATTAAAAAAATGGCACTCCCCATGCCACACTCAGACAGAGACAGGTTCTCTGTATAATTGTTTAATTTCTTTTAGGAGAATTACCTTCTCACACCTCATGTTTAACACCTCAACCAGTCTGGGACGAACAAAACAATGAGCAAAATGGTAAAAAATAGGTCAAAACTGGGGTTTATTATATAGTGAATTATTACGTATTTTTTTAAGAGTTTAATTAATTTCACACAGCAACCGAAAAACAATTCCTGTTGGGTCTCTATATAAGTAGTATGGTACGAAGTAAACGTTGGACAGAAGAAGTTTGATCTTAACAGTGATATCCTTGATTAGATCGTCCCTGAGAGAGATGTCTATACTAAGAGGCAGATGGGTCAAGGTTTGATCTTCATCTTCTTTCTTTCTAAAGTTCTTCCTTCTAGCCTTCTAGGTATATGTGTTTCTCTATTTTCAAAGCAGAAATCTATGTTCTTTCTTATGATTCCTTTCGAGTTTAATGCAACCTGAAAATCTTCCTACAATTTAATAACAAGAACCCCATCTGTTTTTGGATTTATCAGCTTGATCAGAGAGGACAAGGGCCTGGAGCTAGAAGCTCGCACGCCATAACCATAGTAGGAAACAAAGCCTATGCCTTCGGTGGCGAGTTCAGCCCCCGAGTCCCAGTTGACAACAAGCTGCATGTCTTTGATCTCGAGACCCAAACTTGGTACGTTGCAGAAGCCACCGGAGAAATTCCTCCGCCGCGCGTAGGCGTAACGATGGCCGCGGTTGGCCAAACCATCTACGTCTTTGGTGGGAGGGACGCGACGCATAAGGAGCTCAATGAGCTCTATTCTTTTGACACTTCTACAAACAACTGGACTTTACTGACCAGTGGCGACGCCAGTCCTCCTCACCGGAGCTACCATTCAACAACGTCCGATAATAGACACGTGTACATATTTGGAGGGTGTGGTGTCGCCGGGCGGTTGAACGATCTATGGGCCTTTGATGTGGTGAAGGGAGAGTGGATCAAGTACTGCTCACCAGGAGATAACTTGAAGGGGAGAGGTGGAGCTGGACTAGGTGTAGCGCGTGGGAAGATATGGATAGTGTATGGCTTCTCGGGTATTGAAATGGATGATGTGCATTGTTTTGACTTGGCCCACGAGAAGTGGGCTGAGCTAGAGGCTACTGGTGAGAAACCGACTGCGAGAAGTGTGTTTTCGACGGTGATGATTGGCAAGCATATAATAATATATGGTGGGGAGGTGGACCCCAGTGATTTGGGACACCTGGGTGCGGGAAAATTCACCAGTGATGCTTATTCGCTGGACACTGAGACTCGGGAGTGGAAGCGGTTGGATGATGTGTCAGAGGGGGGCCACCATCCTGGGCCTCGTGGGTGGTGTGCTTTCGCCGCCGGTTGCGTGAACGGAGAGGAGGGGCTTCTGGTGTTCGGTGGCAACTCTCCCAGTAACGATAGGCTTGATGACATCTTCTTTTTCACCCCTTGTTTGGGTGCAATTGAGGATTAGTGCCTTTCGTGGTGATTACTGTGAATTGTGGTGTGCGCGCGCTTCTATTTACGGTTGTGAATTGTGGTCTGTGTGTGTGTGTGTACGCTTCTATTACGGCAAATGGGAAATCGATAATAATGTAACGGAACTAGAGTTTTGTGTGCTTTTTATTTGATAACTTAATGGGCGTTTGGATTTTTTTTTTAGTTTTGCTTTTATTTCATACTTTTTTTTATTCTCTATTTTTAATTTTTAATTTAATTAGATTTCTTATATAATATTTGATAATAAATTATTAATAAAAATGATCTTATTTTTATGAAAATAAATAATTTAAAATTAGTATTTATTTTAATTATTAAATTAAAATTTTATATTTTGAAAATATTTAAAATTTTAATTAAATTTATTTAACTTAATTATAAAAACTAAATAAAATTATCAAGTAAATTAAAAAATATGAAAAAATGGAAAAGAAACAATGATGAGTAAGAATGAATCTTGTGGAGTTTGACATTTGAAATTTCTGGAACGTTTCATGTCTTCCTCGTATTTTAAATTTCAGGTTTTTTAATGATAAATTGAAAAAATAAAACAAGAAAAATACAAAAATTAAGAATAAGGACATATTTAAATAAAATGTTTTTTGTTAATATTAATTAATTAATTATATAAAGTGTTAATTGTGTCGAAGTTGTTTGCAGTTAAGAAGTAAAAATAATGGAGTGGGTTGAAATCTCGAGGGAAGACTTGTTTACCATGTCATGAGCCCAGACCAATTACAGGGAGGAGAAGCTGAGTCCAGCGTCCGCCGCACCTCTATGCTAGCTGTGGCCGAGGGCTATCTCTCACTCTTCGGTAACACTAGAATCATCATAACTTAGAATAAATAAAATAAGGCAAAACAAAAAGATGGTGCTATTGCATTTACACCACGTCACTTCACGCCCTCTCCTTCAGTTCTCTCCCTTCAAACTATCTCCTCTACTTGCTACTACTCGCCGATCCTTTTCCGTCAAACCAACGGCGACGATGGCTTCATCTTCTAAGAAGGTTAAAAAAAAAAAGAAGAGAAAAGGCGTCTAACTTTCACCTGTTCTCTTTGTTTCACTGAGTTCGTTTTTGTTACTACTGCTATTATTGTTGTTAGGTTCTGGTGCCCATTGCCAACGGGACCGAGCCCATGGAGGCGGTTATTATTATTGATGTTCTCCGGAGAGCCGGCGCTGATGTCACTGTTACATCTGTCGAGAAGGAGCTTCGTGTTGATGCCTGCCACGGCATTAAAATCGTCGCCGATGCTCTCATTTCCGATTTCGCCAACAATGCCGTTTTTGATCTCATCGCTCTTCCTGTATCTCTTCTCTCTCTTCTCTTAACATTTGCGTAGTAGGCACCCGACTAAACCAGGAGTTGATCCGTTTATATGACTTGATTGAAGGTTGTGCTGTTCTTTTTTTAAACAGGGAGGTATGCCAGGTGCTACCAATCTGAAAAATTGTGGAGCTTTGGAGAGGTTAGTTAAGAATCAGGCTGCAGAAGGTCGGCTTTATGCTGCAGTCTGTGCTTCTCCAGCAGTTGCTCTCGGTTCATGGAATTTGCTAAAGGGATTGAAAGTAGATAACTGTTTCTTACTCCCTCTCTCTCACACACACGCACACACACACACACACAAACGTCCACGGGATTTGTCATAACATACAGTCAAACTGGGTGAAATAATTGCTTGTTTTGTTTTTATATTGGCAGGCAACTTGCTATCCATCATTTATGGAGCAGTTGCAATCTTGCGCAACTCCTGTTGAGTCGAGAGTGCAGCAGGATGGAATAGTTGTTACAAGTCGTGGACCTGGTACTACCATGGAGTTTGCTGTTGCATTAGTTGAGCAGTTGTACGGAAAAGATGTTGCACATGGAGTTTCAGGGCCTTTGGTATTTGCTTTCTCTAAATTATTCTATTTACTTGGTTATATAAAATTAAAAATTCGTATGCATTGAATTTTTTTTGTGGCATGTCATGTTATGTCTAGAATTTCATGGAGAAGCTTATGGAAAGTGATCTGTAAGGCATAAACGGGTTATAAGGAAATTCATTTAGTATCATTTCCAGAATTATCTAGTTGAACTTGTATGTACTGTTACGTTTGGGAGAAATTTAGAATGGACCGAAGCCTGTGGATAGATTATGGACTTTGTTTTAGTAAAGTTGCTAAGATGGAGATGGTAAAGTGCTTATTCAAAGACTGATTTGGTGGTGATGATGGTTAAGGATACGATTGGCATGGTTAGCTAATTGTAATTTGAATTGATTTTTAATAGGTAGTTAATATTCACAGTTGGTAGAATATTAGTTGAGCATCATATACTTCAATTATTTTATCCAGTCCATCAAGATTTTATTGGCATGTTTTGAGAATTTCGAGCCGCAAAACTGAAGTTAAATGCCTAGTATAAGAGATTTATAGAAGTTTCATACTGGTCTCAGATTGCAATACAAACTCAATAGTGTGATTGTGATCCTATACATAATGTGTTATATAGAACTAAGAGTTTATTTTTTTCTGGTCTATGATTAATTAATTGGTAGATTTCATCCATAAAATTTAATAAGGGGCAGATATGTATTACATATTGCTGGATTTAAGGCTGAATGAATGTGAAAGGCAGCATAGAGAGGTGAAAGTTGGGTTGGTGATGTAAAAAGTATGAATTTTTTTAAAATAAAAAGAACAGAAGGGGTTTTAAAGACTCTAAAAAGTGAGTAAGATAAACCGGAAGATGGTTGAAGAAATCAAAACGAACGCAGAGATAGAGAGGATGTGCCAATACATTACTAGTTAAATCACATGTAAAAGATGATAGATATGCAACGGTATTGTTCATATCATTGACACTGAGGATGCATTTCTCTTGCGATGAATGCATATTGACTCCATTGAATTATACCATTTGATTACATAGTTTTTTCATGTTCATGATTTTCAACATGCATTTTCCTATCTACTCTTACCTGGACTATAATAGTCCCCTTTTTTAATTCTTCTATGAACCTTTAAGGGCCTTTATTATAACTTCTTTTCCAATCTTAGAATTACTTTCTTCCTTCCATGATGTATGCTGTATATGTGCTGATGCTTTCTAGTGCATGTAGGTATTGATTAAAAAAGAAGGAAAACCACCTAAAAAACAGGGAGAAGAAAGAAAGAAAATGAAAAAAAGAGCTAGTCTGTTTTTTTCAAGTTTCATCTGTATTTTCTATATTTGTTCTATTGACCTGAACCTGATCTAATATGGGATCAAATTGTTTGATTGTTCTGAATTGATATGTTGGAAAAATGCTATGAAGACTCAGCATGGAAAACTAAATGAAATTAAAACAAGCTAAGATAGTTCAGATGGAATTGAACAATATTAAATCTGTGCTTCTTGTGTTTATTACTTCTACTGCTTCAAATCTTAATACTATATGTTTTCCCCATTAATTTCCCTCTGCTTATGTATTGCTTTGTATTATATTCAGGTGATGCGCCCCAACCATGGAGATGAGTATACCATAAAGGAGCTGAATTCAATGAAGTGGACAGTTGACAATGTGCCACAGGTGAGGCTTTTGTAATTAATTAATATCTTTTCATTTGATTTATTAGGCACTATTGGAACTAGCAAGGCGAGTGCTGTAAAATATAAAATGGAATGGTCATGTATGCTACAAGAATGAAATCTCTTTCCTCATATATATATATATATTGAGCTACCATGATGCACAAGCTCGTCAGTAATTTGTATGTAACCATTTGATGTTTGCTTGCACAATGGGAGAACTTTTAATGTTGACCAGTGGCTGTTCTTTCTTTAATTTCTTGATAGGTGATGAAGTTAGAACTAAAAGGTAAGTGTGATGCTCCATTATAGTTATAGCTACATCTTATTTTCACATTTCAGGTTGTTTCTCATAATTTGATATCCAAAATTATGTGTCTTGGCACCTCTTCTCATTCATTTGTTGTAGTTATGCATGCTTATTTGCTTTCCTTCAGGTTCTTGTACCCATTGCTGATGGGACTGAGGAGATGGAAGCAATTATCATAATTGATGTGCTGCGACGAGCTAAAGCAAAAGTAGTGGTTGCCTCTGTTGGCGAGAAACTAGAAATTCTGGCTTCTCGAAAAGTCAAATTAGAGGCGGATGTGCTCCTTGATGAGGCTGCTCAACTTTCATACGACCTTATTGTCCTGCCTGTAATTTCTCATTTTCTATTTGGAAATATTCTTCAGTTTATGTGAACAGGCTTGCTTAATATTTTTTGTACCTTTATGCAGGGCGGGCTTGGTGGTGCACAAGCATTTGCCAAATCAGAAAAGCTGTTGAATATGTTGAAGAATCAGAGGGAATCAAATAAGCCATATGCAGCAATATGTGCATCTCCAGCTCTAGTTTTGGAGCCCCATGGCTTACTCAAGGTATCACTTCTCCTGGAATTATTTATGAAGCCTCAATCCCTTTTGCTTGTGAATATTTTAATAATAGTTACTGTTCATTTTTATTTTTGAGGTTTCATATATGATTCATTCCCGTGTCTGGCCTGCCTTGGTTTAGTTCTGTAGCTGTTGAAGAATCTATACTCAAAAGCTTTAATGACTTGCAAAAATTGGTCAGAAAATCATATCCTTTAGTGTTATAGCAATCATAAACTTATATGTTAGTTCCCATTTGTTGTGGGAAAGGAAAAAAAATGAATATTGCATTAATAGCATGTCTGTTCTGTAAATTATGGCATTGGAGGTCTATTGAAATCAATAATAACTGAGGAACTTTTTTAGATTAGTATCTCAATAAAGGTTTTGAAAAAGAAAAGGAATGTTCACGAGCATAGCAGTACTTTGCTCCTTACTGATTAATACAAGCTAGTCTATGATGCTGATTATGAACATCGTGGATAACAAGTTCTCTTTACCTATTCTGGGGATGTGATGCCATTTTAGTCAATATGAATAAAATGAAGTTGGCCATCACCGACTTTTCGATTACATTCTGTTTGAAATAGCCTTCTGCATGCAGCATGCATATATATATATATATAATCTGTTAGATGGCTAGAATAATGTTGCTATTGAACTCTGTTTTCTGAAAGCATTAGAGATCCGAGTCCAATTGAACTACAAGATCTGGGCATTTTCTAAGTTGGGATTTAAATGCAACACTTTTAGAACCGAGGAGCTTAATAAACATAGAAGATAAAAATCAAAAAGTACCAATATGAATCTTTTGCTCATTTTTATGTTTCTTTTTTCGGTTTCTTGAACTCACTTGTTCAACTTATTGTAGGGTAAAAAAGCTACAGCTTTTCCAGCACTGTGCGAGAAGCTGTCTGATAAGAGTGAAAGTGAGAACAGGGTTGTGGTTGATGGCAACCTCATCACCAGCAGGGGCCCTGGAACTTCGATGGAGTTTGCCCTAGCAATTGTGGAGAAGTTTTTTGGACGAAATAAAGCACTAGAGCTTGCAAGGGTAGTGCTTTTCACTAACCCATAAGGCTTGTATATTTTTGCTGTGCATATCAGGTCCACGTAACAATGAAGCATGTGCTACTAGTCAGGTGAAAATGCAAAGATCTGAGTTCGTATTAGAGTATGAATTCAGCTTGCAGTTGTGTAATGTATGAAGTTGTTGTTCATGTGTAAATGAGTAATAAAGAACCAGCTGGCCATCTCGTTTTCTATACTAAGTTTTCTCGCCCTTTCTGTTGTGCTAAAGATGGCGTTTTGAGTGCTTCAGAATGCCCGTATGCTGTTGTAGATCTGCATAAATGATACCGTTCACCTATTGCAGTCTGAATTAGATTATGAATAAGGTAGGTTGTTCTATTTTACCTCTGATGCAGTATAATGGAATTCAAATAGTAGTATGCAACATTATGTGATTTACTAAAAGCAAAACACCACAGTTCTTATATATGAAGTAAATGAATAAATAGTGTAATGCGCTCCTCAGGAAGTTTGATTGCAGTACGCCTTATACTACAAAGTACCAAACATCATGATGGTTGTGAATGGACGGAACCGTAACTAGGTTATTCAGTTCTTGTTAGTTGCTGTATAATGTAAGGCACAAAGCCTAAGGGGGAGGATATTTTGCAACCTTCAAATAAAAAAAAAATAGTAAAGAGGATGCATTTCATTCTTAACCACAACTCTGCAGTTTTTGTCGCATCCATTTGCTTGCAAATTTGTGGACAACTTCGTTAGATTTTGACAAAAGCATAAGTATGGCCACAAACAATAGCTTTTCTTTCGTCGTTTATTACGAAATGATGAATAACAAGTTATTGTATGAAGTACATATATTGGATTGGTTGGAAGAAGGAAAGGAACCAAAACAAATGTTTCTCTCTAGAATTTCATCTTCTATGACATCTGTACCACAAAATCAGAAAGCATAGCAATCTATACCCAACAATAAACCCCAACATCACAGCTAAGTTGCTCCATTTCTGAGAATCTTTCAGGCCTTGCTGTCTTAAGAACCCACTTCCAAGCAGAATGCATTCCCCGTTATAAACTACTAGACACCTTCTGTTCCCTTGTTGTCCTCCGTACTCATTTATTAGCAAACACTCGAACGGATACTTGAACAGGCTTAAGTAGTGCATGAAAATCCAGTAACTAGGTATGTTATTCTTTGATATGAAATATCCAGAAAAGAGAAAGAAAGATCCCATCAGCCCTGCAATAATTGAAGTCCCCATGATGAAGTTTGGCACTAGAGCACTGAAGCATGCTACAAAGGAATTGGACATCAAAACCACCATCCAGACCACTAGACAAAAGTATAGAAATCCATCAATGTCCCTCCTCAAACCTACCAGCCAGTAAACCGGTGTAGCATAGAGCAAACTAACCATCAAAAGAAAAGGAAGGAAAACGAGGGTGTTGGATAGGACATAAGAAGACACTCTATAAGCTCCTCTTGAAGTCTCCGCCGTCAGGATTCTTCTCTCTTGCAGGAAAATTGGCAGTACTTCTGTTGTGGAAGTTAACAAGAATGTGAGACTGAAAGCGAAGAACCCAATTCGAGTTTGCATAACACTTTGTCCTGTTTCTTTTCCTACGTTCAAGAATATGGTCCCAAGTACAAATCCTGCCACCAGCGCTTGTACTATTCTTGTCACAAACAATTGCTTGGTTCTAAAAATGTTCCTGGAAAATCGTTGCCCTAGTATCAGAACTTCCTCAACTACAGAATTTGGATAGCGAGGACACTTCTGTTGATAATTAGTGTATGAAATGTTCATTACTTGATTTTCTTTCCTATGCCCTTCTTGAGAACGTCGGTCGGTGTTCTTAAGAGACACAAAATTCTTAACTGCCAAGCTTCCTATAATATCAATTGCAAATTCAAGCACATTGACATAGCGAGGAAGATGGTGGCCACAAAACTTAAGCCTTTGTTCAAGGGTAAGCAATGAACCATTGTGTACTACCGATCCATTGTAAAGCAAAACAACTCGTTCAAACATCTCTAGCATTCGAAAACCAGGCTGGTGGATGGTTAGAACAATAGTTTTACCTTGACTAATCACCATTGACTTTAGCAGAGTAATGATATGGAGAGCTGAAGCTGAATCCAAACCTGAAGTTGGTTCGTCGATCAAAACAACAGCAGGGTCATGAACTAAATCAACTCCAATTGAAACTCTACGCCTTTCTCCGCCTGAAATGCCCCAGTTCGATCCCTCTCCAATCCTGGAATTAGCAACGTGCTCCAGTGCAAGCTCCTCCATTAATCTCCTCACTCTAAGGACAGCCTCTTTTCTCCCTCTTGGAAGCCTCAGGAGTGCACTATACATGAGTGTTTCTTGGACTGTAAGTAACGGAAACAAGGCATCATCTTGGCTCACATATCCTGACACCCTTCGATATTGCCTGACATCTATAGGCCGGTTATTTACGAGCACCTGACCGGAGATTTTATGTGGAGACGTTTTTCCTGCAAGAATCTCTAGCAATGATGTTTTCCCTGCTCCACTAGGGCCAGCAATCACAGTCATTTGTCCAGGCCTAGCTTCACAGTTCACATCCTTGAGGATGAATTTACGAGCTGTCTTTGGAACTTTCATGCAACAAATCCAATCGAACTCAAAAAAATTACTACACAACTGATAGGACACATTTTGAGTTTCTATCTTATAAAATGTTTTGGCAGCACCGGAAATCGATGTTGTTACAGGCAATTCCATGCAGAAAATGGAAGTTTAGACAGATAGATGATCAAAGAAAATATGGTATGTGAGCTACGTGAAAAAGAGGAAGTAAGAGATGAGCTAACGCACCAAACTATGTGTTACTAAACAACGCGAAGAAAAAACCAATGGATTAAAACCCAAGAAAGTTTGCAGCGTGGGATATAGTTTAGACATGATGAGACTTCGGCAGTTTACACACGAGACTTCACTAGGTCATAGCTTTTGTGGCTTTCTTGAGAAAGTGTTGGATTTCTGGTAGAAGTTGGAAGAGTTAGAAGGTTACAAGAAAACCCAATGAAAGAAATAACAAAGAAAAAGGAGTTATTCGTCTCTATGAGGTGTTTCAGGTGAGCTAAACGTTTGATGTTTAGAGGTAGGGTTGGTGGCTGCTTTACTATCTAAACCCACCTCTGCCTGCCAACTCAACAAGTTGGTAGGAGAATGATTCAACAAGACATTGATACCTCATAATCTGAAGCTACCATGTCAAATTTGGGTCTTGAATGAGTTAACACAAAAAAATGACTCTCTATTAACAAAAAAATCTGATCTTGATTAAGCAGATGACTTGTAAACAAGGATGTGTATGCTTGGTGTTTCTCTAGATGCTTTAATTTCATTACCAAGTTGGGTACAGCAAGTTTCTTGTCACAGTAAAATTGCTTGAATCAAGTTTATTTATCTCTACGTACGTACCCTATAATTTATGAATTTCAGATTCTTCCAAGATCGGATCCTAGAAGATTTAAATAATAATCTTAATTTTTTTGGGCAAAGTCTAATACGGAGGAATGGTGATAAGAATGAGAATGAATATATATATACTCGAAATTGCTTAAGATATTAAGAATTTTAAAAATAATTTTTACTAAAATTGTGTAATTATTTCCCTATAGATTACTAAAGTATCGGTACATGAAATTTTTAATTAGAATCTTTGCAATCATATTGCATTTTAACAATTTTAAATAATAAAAATATTTTAAAAAATGAACGTATAGTAACCAATGTTTTAAACACTGGATCGATCGGAAGTTAAACCTGAAAAACAAGAGAGTTAAAGTTTACAAGGTTCAATCAGTATTAAACCGTCATGAAACTTGTTAAAGAATAAATAAAATTAAAAAATTTAAAATATGATTGAAATTAATTAAAAAATTATTAAATGAGCATTAATTGATTTATTTTAGTTTATAAAAACTTATTAATTTAGAAAATTTGATTGATTACGACAAATATGTAGCAGAGAATAGCACAAATATGAAGAGGAAAAGAGATTAATAGCCGTTAAAGTTGGGTTAAAATTAGGTGGGTGTAAGCCTCATGATTCTATGTATGTAAAGAAGCATAGTTTAATTTTAAGGATTTAATGCCGTACAACACAAGTTACGGAGGTTTAACGTGAAATAAGGTCAACTAGGAAGGAAGCGTACAAGGATTCGACTTCCCTTGACATCATTCTATGGAAACACCAAAGATATATAGAAAAATCTTATTTTGCTAAAGTAAGATATAATAAAATTTTTAAAAACATATATTAATGATAAAATCTATCTAACTTGAATACTAAAAGATGTACAATTTTTACCACATTGATTTATTAATTTAATTTTCAAAAAATTGTTATAAATATTCCCATTTTAATAAAAATAAAAATAGAATTTTGTGTTCTAAAATTTGAAAGAAATTAACGAATTTTATTTTAATATTTTATCAATAATTATGATTTAACAAATTTTAAAGTAATGATCTTTCTAAATTGTTGGTAAAGTGTTAATAAATAATAAGTAAATAAAATATTTGATTCTCTTCCTTAATTTTCATATTCAATTGTAAATATTTTATAATAATAATTTGAATTTTAATGTGACGCTAAAATATTTAAATATTCAAGCTCATTTTAGTTGCTAATGCTTACGAGGAAGTGCCAATGCAGAGGCCAACAGGAGATCTTTGCTTCAGTTCGTCCAAGACCTTCGAGTGAGAGGGAGATTGCCAGAAATGATGTGTCAGAATGGGAATGTATCGATGGCACTACCATCTTGAACTGAACAGGAACAATCTTTCAGTTTAAGGAGTTTAGATCCTATATCTAATATTATGGTATCTTATTGTGTGTTTCGGAGAGGTCTATGTTCCCAATTGTCTACACATGCAGTGAGGCTCAAAGGCATACGTACAGAATATGAACTTAAACCTGCCTACATGATGAAGATAAAGGGAAGGAGTAGACGAAAACAAAGGGAAACACATACTAGCTTGCTCAGAGAAAAATCCAAGACAGAGCAACCTGAAGAAATACCGACAAATGAGGAAGCCATCGAAGCTACCCAAAGAAACCGGTGAAGAGGGAAATCAAAAACAAAGGAAAGCAACAACGCTGCATGTATTATTTTTCTGTTCTTAATAATCAAACATCAAAGATATAAATCATACATAAATCATGAATCATATGTAAATTATTCGTGTCTATATTCAAGATAATAATCACATAAATTAAGCGAATAAATCACTTATCTTGAGCAAAATTCGTCATGATATAAAAAGAAAGCTTTTAACGATCACGAACTAGTTTATCTGTATTAACCTTCTATTTGTACGATCGTTTGATGGATAGTTTAATACACAAATACATATCTTCTGTATTTGTTTTTATCTGTACGTCATTAAGATAGAGAGAGAACTAGTTTATATACACTTATTTGTTGATATTAAATCTTGTACGTTTATCAAGTACTAAATTAACCGTTAAAATTGAATATCCTATTAAACTAAGAAAATTCTAAACCAAATTTTAATATGGGCTAAGGAAATATTTTATGGATATGCGTTAAATGTTGAATTGATTTTTAATGGACAGATCACATCGTAATATTGCTGTTTACATTCTTAATTGAATCTTGTATAATATTCTCTCTTATTTTTCAAACGTTTGCTTTTTTTTTATTATACTCTCATTGTTTATTATCTTGTGAATTTATTTAAATTTAATTTGTTTTTTTAATTATAAAAATGATTATTTCAAATATATTTGTCTAAAGATTAAAATTTTAGATATACGTAATCTTTTTTAGAGACGACAATGAGTTGAGTTGAGTCGTATTGAATTTTAAGACGCGACTTAAATTTGACTTAACATTCGATAAGGTCTAATTCATATCATTTGAGTTTGAGTTTGAACAAGTTTTCAGAAGCCTAAAATCAGCCTAATAACTCAGTCCTAACTCCCATCTGTTACAAGTTGGTACTGATCAATAGACAAAGTCTAACCATTCAGTTAAATTTTGTTTTAACTATTTAGTAGTGCTAGCTAATTTTTAGGGAGAATGTAAGGATGTTTTAATTTTTCACCAAGTTTATTGCTATTTTCTTTCTTTTGCAAATGAATTGACTCTATATAAAGAGCAATACCAACTGCAGTAATCATACACAACAAGTAACAATTATGAGCAATAAAGTCCATAAGTTCTTTCCCTATTCTCTCTGATTTGTCCTTTTCTCATATAAGCTTTTGTCCTTCTCTTATGGCTTCATTAGTGGCATCAAGAGCCACATTTTTTTCCTAGTAGTAGGCTTCATTTGCAGTAGCAAACATAAGTACTTTCTGTAGTAGTAAATGGCCTCAGAGAGATCTTTTGTGCAAGCAGCCATCCCACATTTTGATGGTCATTATGGCTATTAGAGCATTCTCATGGAGAATTTCCAACAGTCAAAAGAGTATTAACCAATTGTAGAATAAGGAATTGAAGAGCCAACAGAAGGGACAATCGTCAGAAATTTTGAAACGATAACATTTGAAGCTAAAAAGCTGAAAGACCTGAAGGTAAGAAATTGTCTTTTCCAAGCTACTGATTGTCCAATTATGGAGACCATTCTTTGCAAAGAAACACCTAAAGGTATTGAGGATTCTATGAAGAAAAAAAATATCAAAGTTCTGCTTGTGTGAAGTGAGCACATGTGTAAGCTTTAAGGAGGGATTTTGAGGTGCTAACAATGAATGACTGAGAATCTACGTGTCGCCATGGTCAGAAGATGAAATTTTGTGTTCCCTATAATGCTGAAGTTTGAATATGTTATATGTTTAATTGAAGAATTGACAGACATAGATACTCTCTCCCTTTACAACTTGCAAAGCTCCTTTTTAGTCCATTAGGCTGAAGATGAATTGAGGTTTAGCAACAAAGAAGTAAGCATTAAAGGCGTCTACCAATTTTCATTCCATAAATTCTAAATGAAGGGGTAAAGGTCGAGGAGGTTGAGGTTAAGGATGGACAGATTAGAGAAGTAAAGCTGACACCAAAAATTTTGACGATGATCAAGGCAAGGGCAGGGGATGAGATTTAAACAATCGAATGTAGAGTGCTTTAGATGTCATAAATTTGGCCACTATATGAATGTTAGACTAAACTACCTAATGACGAGGAAGAAAGTTCAAATTTTGTTAAAAAGAATGAAACAAAGACATAATGGCTTTCTATGATGGAAAGGAGTGAGATTATTTGATATATCAACACAGGCTGTAACAACCACATGAGTGGTAGTAGGTCTTCTTTTTTTTTCTAAATGAAGATTTCACTTCTTTTTCTGTTTAAAATATAACACTTGAAGAATTAGGAGTGGAAAAAAAACCAGCTATTAGAATTTTTGGATGCATCGCTTATACCTATATCCCAGATCTACAAAGAAAAAACTCAGTGAAAAGGATAAAAATGTGTCTTTCTTAGTGCAATTGAGGTATCTAAAGCATATAAATTATTTAATCCATTAACATAGAAGATTACAACAAACAGGATGTTACTTTTGATAAAGAAAACACTTGGAATGACTAGACTAGGTAATAGCCTACCCAGGCTTTTTTGATAATTCGAATTACTAGCAGTAAAATTCAACGACATGTGTGCTCTAAAATTTAGCTGCAATAGCTATTGAAACCTATCTAAGAAGTTTTAGAGCCAATGAAGGAGAAACTTGCTCTCTCCATCGAGTTAGAAAAAGACCTATTTGGATGAAAGATTATAAGGTGACCAGAATTAACGACCCAATCACTCATTTTGCTTTTATTTTCATATTGTGATCTTACTAGTTTTGACAATGTTATTAAAGAAAGGAAATGGAAAAAAGTGATGGATGATGAATTTGTTGCAATTGAAAGAAATGAAACTTTGAAGCTAGTCAATCTTTCAAAGAGATACAAAACCATTAGAGTGAAATGGGTCTTTAAAACAAAGCTAAAAGAAATCGATGAAGGGACAAATATAAAGTATGCTTAGTCGTTAAGGGATACAAGCAAGAACATGGTATTGACTATACAGAAATGTTTTCAATAGTAGCAAGATATGACATAAAACTCTTGGCCTATTTTCTAACCTTAAGTCAAAATCAACATTGTTGCATAGATACTTGAACGAACATGTTAAATGATAATGTTATGTGTAGCATAAACAAACGTTTACCGTTTATTTAAAGTAAAGTGTAGTCGTTTTTGTAAATAGTTGGTAGCTTTGTAAGTAGACGATAGCTTCTGTTTTACTTGTTTTGTATATAAGGAAATCTGGTTTATGTAAACAGTGAGATGACATAAATAAAAGTCATTTCTTATTATTTCTCTCTCTTCAGTGAAATGGTTCATGGTATTAGAGCCAACAATAAAGCTGTGATCGATCATCATTCTTGATTGATTGGAGCGAGATATTGCAAGGAGTTGTCTGTTGATCGTCATCAATAGATCTATTTTGCTGTTGTGGTTGAGGGAGCAGCTGAATCAAGGGGTCGAGAGTTAGGGTTTGAGGAACTACATTTTCTTCTCACGGGTAAACATCTGGTTTGAGAAGCTTGTAACAATGGAAGGTGTTTCGCATAAGTCACCTGCTAGATTAACTCTAGATCCCAGATTGAGAGGTACGTTTGAAGAAACTCAAATTTATCTTTAAGGATCATACTATCCAGGTATGAGTTTAGTTACTGTAGTTTTGAATGGGAATAATTTTTTGAGCCGGAGTAGATCAGTTAAAATAGCTCTAGGAGCTAAGATGAAATTAAGGTTCATTGATGGAACTCGTCAGAAACTATGTTTATTACTAAGTACTTTACTAGTCTTAAGAAATTATGGGATGAACTCTAATGTCTCATACATGTCCCGCAGCGTACTTGTGGGCGGCAGCACAGTCTATTTGTGGAGCACCTAGGGCTCTAGCTGATTTGACATCTTTGAATCAGTTAATGCAATTTCTAATGGGTCTAAATGAGAGTTATGATCATGTTAGGAATTAAATTTTGGTCATGGAACCTTTGTCATCTATCAATAAGGCATACCCTATGGTCTTAAGGTAGAAAAGCAAAGGGATATGCAGATGGTTTTTAGTGAAGGAATGGAATATAGTGCTATGTTAATGAATACAAGTGGTACAAAGAGGGTCACAAATGGAGAAGGGAAACAATTTAAACATAAATGGGGTGGTAGTGACAAGAGTGAGATGTTATGTTCTTATTGCAAGAAGAACGAACATATGAAGGAAAATTGTTTTAAGCTCACTAGTGTACCAAACTGGTACAAGGAGCTACAGAATAGAAGAGGGAAAGGAAGTGGGAAATCTTATACTGCTAATGCAGTGAATGAAGTTAATTCATTAACTGTAGATAACAGTAAATTAGTAGTAGATATACTGTTGTTAGTACTTCCAATCCTCCATTATCTGAGTTGATCAAATAAGAGTTGCTAAAGTTGGTAAAGAATAAAACAATCACAAATCCTCTCATAGTAAACCTGGCACATCTTTCGAATTTTGCAGGTACACTTCCTTTTCTAGCTCTTTCTAGTCTTGACGGGCTACGTTTAAATTCATAGATATTAGATACAGGAGCCTCAAATCATATGTGTGTGGATATTTCTTTGTTAACCAAACCTGTTGTACCTAACACTTTTATACATGTATATCTACCTAATTGAACTCAGAACTGTGTACATCACATTGGAGATGTTTTCTTTCCTAGTGAACTTGTCTTGACAAAAACTTTGCATATACCTACTTTCAAATTCAACCTTTTGTCTGCTCATAAACTTGCAACCACATCCTCTGTTACCTTCAAAGTTTATCCAAACTACTGCATTTTGCAAGGCCTGAAGACTAACCAAATATTGGCAGTTTGTAAGATTGTAGGTAGACTCTATATCCTAAACAAGGATTCATTCAAAACTGACACAATAGACATAAATTTTTTGTGTGTTATTGAAAGTAGTACTAATAATGTTCATTCTATGTTTATGTACAAGCTTTGGCATCAACGTTTAAGCCATGTTTATGACAATGTACTTAGACATATTATTTCTTGTGATAATAAAATTATTGGTGAAGCTGATGTTTGTGATGTTTGCCCACTTGCTAAACAACATAGATTGTCATTTCCTTCTAGCAATATTCATACTATCTCTGTTTTCCAGTTAGTGCTTAATGATATTTAGGATCCCTATAGTCAACATTCTATCTTTGGGGGGAAATTTTTCCTGACAATAGTGAACGATTACAGTAGGGCAACTTGGACATATTTGATGAATCACAAATGTCAGGTGATCGGTTGTTTGGATAGTTTTTTTAAGATGGTAAGAGATCAGTTTCAGATGTCTGTTCAGACCATACAGATAGATAATGGAGTTGAGTTTTTAAGTGGGGAGTGTCAGAAATTATTTAGGGAATTGGGAATTCTACATCATAAGTCATGTATTTATACACCACAACAGAATGGGATAGTGGAGAGAAAATATAGACACTTATTACAAGTAGCTCGAGCCATCATGTTTCAAGCTTCTTTACCTAAACAATTTTGGGGAGGGTCTATACTTACAACCACCTATCTCATTAATCAACTTCCTACTTCTCTTCTAAAGTGGAAAACACCTTATGAGGTTTTATATAGTTATCCACCCAAGTATGATAATATGAAATCTTTTGGATGTCTTTGTTTTGCCACAAATGTTCAACCTCATAAGGATAAGTTTGATCCAAGAACTTATAAGTGTATTTTTTTGGGATATAGCCATGGACAAAAGGGTTATAAGTTGTTTGATCTAGAATCGCATTATGTTCTGGTTTCCAAAGATGTAGTTTTTCATGAAAATACTTATCCTTATCAGTCTTCATCTAATACAACACCAGTTGTTCCCCTTCCTTTGGTTCCAACTGATCAGCCTTCAGATATTCTTGATGTTTTAACTCCTGGAACTAATAGTTCTCCTGTCAATTTACCTATTTCAAACACTGATACATATTCCACCGAATCTTCATCATCTCATTCTTCAATATTTATAGTTATTACTACTCTAAAGTTGCGTATAAGCAACAGAATATCCTATAAACTAGCCTAGCTAAATGATTTTGTGTCTCATGTAACCACCAATAATGTTTTATCTTCATCATCTTGTTCTCAATATTCTGGTTGTAATTCCTCAGATTACACCCCTTCTACTTTCCCTTTTATACCTACCCTACATCTTACCTATACATACATATTTTTTTTAGCAAATGTTTCCAATATTCAGGAACCTTAATCTTATCATCAGACTAAATGTAATGTACATTGGATAAGAGCTATGTAGCAGGAGTTGGCTGCATTGGAATCCAATAAGACTTGGATTTTAACTGCTTTACTAGACGATAAGAAGGCCATTGGTTCGAGGTGGATTTATAAGGTGAAGCTTGAGCTTGATGGGACTGTTGATCGTTATAAGGCTAGGTTAGTTGCCAAAGGATATCATCAAATTGAAGGAATTGACTTCACTGATAGTTTTTCACCAGTTGTTAAAACAGTAACTGTACGATTGTTGCTAGCTGTTACAACACATTTTTCTTAGCCTATACATCTATTAGATGTAAATAATGCTTTTTTTGCATGGCTTTTTTGATGAGGAAGTGTAGATGTTACCTCTAGATGGGTATACTAAAGCTGGTCCTCGTAAAGTTTGCAAGTTGAATCGGTCCTTATATGGCTTAAAGTAAGCCTCATGAAATGGAATTGTGAATTTACCAAGCATTTGCTTTCTTACGGTTTTGTACAATCACAATATGATCATTGTTTGTTTACTAAATCCACTAGTTTTTCTTTTGTTTCCCTTCTTATCTATATGGATGACATTCTGTTGACTGGACCGTCTAAAGTAATCTTAAGTGATGTTAAAAGTTTTCTGCATTCTGCTTTTACCATTAAGGATCTTAGCCCAGGTAAATATTTCCTTAGTTTAGAGATTGCTAGATCATCCATTGGTTTGTATGTTAATTAGAGAAAATATGTATTGGATATTCTCTCTGATTCGAGTTTGACTGGAGCAAAACTAGTTTCTACACCATTGCCTAAGGGCTTATAGTTAATTGACAAATCTGGTCAGTTATTAGATGATGTTGGGCAATATCGACGATTGATTGGTAGGCTACTGTATTTAGGTTTTACTAGGCCTGACATTACTTATGCAGTTCAACAGTTAAGTCAGTTCCTTAATACTCCTTGTAAGGGTCATTAGGATGCTGCTCTTCACTTGTTGAAATATTTGAAAGGTTGTCCTTCTGAGGGTTTGTTTTTTCCTGCTTCCACTGCATCTTTTGTTATTGCATTATCATCTCTTTGTTCTCTTGTGGTTTATTGTGATGTTGATTGGGGATCATGTTTGACGACTCGAAGATCTATTTCTCGATTTTATGTTTTCTTGGGTTCTTCTTTAGTTTCTTAGAAGACTAAAAAATAGCCCACAATTTTTAGATCTTCTACTGAAGCAAAGTATCGTAGCATGGCTTCAGCTGTGCGTGAATTGTTATGGATTTCTTATGTGTTGCGTGATTTACAGATTTCTTTTACTTCACCTATTCCTTTATGATGTGGTAACAAGGATGCCCTACATATTACTGCTAATCCGGTATTTCATGAATGCACCGAACATCTTGATATTGATTGTCATGTAATTCGTGATCAATACAAGTTGGATTTTGTTGCTCCTACTCATATTTCTTCCAAGGACCAGTTAGCTGATCTGTTTACTAAGGCTTTGGTAGCCCTAATTTTTGCCTCACTCTTGTCCAAGTTGGGTTTGGTTGATGTTCACCAAACTCCAACTTGAAAGAGGGATGTTAAATGATAATGTTATGTATAGCATAAATAGACGTGTACTGTTTATTTAAAGTAAAGTGTAGTGATTTTTGTAAATAGTTGGTTGCTTTGTAAGTAGGCGATAGATTTTGTTTTACTTGTTTTGTATACAAGGAAATCTGGCTTATGTAAACAGTGAAATGACATAAATAAAAGTCAACTCTTATTATTTCTGTCTCTTCGGAGAAATGGTTTAGCACATGTATTTATCGAATAGCTCCCAAGTTATATCAAAATTGGAAACGAGCATAAAGTATACAAACTAAATAAGGCTCTTTATGATCTTAAACAAGCCTATAGGCTTGGTATATTCATATTAAGGCTTATTTTCTTAAAGCTAGATTTTTGAAATGTTCGTATGAACATTATTTCTTTGTTAAGATTGAAAATCATGGAAAATTGCTCATTGTTTATTTATATGTTGATAACTTGATTTTTACTAGAAATTATGATGCTATGTTTGAATAATTCAAGAAGTCCATGATGAATGAGTTTGAAATCTCCAATCTTGGGATGATGCATTACTTTCTTTATATTAAAGTGATGCAATCTAGTGATGGGGTTTTATTTCTTAAAATAAATATGCTGGAGAAATTTTGGATAGTTTTGGAGGAAGGATTGTAATCATGCAAAAACTCCAATTGAGTTAGGTTTGAAATTACATAAAGACTTTAAAGGGAAGAAGCTTGACAACACCCTCTATAAACAAATGGTGGGCAATTCGATGTATTTGATTGCAACAAGACTGGACATAATGTGAGTTTCATCAGTAGATATGTGGAGAATCCTCCATAAATTCATTTTTTGGTAGCTAAAATAATCCTTTGTTACTTGCTAAGGAACACAAGATTTTTTAATATTGTACATGAAAAAGGGAAAAGCTCAACTTGCTTGGATTTACTGACTAAGGTTATGTAAAAGATTAAGATGACATGCATGAGAAGCACTTTATGATATGCTTTTATGTTTGGTACATGTACTATTTTACGGTCATCCAATAAGAAACCAATAGGGAGGGAATTGATGAATTTTGTTGCAGTTTCACCTATTAATAGATGCACCAAATCTTTTGGATGTCATTTCTGCACATCCTTATCAAGTATCAGTGATTTATAGTATGAATGGATGCATCTAAAAGTAAGAAACAAAGCTACACTCCATAATTATCATCATCATCATCACACCCAGCCTGAAATCTCGCAGTGAAGTGAGATCTGAAAAGGTCTGATAGTACGCAGCCTTACCCCTACATAATAGAGAGGTTATTTCTGATAGATCCACATGTAGATGTGACAGGTAAAATAATGATGCAGGACACAAAAGCAATACGTGAATACGTACAAACTAACACGCCGAATAATAATAAAAAATAAGGACAAAACCAAAATTAATAAAAAACGAATAATAATAATAATAATAATAATAATAATAATAATAATAATAATAATAATAATAATAATAATAATAATAATAATAATACAACATAAAAACTAAATACTAGAAAATTCCATGAATAATTAAAGTGTATTAGAAGAAATACAAAAATTTTAGGAAAACAATTTTAATAATAGTAAATAGCAAACCAAAATAAAAAAGGAGCAAAATTCTTATAAAGAGCACTAAAAAACTGCAATTGTGTTTGAAAAGGAAGGCAAAAACGAACTAGTGAGGCTTGCCAGACAAAAGGAGCGATGCGTCGAGAAGATAATTTAAAAAACAAGGCTTTAACAACAGTGTGAGGTATCAAGGAAGCGTGGTGTCTCAGTTGAAGCGTCAGGTCTGCCAACGGGTCTCTTGTCAGGAGGCTCAAGGAAGCTAACGAGGGGATGTGTACCAGATACCCTACAAAAATGAATAATAGTTTATCAAAATGCGTGTAAGATGCCGAGCCTCCCCATTTGAAACAACTGGCTTGGTTAGGCTGACAAGTGCTACATACAGAGCCTAGAAGAAGATCCCAAGCTAACTTGTTCATCAGCGAAGTCAGACGTTATGTACAATGATCCGGGGAGTAAAAAAAGGAACTTGCTTGTGGCCTCAAAAAATAACCCAGAAGTATAACTACAGACGTACACAACATTACTCCAAATAGAAGAGATCACACTAAGAGGCCAGCAAACACAAGCAACTATATGGCTATAAACAGTAGACTAACGTGAAAAGACCAAAGATATAGACAAAACACTAATAGAAATTTAGGAAGCAAAAGGTAAAATTGTGCACCTAAATGTCGGTCGTTGTGAGCTGCCTCGTGCCATGGATATAATACTACAACAATAAAGGCAACAATATATATCTATGTATAGCTCTTATCCGATGAACTGGTAACGGCCAAATTGTACCGCAACTTTCCCCGTTGGGCTAATACTGTGACTATGGAGATGCAGAAGGTGACTCGAAGCTCTCTTTATTGGTTGTGGAGATGCAGAAGGTGCCTCGGAGCTCTCTCTATAGAACACAACTTACCACTCTCTGGACCTTCAATCTCCAAAAAGTTCTCTCCACACGAAGCTTCAACACCAAAATCCTTGCTTTCACTCTCACCTATACTACTACCAAAATCCTTGCAAATATTTAAAGTTAGATAAAAAAATCAAATAGCAATAAACCTTCCAAGACAAGTTCGTGTTTGGTCTGTCTACACAAAAACTCAAACCCAACCTATCAAAGAAAACTGTGGAAGCAAAAATTTGGCTCAATTAAAAAAGGAAAATGCAAGGACTCGTGGTTTTAAAGAGATAAACAAGCAACGAATTCTCTAAAGAGAAAGATGAGGCAGATCGTGAAGAGGAAGAAGAAAGGGAGGCATCTCGCTCGTCGCAAGACACTTTATAACTCAGCAAATGCTGAGTCAGAACGCCGCCCATGTTTCCTCATTCATAAGTCATCCCAATTTATTAGGAGATGCTTCCTCTTTCAAAAAGCCAAAAAGGCAAAAGCTATTTAAAAATTAATGAATACGAGATTGTTTGTTTCCGTTTTTTCTTTCATTTTTTGTTCTCGTTTTTGTAAAATGAAAAATAGGTCAGTAAAACGTATTTGGTTTACTCTGTTGTGATTTTTTGTTTCTGAAAATAAAAAAACTACAACAGTTTTACAAAAACAAAAAAATATCGTTTCTCTTAATTTTGATAACATGTTTTCTTCAACAGAAAAACAACATATCCCTATTATCTATCTCGAATAATAATAATAATAATAAAGTACAAAATTTATAATAATAACTAATTATTAATTAATTAATAATAATAATAAGATAATTAATTTGGTATAATAAAATTAACAATATTAATAATAGTAAG
>JANZLX010000213.1:42627724-42642070 GCA_025531955.1 Erythroxylum orinocense
ATAACTTATTAAAAATTAATAATAATAAATAAATAAATAAAATTAATAATAATAAGAATAACTTAATAATAATAATAATAATAAACCAAACATATTTTTATTTTCAGTTTTTTATTAGAAATCTCAACTAAACAGGTTTTTGTTTCAGTTTTTATATTGCAAATCTCAACCAAACAGATTTTTGTTTTTTAAAGGAAAAAAAACAGAAACTAAAAACAAGAAATAGAAACCAAAAATAAAAACAGAAAAATAAAAGTGGAACAAAACGGTCTATAAATTATAATTATAAACGAAAAAAAAAAAAGTCTAAGTTTGTGGCTTTAGGATATGTGATGTGATGCCGAGCCTTAGCACCAAAATTTTAAAGAACGAGACGATTACAAGCCCAGGGAATACATGGGCTCTATTTACCAAATTATATGGAAAATCTATTTCTAATTTTAAAAAAATGTAAATATCTAGTGATCCATAAACGGACGACCTTAGCATCGTTTCTCTATAAAACCTCTCCAAAACCCTAAACACACATTTCGTTAACGCTCTCTGCCCATCCGTGATTTATCTATCCATCGATACACAAAATGGCGACTCGCTTTCTATCCAAAGCTCTGCTTCTCAAACCCACTGCCGCAACCACCACCGTGACGTCCCCCCTTTGCCGTTCCGTCTTATCTACCCGTTCATTCTCTCTCCTCCGCACCGCTCTCCGGCCGCTCTCGTCCGCCGCGCACTTCTATCCGGCCTCCATCTCATCTCGGTGCTTCTCCACCCGTACTACGACTTCTTCGCTCAACGACCCCAGCCCCAATTGGTCCAATCGCCCCCCAAAAGAAACCATCTTGCTCGACGGCTGCGATTTCGAGCACTGGCTTGTTGTTCTGGAGAAGCCTGAAGGTGATCCCACGAGAGATGAGATTATCGATAGCTACATTAAAACCCTAGCGATGGTGGTTGGCAGGTATTAAGAACAATAGTCAGACCGCTCATTTCTTTTTACCAAAGTTTTCTGTGAATCTTGTTGAAATTTCCGCTTGTTATTTGCATCTGTAGTGAGGAGGAAGCAAGAAAAAAGATATATTCAGTGTCAACCAGATGCTACTTCGCATTTGGAGCACTTGTGTCTGAGGAGCTCTCCTACAAGCTTAAAGGTACTAATGTTTCTAATGGGTTTTGTTTATTTGATACTATTATGTATTTGGTTTGATGGTTTTTGGTATGCTTTTTCTTTTCCAGAATTGCCTAAAGTTCGTTGGGTTCTTCCTGATTCATACTTGGACGTTAAGAACAAAGATTATGGAGGTGAGATTTTTAATTAAGTTAATGAAATGAAATATGAATGCTGTATGTGCTACGTGGACGTAATCTTTTTATTTCTTTTTTTTTTTGGACATATTGTGAAACACGAATCCATAATCATGATTTGTAAGTTTTATCTGTGAGGATGCTTTTCAACTTTAGTGAGTTGTAAGCAGTCACCGGTTTCATCTAGTGCAGTTGTTTACACTTTGATCTCAACTAATTTTCAACGAAGTTTTAGATTTGGATAAGGTTGAATAAGGTTAGATTGATGGATGTTGAAATTCTTAAAAAATTGTCTTGATTTACAATTGCGCACACAACTATGGGTATATTGGAGGCAATCCATTCTCAAAAAATTCGGTGGTAACTTATTAATGATGGGAGATATTGATGGTTGTTTCCAAGCCTTGCAATTTTGCTTTGGATGTGCCAATAATTGATTTGTTCTCATGGTTGAATCTTCAATGTAAGGTGAAAATTCATGTGAGGTACTATTCTGAGATGTAGTGATATGATTAAGAAGCTTCTCTTTAAATACCCGCTTTCATTTTCCGTCAATTTCTCATAGAGATAGCCCTAATGTCTTCTTCATTTCCACAGTATTACCTTGATTCATTTCTCATATTATTGAGATTCTGTCTCTACATTATTCAAGTTTTCTGTAATTTCTTTATCAGCTCTGTGATAGACAATTGTATGCTCTTCTCTCTGTTTTTCTCAGGGGAACCATTTATTGATGGAAAAGCTGTTCCATATGATCCGAAGTATCATGAGGAATGGATAAGAAACAATGCCAAGGCAAATGAGAGAAATAGGCGCAATGATAGACCGCGTAACTTTGATAGGTCAAGAAATTTTGAAAGGAGAAGGGAAAACATGCAGAATCGGGATTTTCAAAACAGAGAACCTCCTATGTCTAATCAGGGTATGCAACACTCTGCAGCCACAGTGGGTGGAATGCCACATAACAGTATGGGAGGACCAGGTGGTCCACCACCACCACCTCCTGGCAACTATCCTAGTGGAATGACCCATAACAACATGCCTAATCAGGGTGTGCAACACCCTCCTCCCAATATGGGTGGAATGCCACAAAACAACATGGGAAGACCAGGCGGACCACCTCCACCGCCCCCCGGCAACTATCCACCTCCACCACCCCCCGGCAACTATCGATCTCCACCACCCCCTGGCAGCTATCCACCTCCACCACCCCCTGGCAACTATCCTGGTGGAATGACCCATAACAATATGGGTGGGCCGGCAGGGCCACAACAACCTCCTAACAGTTATATGGGTGGAATGCCAAACAACAACTTTGGAGGGATGCCGCCAAACAATTTGGGAGGGATGCCACCTCCCAACAATATGGGAGGAGTGCCCCCAAATGCAGGATGGTCTAACAACACAGGTGGGAATTATCAGGGAATGCCATACCAAGGTCCACCATCATATCAAGGTAGTTACAACCCCAGTAGGGATGGAAACGGTACCGGTGGCAACCAGTAAAATCATGTTTTAGTTGAGAATGTAGATATGGAAGGAAAAGAATGTAACGGTTACTAATTTGATATCTTTGTTTGGATGTTTACAAGCAATTTGTTTGTGGATGGACTTACTATCTAAAGAGCGAACCTGCTATGCTTGTATTGCATAATTTTGAGTAGCTAGTAGCTAGAATTATGATCCATTCGGTTCTTAATATTTCGTCCTTGTACTAATATTTCGTTAAATTTACTTTATGAAGTTGGGAAAGGATGGTGAGATTCAAAGTTCACCTTTTTCAAAATTAGGTCCAAAGATATCATTTTGTGACCGAAAATGCCTTTGTTTACAAGAATTTTAAGTTTAATACGATTGTTAAAGAAAAAATATTACAAAAAATAGTAAATTCTTGCAACTGTTACAAAAAGGAAATTGAAAGTGTAACATCATACTTAAAAGTTAATATGCCAATTTAAAGACTATATTAATTTAAAACGTTTGTTAATGTTAATAATATTAATTACAACTTATCGTTCTCAAACTATAAGTGCCTAATTGCCATGTGATTTATTGGTTTAAAAACAATTGCTTTCCCATAAATTTCTAGCTAAGGTCAAAGAATACCAAAATCAATTGCCTTCCATTACATATTTTTGTTTATAAATTTCACTTGTATTGTAAAATATCTTTAACAATTATTGTCCTTTTTGTAGCATACTAGCATTTTGTCAAGTAAGCGCGTCTTAATAGATATGATTCTTAGGGGACGGATCCTCTGTCCCCTATCCTGTCCTATTAAATCTCAAACATTAATTTTTGTGGGATCTAAGAAACAGAGGATCCTAGTATTGATTCTTACTACTTCTATGCTTTTGTTTCTGTACTTAGTACGGTAACGGAGAAAGGATGACAAATGTAATAAGGCATGGCTAGTCTTGGCCAGGGTTGACTGGGTCACAGCGGACCATAGATCGACTATGGTCGGCGTGATCGAGTCATGGGTCAAGGTTAGGCCAGGCATAGGCAAGACCGTGACTCGATCGTTATTTTAAAAATGACATAATTTTTTTACATTTTTTTATAAAAATATATGGTTGGGCCACGAGTGACCTATCCTAGCTGTCGGGTCGGGCCTGTAGACAATCCTACAACCAACTAGTGCATTTTTAAAAATCCGTTAAATCGAGGTTTAAAAGATTCAGTCGGTATTAGACTTTTATAAAATCGGTTAAAGATTAAATAAAATTAAAAAACTTAAAATATAATTAAAAGAGATTTTCTTATTTATCGAAAAATTTGAAGTTCAATTAAAAATTAAATAAAAATAATTAATTTATTTTAGTTTATAAAAACTCGTTAATTTACAAAAATGGACTAGTTAATTAATAAATTGATCGATTTTTAACAATAAGAGATATTAAAATAAATCGAACTGAAAAGTTGGAATGTTCAAGCATTTTGCGATTGAACAAGTTGAATTTTTTAATCATTAGTTTCCATTGTTAAAATGAAAATTACTTAAAATAATTACCTTTCCTATTAGATTAGATTTATACTAATGCTGGACTTTCTCATGATAAAATATATTAAATTACATGTATCTCAGCAGATTTCCTTTTCATTTAATAAAATTATGAAGTCTTTGGTTGTTAACTACATGATATATACATGCTATACATTTTTTTTCAATTAATTTGAATTTTAAATTTTTAAATTTTTGAGTTTGTATTATTGATTCAAAAATTTAACTGGTTCGACCGATTCATTCATAAAAACTTTGAACTGTCCAACTTTTTGGTTCAATTTTTAACTATTCAGTTTTATTTACTTCAATAACTCTTGTTTTTAAAAATTGATTAGCTATTAATTAATCGATCAATTTTTATAAATTAATAAGTTCTTATAAACTAAAATAAATCAACTAATTTTTATTTAATAATATATTTTAATTAAACTTCAAATTCTTCGATTTCTTTTAATTATGTTTGAGATTTTTTAATTTTATTAAATCTTTATTAAATTTTATGAAAATTTAATAACCTTAAACTTCTTATCGTACCGGCTTAACTTTTAGCCCAAGTTTTAAAACATTTTTTCGGATCAATCAGAAGTTCCAATTGCACTACAAGCTATATTGAGAAAAAGATTCAGTAACTTAATTAGTTCCCTTAGTAATCAATATAATTAAATCACATAAATGTTTTACATTAATATTTGAATTTATATAGTATTAACAATAACTATTAGTAGTAAAACAATTTAATATCACCGTTACTAAGAGTTAAAAAGACCACATATAAGTTATACCTAACAAACAATTTAATTTCAGAATTTCTAGCAATAAATTCTTAGGCTATAAAAAAGAAACGCTTATGTGAGCTAGTACTACGCATATTCTTTAGCATGGCAAATACTAAACTTGTTTCCTTTGTTCTCATAATCACCCTCCTGTTATACGTAGGTTCGTCAATTGCCTTTGTTTTCAAGATATACTGATATAGTCATATAGTATCAGTCATTAGATATATACGTATGGATTTCGAAGACTTACTGTTCTCTTTGGATTTTTTGGTATTCAGATTATGGTTATGCAGACGATCGATGCTGCGCTGAACATTATGAGCTTGGACGGTGCATACCAGGAGTGGATGACAATCCTGAGAAGAATGGAAAATGCTGGAAATTTTGCATTGAGGGATGTACGAGAGGAGGATTTTGCAAGGGAACTAGCAACAATAAACACCATTGTCACTGCTACTGTTGATCTCTTTAAACAACACTGCTATTGCTATTAATAACGAGTTATGTATTGATTGTTGTCAATGGCCAATTTGAATAAAACATGATCCTGCCATGGATATCCATCCTTTACTTTTAAGTTAAAGAGTAACAGTTGAATATGCATGAGAAGTTTCAGATATATGTATCCACACTATGCAAGCCAAACATTTTGATAGATAATCACACGTTAGAAATGCAAGATCAGAAGGCTAAAAATTAAAGGACAAAAGAATAAAGTCTTTAGCATTATTAAGGTATCAGGTTTAGAACGGAGAAGTGAACACCAGAGATGATGCTTTTATTTTAAAGACCGTCACCCATAATGAAGTCAGACAACATCCTCCAACTTCACTCCTCAATGAACAAGTGTTAAGAACTAAAGAAGATGAGATAAAGGAAAGGGTAATACCTCTTTACGCTTTAACCTTCATCAATATTTTATTGTTACGTCTGCGTGTGAGTCTACCGAAAATAACCTCTTTATTATGTAAAAATAAGGTTGTATATTATCATACCTTCTCAGACCCTGCTTTATTGTGAAACTTCGAACTAGTGTAATGAACTATATTAATAGCTACGTATCAGTTGTAACTAATTTGGGAAATAATAGATTTTTTATCTATGCTTTCTCTCTTTCTCTACTACGTAGCTAATCCAAAAGTTTGGGCCAATAACCTTTGTTCCTCTTGATCCATGTGATCAGTGTTCAGGAAAACTAGAGCTGATATTCTCAGATATTTGTAGTCAGTCCCACTGAAGAGGTGTTATCGAGAGGAAACACACCTATGGGAGGACATTTAGGTTATTTGGAGACAATCAAATACATACAAATTCTGGAAGAGAATGTAAGCAGACATCAGGACTTTAATCGTAAGTGTGACATTTCCCAGCGGAAGAAGTGAGTCAGTTGCCAGTTCTGAAATCTTACAAACACCTATTCTACACAAAGTTTGGATGAATATCATTTCTTAATTTGTAGAGGGTCTTTCTAAATCGAAAAAGGAGTGCCTCAATTCTATAAAATTGAAATCAAGAGTTGAATTTCACATGTTTAGCATTCCACTGCCAAAGTTAAAAATAGTAATTTTGGTCACCATACAAGTTTTCCTGCTTTACGAAAAACTGAAGAAGGCAATTAATTGTAAGGCAAGAGATCGTAAGGATAGATTAAAATCTTCATTTCATAATGACTCGTGGCAAAAGAACTAAAAAATATGCAAACTTCTACAAATTTGCATTATATGCTACTATCTGTAACCACGAACTTACATGGGATGAGCCTGCAAAGAATTTTTCATCGATCCAATTAGGATCTTTCGGAAACAATAGTAAGATTTAGCAATGCCAAGCAAGTGATGTTGGAGCAGTCACCTAGCCATCCATATTTTTCATGTTTGGTGTTGATGCATTTAAAGAACTTGAATACTTCAGGGATTTGTAAGTGAGCGACCTGCAGAAGGAGCAGTAAGCACCCCATCCATGGACTCCATTTTCTTGCTTTTGGCAGACTGGATTTGCTCTGCAAGGGAAACTTCTCTCGAAACATTTTCTCTCTTAATGAACTCAGCATCCAGTTTTTCCCAGGTAGGGTTTGGGGCAATCAATGCATCTCCTTGACTAATCCACTGACCTTTGATGGCCTTCTTTTTCCGTAGCTGACATAAGGACAGCATATCCCACAACAAAGCAACATCAGACACCCCAAAAGGACTAGTTGAAATTTAAGCAATCGGTTATGGCTATAAAGATTCATCATGACTATGGTCGATACATGTCAAGATACAAGAATAAGAAGATAGTTGGAGCACACGTCACTACATTAAAAGAAAATACAATTGTGTGATAATATTACTTCTGGTTGGCAGAGCTCCAACTTAAACCATGTAAAGGCTCTATTACTGCTCAGGAATGAAGATCACAAAACTCTTCAATTTATTTCTCACTCTGATAGATGCATAAACCTCTTATCTCATTTTCAAAAATTGGCTTGCAGGTTTCATCACTTCTAACATAATAGGCGCTGTACAATAAGTTTGATCAAACACATTATCCCTTTTTGATATTATTGGCTACTAATGCACTCTGTAGCCAACCTCAACTTACTTATTGATTGCCAAAATGCTTGAAAATAACAAGAAAAAGTATTTCTTAGACAAAGTTACCTTTGTCAATCTTCGCTTGAGAGTCATAGTTTTAGAAACTGAAGACCATTCTTTCCTTCGATTTGATTTTCTGAGTCTTTTCCTCTTTGCTTCTTCCCTTGCTTTTGCTCTCCATTCCCGTTCTATTTTCTTTTGGGCAAATCTCACCATCTTTGTTGCTTTTGCCCGTGCTCTTTCTATCTTTGCTTGTTCCTTTGCATTTGCCTTGTCCATGTCACGTTGGAGTTTCTGGACTGTTAATTCTTCCTTTAATTTCTCATAGCTATCCCAATCTAGCTCCTCTTGGTCACTAGCTCCTGTCTTAGCTGCTTTCGCTATGCCATATGCCCATGAGACGAAGAACTTCTGTCCTAGCCTTTTCCATTTCAGACGAGTACTCCACAGCTTTTTAAGTGAAGTGCTTATTTTGGCCTTGGTCTCATCACTGAAAGAAAAAAAAGTTATATAGAAATATGTATGTGTGTGTGTGTAATGCAAGGGCTAAAAAAGGAAACAAAACTGTAGATCATACAGTGGACTCTATTGGCCAGAGGATAAGACGAATTTTAACTATATCACTTCTGTGTTCCATAACATTACAATTTTTGGCCCCGGTTGAGTTAATTACGTAGATCCTAACTTCGGGACTCATTTGAGGCTCCATCTAAAAACAGCATGCAAGTGATCGTTGTACATCTCCAAAATGGTATAGATATATTTGAAGGTTTTGAGGATCCATCAAAGAACAGCTTGCAAATGACTCTTGTTGATATATCTCCAGAATGGTAAAAACTTATCCCTTAAAAGTTTCAAATTTAAACTAGTCATTGATATTTTATTTTTAACAATTGAATCAGAGATGGGATTAAGATTTTCATTTAGTTACATTTCAATAGACAGTTTATCTAGTCAAACTTATTTTTCCTTTCTAGTGACAGCAAAGTGAAAGTTAGTGCACTAAATAATGGAGAAAAAATTTAATCGTTTCTTTTGAGGAAACTGACCCCATTAAGTCTCAAAAGACTCCATACAAATGAATTTAAAAGGAAGGATACAATGGCTACAGGCTTTTTAGAAGGGAACTCATCAAGCCAGGTGGCCAATTTGGTAGTCATGGTATGCCATCTAAAACTTTGAAAACAATTTTAGTCTTAATAAAAGTAAATTGCAGTTGGAATATCATTTTCCCCAATCTTCGGGGAGTCTAACTCGTGACGCCTAAATGTGCCACTTGTTAGATGAGTCCTCTTTCAGCAGGCTTGTTACTGACTTTGTTAGAAACACTTGGAATAGTCTGTTCCATTTTAACTAGTTTTTGAACAAGATAATTAAAATAAAAAGAATTAGGACTAGTACATAAAATTGTTGATTTGAAAATACAGTGATTTGTTTCCCATTTCCTAATGTTTCTTTTGGTTTGTCATAAAACAGTTTGGGCAACACAATATTGTTAACCTTTTCCTTTCCTGAACCCCATCCAACCTAAGTGAGGATCTAAACTAAAACCTTGGTCCTGGGAGGGAATGCCAGCCACTAGGCTGCTCACTCAATCTCTCCTATTTACTGAAATACTGATCCTTTATCATAATCAAGAATTATATCAGTAGAGTATTATGTTAGAAGCCAGCAATATGGAACTCTTAGAATAAGTACTCACAAGATTTCAGCAAATGTCATTAGTACAAAAAAAATTTCAGCAAATGTCATGAATACCTTTGGTAAAGTTACCAACTTTCAGTTTTAGTTAATCAATAGGGGATCCAGCATGATGGACAGCTGTTTTTCTAAATTTCTTATCCATTCTAATACTCTCCAAGTATCATGTTAAGTCTGTGGATGTAGATAAACTCATGTTTAAAATATTTCTTGAGCAGTACAATAAAGATCTTAAACACACAGAAAAAAAAGGGTTCACCTGTGAGCCAGGGGATGTTCTGACATCTTCTTTCTGACCTGAAAGTTGTCGAATATAACAAATCAAAAAGCATCTTAAATAGGAAAATGAAGACATGTAACCAGAAATGATAATCATTACTTCAACATGTGGCATGAAGTACATAAGGAGTTGTTAAAATAAGTCCTAAAAGTTCAAAGGTTTTCACTTTTCAAGTTTTATCAAAAGATCTAACTCATATCAGAAATTCTTGGACGTATAATCAATCTTTTCAGGTAAAATAAAGGATATTGCAATAGTAGAGAAGACAATGATTTAAAATATACTTGACAATTTGCACTATAAGTAATTGAAATTGAAATTTGTTCTCTGAATTTTTCTCAAAAGGTACTTTAAAAATTACAATAGGCATTCATCTTAAATCAAAGGTTAAAAAGAAAGTACCTGGCTCACTTTGATAGGAAATTTTCACTTTGATGTGAAAATAAAACAATAAGTTTATTGTCTCCATTAAAATTGGCCTTGATTTTTTACTTTATCATATTTTATTTTATTTGTTTATACATATTGAAGGAGTTCATAAATGAAAAGTCGAGGGAATGAACAAATTAAAGTCCCATTAAACTCTATCCTGAAAGCTGCAAGAAGCAGTAATGACAATAGATGTCTACATCTAGGAAATTTTTGTTTTTGGAAAGAAAAATTGGTACATCAGGTAACACAAATGTCCTTTCACAGTAGTGAAGAAAACCAGCACTAATTAATTCTTACAAACCAGCACTAATTAATTCTTACATGACTTCACCTGGGGGTCTCTTAAGGCCTCTATTGTTCTCTGCTTAATTAGTACACGAGTCTCTACAGCAAGTTGAAAACAATTTCAATTGAAAATCAAGCAGAGAGGTATTTAAAAGGAAAACTGGAAGTGGATAGAGAGCTCAGTGAATTAGTTGTCTGCTTTGATCAGACTTACCTGCAGGATGTTGTTTGCCTTTGTTCCAAGGAATCTTCCCTTTATTGCCATGCTTTCTCTTTCTTCTTTTTCTATCATTATCAACACTCAGAATATCAGAACAGTCATAACCATCCAGCTGAACCTCACCGCTGTAATCCTGCTTCTCAATGGGATGTATACCAAGTTTTGACTGGAAATGCTTGCCAGGACCTGATGTCTCTACTTCATCAACACCGATTAGTGATGCTTTAATGTGTACATTTCTTGGGTTGGAACTAAGAACAGCATATGAGGGGCATTTATTCTCCATTGGTCTATGATAACTCCATAGTACTATGTTTGGTTGAAATTTTGTGTACTTCACCATTTTGTCTAGTGATCCCCAAGAGATACTGTAGTGTATATTGCTGCAAGGAATTTGTAGAACATGCAATTTCCTTCAGAGGGTGAAAGGATAGCAGATAGTTAGCATATGATGGAACTATGCAGACTGCTGAAGCATGTTCCTATCAGAAACACCAAATATTTCTGTAAAATGCAGAGATGGAAAAGAAATTCAACGTCTTATGTTAAAGGACTCAACAAATGTGAAAATTATTCAAATGGAATTATAGAAGAGCTGATCTTTGGAAAGGATTAAACAGAAACCCATCCCCTCTATGCAGTTGATAATAATCAAATATCGGTCAGCAACAGATTCCTTCTCCCAAAGCATGTTGGAGAACTTCATTACTCATGTAAATCACGAACTGGAATGGATAATATGTTTCATGGACACTGTTAAAATGTACATGTGAAACCATTCCCCAAGACCAACCTCATAATGCAAACAAGTAAGGGTCTCTAGCGTCTGGTGATGTTATAAGCAAAGGAGTTGCAAGTTCTTCTGCAGCAAATGGGCAGCCATCAAGACCTCAAGAATCGATTCAATAGTACTCAGAGATATTCAAGTACTAGGACCCAGAATACAGAACGAAACCAAAGAACATTACACACCGAATTGACACACCCTTCTCAATCTATCAATAAAACATAGTGATGATATCATTGAAATAATAAGGCAATGTTCTTTCGTCTCTTGTACAACATTGTGTGGCTGCTAAGAAAGCCATGCAGTTTCATCAGAGCTACAATTCCTAATATAAATAAAAAATCCAATTGATGAGAGAAACTCCATAATGAAACTATGCTCATAATACCCACCACTAGGAAGATAGAATTAAACTGTTACTTATAAAAATAGTTGAAAATAGTTTTCGGCCAAGTGTTGAAAATAGAAACCAGAGAGATGTTCAATTCATGTTAGTCTCCCTTGTGAAATGGTTACTCAAGTTTTTATACCAACTTACTACCAGTTGAATTCAAATACGACTGGTAGTAAGTTGGTATAAAAACTTGAGTAACCATTTCACTAGGGAGACTAACATGAATTGAACATCTCTCTGGTTTCTATTTTCTCTTCTGTGTGTTCTCTCTCTCCTCTCCTTCTTTTCATTTTTCCTTTTCTCTGTTTTTCTCTTCTTTTTAAATAAAAATTCAAGCCACATAAACATTTGAAGTAAAATGCCATATTTAAACCCATACACGTACCCAAGGGTCATCGGACCAGTAGAGAAATTGAGGTTTTATTCATTGCTTTTTGGGTTGTTTCTTGAGGAGTAAAAACAAAGAACCGCAGAAGAGCAACTACTAGGTGAGGCATTTCAAGTTCATTTCTTACTTGCTATCCATAACCGAAAATTTTTGAAACCAGAACAGAAAAGGCAACCCAATTGCGGAAACAAGCCAAATATGCAGGAAAGGTAGAAAAGTTAGGGACTTACAAAGGAAAAACCGGCATTTCAGGTTACTAAAGTGTAGGCTACTCTACTCAGAAAGCAGGTGGCACTGAGGATTGTGTCTTGGGTTTCCTAATTATCTCCTTCTGTTTAGTGTTTGCAGGAAGCAAGATTAGTCCTTTATCTCACTAGCAAATAAGAGAAGAGGAGGGGGTGACGAATTTGAACCTGACATTGAGGATTAGCTTTTCGCAGTGGTTCAGCCTCTCCTCTCCTATGTTTTAGCTGCCTCGGCTTTCGTTTCCTTTTGACTACCCCTCACTATTGCTTCTTCACCGAGCTTCGCTTATTGGCATCTCTAGTTTTACTGTGTAATTTTGGATGTAGAAAATTGAAGACTTATTTCTTGATAGTAGCTACTCCTCTTGAGTTATTACAAAACATGGTAAAGGCTCAAATTCACAGGACTCATTTCAAACATTAACTTTAAGAAATCCTAATAGCTAATAGACTGTCTTAAATTTTAGTATCTGCCATTTTAGATGGTGTAAATTTAGTAATGAACAGTGTATGATGTAAAATTGCCTCAGTTTATTTCATTGAGAGAACGAATATATATACACATGTTTGGAATATTTGAGTATCTGTACAGCTACGAATTTGTTACAACTGACTGTGAGAATGTATTGTCTATGTCACAGGAGTATTTGTTATTGTGAGGGAGCTGATCATGTGGACTGGATCTGGTCTTGGACTTGTCGTTTGGGCTTTAACATTTAATAGGCCTGTATCTCTTACATCCCCTCTCAAACGAAACCGGGGATTAGGGATTAGGTTGAGTTTGGACATCAGATAAGCCAAACGTGCGGCTGTCAAAGGTTTCGTAAGTAGATCAGCTACCTGGTCGATGGTGCTGACATGCCGCACTTCTAAAACGCCATCAGTGACTTTATCGCGAATGAAGTGAAGATCCAGTTCAAAGTGTTTGGTACGAGAGTGGAATACGGGGTTGTGAGCCAATGACCGAGCCCCGTTGTTGTCGCACCAGATGATGGGTTTCTGAGACACGAGAAATCCGAGTTCGGAGAGAAGGGACTTGAGCCATATTACTTCCGTGGAGACTTGTGAGAGCGCTCGATATTCTGCCTCCGTGCTGGAGCGAGCCACGACCGATTGTTTCTTGGAGTTCCAATACACAAGATTCCCCCCGAGGAAGACACAGCCACCGCTGGTTGACTTCCGATCATCAGGTGAGCTAGCCCAGTCTGAATCGCTGAAGGCATGAAGCTGGAGCGGAGAGGAGGAGGGCCGAAAGTGAAGCCCTAAGTCAGCAGTTCCTTGAAGATAACGCAGAACCCTCTTGAGAGCAATCCAGTGAGTTGTCAATGGATTAGTCAGAAATTGACTCAATTTGTTGACAGAATAGCTAATATCTGGTCTGGTATTGCAGAGATATTGCAGAGCCCCGACTAAGCTGCGATACAGTGAGGGGTCCGAGAAGGGGAGACCATCGTGGAGAGACAACTTGGACCCAGGAGAGATAGGAGTGGCACAAGGCTTGGCGGAGGACATGTTGGCGCGATGGAGTAGATCACGCACATACTGAGATTGAGAGAGATAGAGCCCAGTCGCATTCCGGTAAGCCTCAAACCCTAGAAAATAATTGATGCTGCCTAATGTGGTGAGAGCAAATTGAGAGTGGAGCTTAGCAATGAGGTCCCGTATAGCCTCTTCACTATTCCCTGTAAGAAGAATGTCATCAACATAAACTAGGGCAATAAGAAATGAACCATTCTTGCGGTAGTAGTAGAGAGAGGTGTCAGACTTGGAGTTGACAAAACCCCAAGTATTGAATGCGGCTTTCAGAGTCTGAAACCATGCTCTGGGAGCTTGCTTCAAGCCATATAGTGCTTTGGACAGACGACAGACATGAGTCGGGTGAGTAGGGCTTTCAAAACCCTGAGGTTGGCTGATGTAGACCACCTCCTGTAGAGTTCCATTAAGGAACGCATT
>JANZLX010000213.1:42642170-42663161 GCA_025531955.1 Erythroxylum orinocense
AGCTGATCATGTGGACTGGATCTGGTCTTGGACTTGTCGTTTGGGCTTTAACATTTAATAGGCCTGTATCTCTTACAGATGGGAGATTATAATCTGTGGCAAGGTCTCCACCTAGCCTGTGACTCCTTTATGTTGTTGTGAAGTACATTAAGTACTCCATAGAAAATAACTTGTAATGCTAAAGGTTAGAAGTTTTGATTGTTATATTAAAATTTTTGGAGAAAGAAAAGACCTTTAAGAAATTACTTATAAATTGAGTTAAAATTTATTATGATCCATCCATAGTGAATTTAACTTTATGCCATGTTATCATTTACCTCCTAATAGCCAAAAGGCATTAACTTTATCCCAAGTTATCATTTACCTCCTAATAGCCAAAAGACATTAACTTTATCCCAAGTTATCATTTACCTCCCTAAGACATGACCTACATCATATCCTTTACTAACTGATCAAGTTTATGAGGGAAACTAACAACCTTAGAGATTTATTAAACTTGTTATGTAGATAACTTCTTCGCTATCTTCGGAGGATTTCATTAAAAAATTTAAATATAGTAAGCCCCTAATAAACCCTTGTATAACTACATGCTTTATAATGTTCATGAAAAATACTAAAAGGTGAAACCTTTTCCGCAGTATAAACCAAAGCTGTCCCAAACTTACCGGCTAGTATCGACGACGATCAGGCTTTTGGTTTCTGGTCAGCTATCTCTGTCTCTCGTCTTTTTGCTTGTTCATCTCACTTGGGTATCAGTTATTTGTGCAGTTGGGTGGAGTTCACTGAAGCTTTTTTGCCCGTTCTATTGATCATGGGCACCTTACTGATCACGGGAACTTTATAAAAGCTTGTGTCTTTCATTAGTTGTTGAATTTGCACTTTGTTATGTGGTTGATTTTATCAGCGCTTGTTGGTATCTGTGCTTGTTTTTGTTGGTCGGGTTGTTTGCTGACGTTCATACGCGCGTCTTCATGAAGAATAGGGCCCCCAAGTGCATGATATTGAAATTTATATATTTACTTATCACCACATCTTGTCAATTCGATGTAGTGCTTTTGGATATCATCGGGGGAACTTTTCGTGATGAAGATACTGTTCTTTGAAAAACTAGTTTATGGGAACGCTTGCGTGAAACTGATATGCATGTATAAATTAATTTTGATACATGTATTAATGTTTGCATTAGCACAAAGGCCACTCCGATGAAATTAAGCAGAACTTAGTGGTGACCGCCAGTCGCTAGTGCCTTCAATTTGCCATGGTTTAACCGTCTATTCCTCAATTACTGCTTCCTTTCATATATTGGTTCACATTGCTGAGGAAATAAGTTCAGCGCTTTTTTTTTTTGCTTTTGGCTTTTGAAAATGCTTAAAGTGCTGATCCTTTTGAGTTTTCAATGTCTTGTCAGACTGTTCTCCGACTTGAGATACCATTTTCACCTTCATGGTCTGTTTACCATATCTTGCAAGTCTTTAAAACTCGTCTTCATCTTTTTCTGCTTGCAGTTATTTTCTGGAGAAATGATCGGTAAGTTGTTTCTTGAGCAGGTGTTTGGAGCATTGATTTAAGGAACAAGTAAAATGGATTTAAAGTCGAAAGGTATAGCCTGGGTTGGGAATATTTGCCAGAAGTTTGAAACTATGTGCAGTGAAGTGGATAACATCCTAAACCAGGTATTTTCATTGTTTCTATTCTAGTTTTTCTTCAGTTTGTACCAATATGATGGTGTAAAAGTCATAGACCATCAATTAACAGCTGTACCTCCACTTACCTATTTCATGCATCAAAAATTGCCGTGCCTCCACTTTGATCAAGCTACCTCAGTTATGAACTTTTCTTATGCATTTACTGCTTCTTGATTTGCAGGATACAGTGAAATATGTTGAAAATCAAGTAAATAATGTTGGTGAGAACATGAAAAGATTCTATGCTGAAGTAGTTCAAGATATAAATCCTCTTTTACAGAATTCTTCAAAGAATGCAACTCATGTAGAGCCTTCTGATACAAATCCTGCCACTTGTACTTCCGTTCAAACAACAATTAAAATTCAGGGAGATGATGAGCACAGTAATAATCAAGAGAAATTCCCTGCAGGTGAAGAGCAACCACCTATTTCTAAAGATGCTGAAGTTGTTGACGATGTTAAGCCTCTCTTACAGAATGCTATAGAAAGCGCAACTCTTGTAGTGCCTTCCAATGCAAATCCTTCCCCTCATTCTTCTACTCAATCAATAAGTAGAATTCAGAGAGATGATGAAAATATTATTCTTGAAGAGAAATCCCCCATTGTTGCAGAGCAATCGCCTGTTTTTGAGGATGGTGAAGTTGTCCAAGTTATAAATCCTCTTTTACAGAATGCTACAAAAGTTGCAATTCAATTAGTGCCTTCCAAGACAGACTGTGTCACTAATACTTCTTTGGAGTCAACAATTAGAATTCAGAGAGATGATGACCATGTTATTGATCAAGAGAAATTCCTTACTGCTGAAGAGCAATCACCGGTTTTTGAAGAGAGATCATCCATAGAGCTCACGTATTCTGTGCATCCAAAGGACAGGAAGATTCATGCATCTAGTGAGCTTCACTCTTCAGATCAATTGGGTGCTCAAACTTTTGAGGAAGCGCTTGAAGGTACAAAGTCTGATGTAGCATTAGGAGACACAAAAGATGTTTTAAAAGATGAGAACTCTGATGTGAACTTTGAAGAAAATGAAGTGGAGGAGACCTCTACAAGACAGAGGTTTGAATTGTTTTCATCTGACATGAAAGAATCTTTGGAAGAGTCATTATTGAATGAATTTATTGATGATGATTGCAATGTTCCATGTGGACTTCTTGCTGAGGTTTCACATGTGACTTCACTTCATGGAGAGAACTTTCAGTATCCTCAAAGGGAAAAAGTAGCTTGTGGTGGATTTTCAGTTGGTTCTGACTGTCTTTATAAAGATAGAAGCGCTATTTCTTTGTCAAGTGATTTCCCATGGTCAACATGTGAGGAGAAAATAGTGCAGGACCTTGCGTGCTCCAACAGTTCCTTAAAATCAGGTCACTGTAGTGAGTTGGAGAATTCATTCTACAGTACCCCTACCATCATAAGTTCTTGTAATGATCCTTCTAGCGGGGCCAGTCACGGTTCTTGTAGTTCTGGTTTTCTCTTATCTTCCACATCTGGAACATATGTATGCTGTAATAATGAGATGGAAGATATGGGAACTACCTCCTCCAACAGCATTATTTCCTTGGAATCTATGAGTAAGTATTTCGCTATTTCTTATTTATATGCAATATTTAGTTACTTCTACAACTGTTTGTCCTTTCAGTTAATTTTTGATAGAGTAACAATGTCTGTGGAAATGTTGGAATATGTCTTTGGGGTGATAATTTCGAGCTATTATTTGATGCTTGGCATTTCTTTGGAAAGGTTTGAGGGGTTACTTGCGTTTGGCGGACAATTTTCTAAATATGGGATTCTATTCTACTGATTCTTTCTTTCCAGTTATTTTGCGTGTATTCGAGAGGATTTCTTTCAGTCTTTATTGTCTGCTTTATCCAGTAATACTTATTTAGAAAGTCGTATGTCATCTTAGGCATATGAAGTGATTTCTAAATATTCTTGGAAAATGGTCATATGGTTTAATGTTAAGTTGCTGTTCTTTCTATTGATAAAAACTGAGTTTTCCTGGGTGATGTAATTATAAAAAACAAGATTGAATAGCATATATATCTATCTATTTTGTTTGTGCATGTATGTTAGATATTATTGGTAAGCAGTGGAGAAGCATCAGTTTAGGCATCATGTGAAGAAGTATTTATCAGTTTGTTTGGCTCTATCTGGCAAGTATTCATTGTAGGTAGTTGTCACTCAAGGCAAGGCCTTTGTGTGACCTATCTTGAACTCTATGCTATTTGACATGAGAAAATGATTATTCACGAATCCACTATTTCCTTTCAATAATGCAGTACAATGTAATATGAAAGAGGATATCTCAAAACTTTTAGGTTTGCAAGGCATGTTGGATCTGGATATGGTTTCTTCCAAAAAAAGAGAACAGAAATGGTCAATCTATTGTTACTTCAAGCTAACTGTAAATGCGTCTGACAATATGTTGTAGCCCGCCTGTCCAGTACAATCTTCATCCATTTGTTGGACTTTGGTTTCCTGCAAATGATAAGTATTCTAGTAGTGATGGTTTGTGATTCCTAGATCACACCCTTCTGCCAAAATACGCCGTTAGGAACAGACATCTTCATCCTGTAAGATGTCAAGAAGTCTAAGTTGCTCCCTTATGACCTTGCTATTTATTTACTTGTTTGCTGCTATGTGCTTTCCTCTTCGTTGGATATTAAATATACTTTTATCTAATAACACCATTATTTGATTGTCTTCTTATTCAACTTTTGCTATTAATGTTATTTCTATTTGTTGTCATAAAATCATGTACAGGAAGTTCCAGTAGCTGTGGTTATATCAGTGATGATATGGAAGAAATGGATACAGTTGATTTGACTGATAAGGTGAAACCAGAGGAGAGATGTGTCTCTGTGGACATTAGAAAACATCACGGAGTCTTTTCTAGACCTCGGACTTTCAGATCATACAAGGTTCACTCTTGCTCCGCCCTTTTCATGGTTATATATGTGTTTGGCCCCATTGATCGAGCATTTATGGATTTGCTACATCATCTTTCAGACATCTAATTGTTTTTCTAAGTCAGGATGCTTGAATAGAATTCTCGGGAGTATATTCCGTGCAATATTTATTTGAAAATCAAAAGAAAACAATGCACAGTTAAAATTTGTGTTGATCTTCAACTTTTGGAATTCGTAAAACTAAAATACAACAGCACCACCATATAGAAAACTAACAACCCTACGTTGTTTTTTGCTTTGAAGAAAATGATCAAGGATGCTTTTACACACAAGAAAAGATTAATCAAGGAGTATGAGCAGCTAGCTATTTTGTATGGAGACCCTGATTCAGTTTGTGGCCAGGATACAATGCAGAGACACTCGTGTCCAAGTGGCCCTTTAGCATGGGAACTGAATTTACAGAATCGTGAGAAGCATGACTCTGACTGGGAACTTTTGTAAACGTTTCAAGAGGCTGAAGGAAACAACTGGCGATGAGGATGAGGCTGGTTAAACGGTTGGACTTGGACAAACTGTTGCTCCTGGTAAATAAAGCTGAAGATGGTGCCCCTCTTATGAATAATAACCAACCCTTTTCCCTGCTGTGAATAGAATAATGAGTTGGATGTTAGTGTTAACAGAGATTTTATTTAGAGGACTGCCTGCAATTTATTTGGGAAACTTGGAAGTGATTTCTGGTAGTTTAACAACCTAAAGAGTTTCGGTACTCCAATGCTTTTTATTGTCACATCTCCACCTATGTTTACCCGAAATAGTTTCTTTATTATGTAGGAGTAAGGTTGCATATTATTAAACTTCAAATCTTGCTTTATTAACAGAACTTCGGACTGAGTATGAGGATGATGATGGCTGATGCCTTTCTAGTTAAACACCATCCCTTTGTGGAATCATATAGTGTATGTTGTGTTCTACAAAGCAATAGCTACGAGGAATCTAACATGGAAGGAAGAGGGAATCCTCAATTCTAACAATGCAATTAACTCAAAAGATCCTGAGTTATTCCTTAACAACGTGCAATATATGGATAATTTCAAACACAAATTATTCTCAAGCCTGACTAAATAAAAGGACAAACAATATAAAAAATCTTTCAAAAGAACAAGACAGGTTTTTCAAAAACCTCTGACCTTAGCCACTTCGCAAACAAACTGAAAAAACAGAACCGCTTACTGAGGCGGACCATTCGACTGACAGTTCAAAGAGAATTTTGAGAATATGATAATGAGCGAAGCTTATGGTTTCCATGCTCGTTGCCTTCGCTTTCTCGCCGCGAATCCCCTCCCATTTCCTTACCGCCACTGCCACCGTCGCCCATTCTCCGCCAACACCATCACCAACAGCCCGCCGTGTTCGGTTTCCATAGCCAATAAGAAAGAGAAGGTTATCGTGATTTCTGGTCCCACTGGTTCTGGAAAGACCCGTCTTGCGTTAGAGCTCGCAAAGCGTCTCAACGGAGAAATTATTAGTGCGGACTCTGTCCAGGTCACTAACCTATCCCTTTTTCTTATTTTTCATCCGACTTTCATGTATTATGTTGGAGACAGTATGGATGCTTGTGGGTGTCTGTTTATATTCTGCTTTCAAACTGTTTTTTTTTCCCCTACTGGTAATGAATGTTTTGACCAGGGAAACTTATTCGGAAAGGTGAAGCGATTTTGTCGTTATAAATACATTTAAAACTGGGAAGTAAAGAAAAGAAAAGCACATTGCAGTTCTCACCATTGCTGTTTTTATCTGGGGAGAAAATTTAGCACCTTTACTGGTTAGCTCGGGGAATTTAGTTTTTGAAGAATTGCCTCGTGGTGTGCGTTAACTTCATAGCATATGCAGATACTAAGGTGTTCCGGTGCTAAATCTGATATAAACGTTACGATGGATTGAAATCATTGAATCTTTCATTCTTACTAATTACTATTTGATGAATGGAGAAAGGGGTTAAGAACCATGGACTAAGTAAATTGAGTTTACTGGCCTTTTAGTGCAGGTGTATCGTGGTCTTGATGTTGGATCTGCAAAGCCTTCCTTAAGTGACAGAAAGGTATTTATTTTAGGCGTTATTGGCTTTTAGTACTTTGCTTTTACTGACATATCCCACTCTTTAATCAATAAATTAAGAGAAAGCATTCCAAGTAGTTAATTAGTTGCATGTTAAATATGTTATATGTATGCACATAACTTGGATTTTTTGTTTCTTTTTGAACAAAGACATTGTAGAAGTTGTTGAGAGAAGATCAGTTATGATCAATGCAATGATTGATGCTCTGTTTCTGATCAACCTTCTTTTAGGCATGTTAATTGTATGGAGTCTGCTGCAATTCCCACAAGCATACATTACAAGTTGTGCTCAGTGAGAGAGAGAGAGAGAGGTGAGAGAGAGGGAGTGAGTTGCTATTACAACTTAAAGTAGTGCCTAGGATTTTGTATGGCCACGAAAATATTAAAGAAGAAAATGTGAACAAATGAAGATTACACCTGTTATTATCTTATTTTATGCAGGTTTCTTTTATGTCTATGGCAGAACCAATGGTTCAACTGGGTTAGCCAATACTGCATAGTCTTCTCTTTCTCCACAGAGGTCCACCCTCACGATTGAACCTTGGTAGATTAGGGGGAAATAAACCTTCTCAATAACTATGGCCAACTTCTGGGGACTTATTTTGGTGAACTCTTCTATGTTCTTTTTGTCTACAAATCATCATCAAACTAAAAGGGAAATGCTTAATTGTAAAGAATGGAGCTAGATATACAGAAACTTTTGCAGAAACTTTTACTAAAGTCTTGTTTCTAATTGAGTATGTGGAGATTATATAGTGCTATATTTACTACAAACTTTATATCATATTACTGCTACTCTATGTGTACGTGTCTGAATCCAGACATAGAATTTAGCAAAATTTTCATAGGAAAAAAGAAGTGTTATCCCTTTCGTATCATACATAATCATTTATAAAGTCGTCTGAGCAACCTTACCATTATTCACTCTGGTGTGGCATTTATTTCCTATTAAATATGTAAATTATGTTATTTTTCTAGAAATGTTGTCAGTTATTTGAATCAACTGGTGTAGTTCTGTTAACTTCATTTTGCAGGAAGTGCAACACCATCTGATTGACATTTTACACCCATCTGAAGGTATATTCTCTGAGGAAACATTTATCTTACAAGAGTGTTATATGACATGTAGTTTATGCTTATTTTCTTTTGCTACGTTTTTTTCTTACCATTAAGATGTTTATCATGCACTGTCTTTTCAGATTACAGCGTTGGACAATTTTTTGAAGATGCAAGGCAAGTCACACAAAATATTCTCAGGAATAACCGTGTGCCTATTGTGGCTGGTGGGACTGGATTGTACTTACGATGGTAAGTTATCTTTAGACTTGACTCCATGATGAGTCAGATATAGAACTAGTGTTTCCCTGTTTTCTACGACGTATATCAAACTTTTCAATTTATGAAATCCCTCAGATACGGCCAGGACAACATTTTGGCCTGATTAGCTAATTATTGGGTGCATTATTATCAAAAAAAGTGAAAAGAAAACGTCAAGAATACATATCCCAATAATATCATTAATTGTGTTATGAGTTTTAATGTGTAATATCAACATTTTTTTCATAAAAGTTTGAGTTCATTATGAATATAGGTATATCCTTTTAATTACATCCACTCATTTAATTCTACACATATGTATATATATAAAGGATAAGCATATGATTCATTTAAGCCATATTTCTCCAATCTCTCCCCTTGTATAAACATGGAATCAAAGCCACTCCTACTTTCTGTTGGTTTCCTTATAATTTCTACCTTGTGGGCCATTCAAAAATGTCTAATCTTGCAAATTTCACACGTCAGATGTTCATTCTTGGGTATGAGGGGTGTAAAGTGTGTCAATATCCCATGTTGACTAGGAACAAGTGCCTAATAAGCCTTATAAGACTTAAGCAATCTTTCTCCTCTTAAGGTTCCTTTTGGGGTAGAGTTAATCCTAGCTTTATCATGGTATCAATCCCCCTCCTAGTTTAATATCTGTCCTGCCAGATATGTCTAGCCATGTGAGTTAGTGTAAATGTCTGGTCCAACAAACTTTTCACACCAAATATTCATTCTTAAGTGTGGGGATAAGTATTAATACTCCATATATACTAGGAATAAGAGCCTAATAGTCTTATAAGACTTAGTTTTATTATGGTCTCTTCTCAAGTGAGAAGATTTTTTTAAAATTTTTGATTAAGCGAATTTGTTCCTAAATAAGAAGACCTTTTTAGTTATTGATTTGATTGTTTTCTTTCCAAGTGAGAAGTGTGTTGTTGATTCAGCGAATATTTTTATCTTATGTTGGTTTATTTTTTGTTTGTAACATGCTTGAGCATTGATGTTCTAACTTGAGGAGGTGTATTAGAATATTTATAAGATCAATTATAATCACCCTTGATTTACCATAATCTAAACGGATTGATGTCTAATATTATTATGTAAATCAAGAGATTTTATTACTTAATGTACACATCATTCTTCCTTATATTTAATGCTTCATTATGAGGGTGAGTCTTGGGGCAACTGGTAAAGTTGTTCCTTTGTGACCAAATCACTAGTTCAAGCTACGAAAACAGCCTCTTTGTAAAAATACAAAGGAAAGGTTGCATACATCTTGACCCTCTGCAGACTCCTACAAAGCGAGGAGCCTTGTGCACGGAGAACGTTGACTTTGACTTTATATAATGCTTCATTACTATGTGACATACACAATAGCAATAAGAAACATTTAGCCTTTTGGTTTTTGTGTTCGTAGATGTATACTTTTATGTCGAATCATGCAAATCTTTTGTCAGTCTTTCTCTCCTTCTCAAATTTCTTTATATTTATATTCTAATATCGTATGAGTTTTATTATGTATATGAATGATGTCACTTAAGTCAATGATGTGTTTCTAATTTGAGTTAGATGCATTCGAATGAGTTTGACATCCCTAGTTTATTTGCTCATATATGTATTTTTCCGATTAAGTTCACAGCGATCTTATCTCTTCTACTGTGTTAACATGGTCAAAACTCAGGATAAGCAGTTGTTTAATATTCTACCAAGGACATGAGCTGTTGTTTAGTATCCTTGCCTCCTTGCTCTGCCACCTGCCTATAAGCCCATGTGTCTATAGATCCTTGGGAGACTGATTCTTTTTAGCTTGAATGAGACCTTAGCTTGTCTCATGAGGGCAACTTCATAACCCACTATTTCAGATTCCACATATAATCAATTTACACTTCTTTCAAATTCCTCCAGCTGTGATACTGTTGGAGGTTGTGGCTCTAGTGGTTGGGCCTACGGTGATGTTACTCGTACTGTGGTAAAGGGAGTGACTGTGTCCGTCCATAATCAATTAGGTATATCAAGACGTTTATTATGCAATTGATGATCATCCTGCTTGGGCTGCCAACATTACACATTGAGATTGATGATCATTTCATTTGTGAAATGTCAGTGAAAGAAGAACTTGTGACTGATTTTGTTAGTTTAAGTTACCAACTAGCTAATTTGCTTACCAAGTCTTTTAAAGGCGCTCAAGAGAATATATCTGTGACAAACTTGGTACATTTGACGTCTATCCAGCAATTAGAGGGGGAGTGTTATGAATGTAAGGATATTCTTGTAATTATATGCTTGTAACCCTATTAAGTCTACTAAGATATATATATATATATACACACACATATACACGCACACACACATGGGCTAGGCATATGATTAGCGTAAAAGAGAAGAGGAAACAGAATGACTTATCGTTGATTAGCATTTAGCCATTTACTTTTAATAGTAGCCAGTAAAGATAATCTTATTATTTACTTTCTATATAGGATCCCTAACATAGTTGTTCTAAATCTCCAAAATTGCCCCTCAAGTTGGAGCACAATTACCTAAACTTGTTACAAATTGTCTTTACCCTAAATCCATAATTCTCTCAATGTAGCATTGGAGCATTCAGCATAAGACCTTTAGAAACTTCTAAAATACTATTCTTCACCTCTGGAAGAGTTTTATTTTGACACCACACTTGAAACATCATTCAACTTTCACTCCCAGAAGAATTTTGGCCTGACACTTTCTTGATCCACCACTTGTGAAGTCTATTATAGGGAAGAGAACAATTGCAGTTGAGTTCTCCAACATTCAAGAATGAATTTAAATCTCTAAATCGATAATGTCTCCCCGTCAACTTAAAATAAAAATCTGCAGAAGTGAACTTAAATGAAATCTTAAATAGGATCGACAAAGAAGAAATCTTTGGGACAAAATGAAAAATATCAATAGTAGCATACTCCATGAACAGTATCACGTAGCTACTGCTTACAATCCATGTTAGCATGCTCCATGAACAGTATCACGTAGCTACTGCTTACAATCCATGTCATAAAGCGGTTCTTCCTTTTATAAAGTTTTTTTGGGGCTCACATTGAAAATAGAATGACTTATGATACTGTTCACCACCACATCAACCCTTATCATGTCACAAAGTAATCTTTCCTTTTGTTGTTTTAGGGTTTTTTTCTGGCTCATACTATGTAAAAAAGAAATAGAATGACTTATTATTGATTAGTTTTTCTATTTACTTCCTATATAGGATCCATAACGCAATTTTACGAAATCTCTAACAATTAGCTTAAGCTGTATTCTCCAATCTCTCCCTTTACACTAACAGAGTAGAAAGCCATGCTAATGCTATCATCTTGAGTAGCTTTTTCTTTTCATATGTTGTAATTCTATAGTTATACAGGTTTTCCTAAGTTTATAAGCAATCAGCTCCACTAGATCTTTCCTTTTCGTAAGAAGATTTATCATCAGAATTCGCTTCAAAGTTATCTCATCTCTGTTCATATCAACTACCATCCCTTGAAACTTGTTTCCTTCTTGACATTATACACTTAAATCTAGTGATAAGAAATGGAATGCTTTCCAACATAGCATTTTTGGAACTTGGAGCACCCCTTGGCCATGTATATCGACTACTATTGGCTTTCGGGCTCATTTTTCTTTGCTCAGTATTGAAACAAGATTACGATGAGGCAGTTAGTAGAGAGAATCGGGTTGTAAATTACTGGAAACACCTTAAATGCTGTCAATATTCTGAAGTGAGGTGAAACTAATGTAGCAAATGCATATAAGTATGTTGCATGGAATTTGCAGGTTCATATATGGGAAGCCAGATGTTCCAAAAGCATCACTGGAGATTGCTTCTGAAGTATACTCTGAGCTTTCAGAATTTCAGAAGAATCAAGATTGGGATGCAGCAGTGCAGTTAGTTGTAAAATCAGGCGATCCAAAGGCTGAACTATTGGCTGCCAATGATTGGTACCGTTTGCGGCGCAGCCTTGAGATAATCAAGGTTAACTGGTGATCTTTCAGCTATACTGGTGTGATATTGAGAGTTATTTTCTCTTAACATCTTCTGACACTTGTGTACTGGAATACAATAACTGTTCTATGTTAGGTTATTTTCCTTTTATAACTTGTTTTTTCTCATTCTCATTATTTGTGTATTGGTTATGGGATTTATTTATTTGTCAAGAATGGAGAATTATATGACAGCAGCATGAGTTGCATGAGCTATAATCATTTCATATATCTATTTCTTTTGACATGACAGGCTAGTGGATCTCCACCTTCTGCTTTTCAAGTTCCATATGATTCTTTCAAAGAACCATTCAGCACAGATTCCAGATATAGGTCCTACAGTGTGAATACGTATCAAGATGCAAATGAGTCAGTCAAATCAAAGGATTTGGACTATGAGTTCCTTTGCTTTTTCCTCTCAAGCCGTAGAATAGATCTCTATAGATCAATTGATTTTCGGTGTGAGGAAATGCTATCAGGTGGATTACAACTTGTCCTCTGTGGTATATAGTTATATATCTCCTGGTGATATCAAATTCTCTCATTTTGGTTGATTGGGAGAACTATTACCTTTATCATTCATTAGATGAATATTTGTCAAATTGTTATTTTTTTTAGAACTCTATTTGTTCTAGAGATTTATGGTATTTATGATTTAAATTTGTTGAAGATATATAAAATTTGTAAGATATAGTGGACATGATTGGTTGTACATGTCCTGTAGCATTGTCTTTCAGGCTGGCAAGGTTGTTGTCAATAGTTTCTCTTGGTCATCTATGTTACTGTTTACTTTAACTGCCAGTCTTGCTTGCTGAACTTGTTATTTGAAAAGCTAATTTTAGTAAGGTAAAAAGAGATTCTTATACTAAGCTGCAGTGTTTCCTTAATCATTTTGGATTATTTAAGTATTAGAAACTATTTTTTATCTCTGTGGATCCATCTTAATTATATCTCCTATAGCCTTTTCCTTTTCCATCTTAATTATATCTCCTATAATTTTCTGGTCTTAATTTGATAAGTTTCTTGAATAAGGCATCAATCTTGAGTTACAATTTTGATGCATGTGGTTTCATTATTCAACTCTGAATTATACTTTTTTTTTTTAACTTCGTTTTATTTGTAGGAAGTGATGGGATTTTGTCCGAGGCAAAGTGGCTTCTTGACTCCGGTCTCCTTCCAAATTCCAATTCTGCAACCCGAGCAATTGGTTATAGACAAGTACGTAACTTACGTATGCTCACAATGAATTCCATGATGATATGCTGTTTCTAGTTTTTCTGTCTGGCTGTCTCGTCTTTTGCATGGTAGCTTGGATCTACCTGCTTCAACTTATCAACAAGCTAGCTTTTTTACCTTTTGGATCTTTATGCAACTACCTAGATAACTTTTAGATTAATATACCTTGTTAGATTGATTGGCAAAAATTCTATTTAAATTGATAATAATGTTGGCATTGCTCTCACAATTTCTATGATTTTATACGATTGTCATTTGTCTGGAATCCTTACATGTTCAGTTATGTTTATAACAGAAAGGTTTCCTTTATATGGTTTCAGACTATGGAGTATCTTTTAAATTGTAGGCAAGACGGTGGCATGAGTTCTGCTGGAGATTTTTATGCTTTCCTATCTGAATTCCAGAAGGCATCTAGGTATTTCTGCTTTGCAATTGATAGAGATGTCATACTCCCCAAAGACTTTAATTTGTACAGTAATTGAACTGCAAGTTTCCTTGTTTATTTTTTAACTGGAAATTGCTAATGAGGAAAATAGTGAAAGTTTTATTTGTCATTCAACAGATTAAAACACCAAAGAAGGGTAATGTAAATGCTTTGGGTAGCATATGCTTTCTTATGTTACGTGGAAATGGGTGCCGCTTTTAATAAAATTTTCGTTGCACTTTGTATGATGATGTTATAACCATCATCATATTTGAACTACTGGACATATAGAATTGAAATCCCCTGGTACATGAGGAGTTTGGTATTGGGAAGTTTGAATGGCATCTCTTTTCGTTGTGTTGCAACTTTATTTTTAATCTTGATTGGGTGATGGCAGTTTCTGATCACAATTTTCTGTTGGTATTAATATAGAGTTGGTTTTTATATATGGCTGTTTTATAACAGTTTCTCAAGCCTTCTATATTTTGTTTGCAGAAACTTTGCAAAAAGGCAAATGACGTGGTTCCGCAATGAGCACATCTATCACTGGATTGATGCTTCTAAACCACTGGTATATTTTGCTGTGATTCTGTATTTAAAACTGCTTACGAGTGGTTATTCTAGTCTTTACTAAATGCATGTCTCTTGGGATTTTCTTTTTGGGTTTTTCATAAGGGGGATGTCGATGGTTCTCTCTATAAGGCTCTTAGTGGCCGCTGTTTTATCATTGTGATCACTTTTTTCTTTTGCTCTTGCATTCGTTGTTGTAGCTTTGCAAGTGTTTGCACGCATTAGCAATTCTGTGTCAGAAAGTGAATAACTCAATAGAAAATCTATGTTACAACTGTTGGGTTTTATATTCTAACAATTAAATCTTGAAAATATGTTTTTTCTGTATTTTATCAAGAGGATTGTACAATATTTATATACAGTTTGAGCAAATTATAATCCCTAGATTTAAGGGAATATAATATGGTAATCTACATTCATATCAAATAGAATCAACACTAACCTTATCCATGATAATGCTACTCTTTGTTGATTGTTCATAAGATTTGGTATGAGCTAGTTTATTTAGTAACGACTTCTTAATACTGCTCACAACCTCAGAACAATGCCTGTTGTCTAAGACGCTGCCCAATAAAAATGCAATATTCTGAGACTTTCTAGAAGACGTCTCATGGATGTAATAAACAACACAAATCTTAGCGTTTTTGTATTTCCCTTCCTGCAGGTTTGCTAATTTCCTCAAATGCAATTTCTACAGGAAAAAGTGCTCAACTTTATATGTGATGCATATCATTCTCCAAGCCGGGCAGTGACTGTACCTGAATCTCTTCAAATGAAGAAAGACTTAACCCGCCAACAAGAAGTTCTTCAACTCAAAGGCTACCGCACCAAAAATAGGTAAGATCTTCTAATAGTGACTGAAGAAAGCATAATTACCATTAGTTATGAAGAGCTAAAGAGATCTGTTTGTTTTTCGTGAAGGCATTTTGTTAGCCGCAATGACTGTTCTCACATTCTAGACTGGATAAGAAGAACTCAGGCACAAGCAATGACCCTAGTTTAGTTTCACTTTTAATATTCTCCATTCTAGCCAGAGAGCAATCAAAACCTTCCAAACGAGATGTTTGAGTTTCTTCAAAAGGTGACCTTATCAAGATGCAATCTTTATACCTTGTTGGCCATGCATGTATATCCATGTTGTGAAATCTTGGAGTCCGTCAATGAACATCATCTGATGTTCACTGCCCATAACTGTGATCTGTATTCGTATTTTATACTTATTCAGCATAAGCTTCGAGTATGTTGCATTCTAGCTCATTGTCATTCTTTTTTTCTTCTTAGTTCTCTTGTTTGCTTAATGTTGTTTGTCTATGTATTTGAAACAAAAAGGGGAATTGTTGAACCATATGGAACTGCAAGGAGTTTCAAGTTCAGGTTTAATATAGGTCCTTTGCTCTTTCGTTATCATTTGTCCATTATGGGTACTGTTGTGATTGATCAGGTCGTACATAGAATGATAATTTTCTTTTTGACTGGGGTTTAATTTCATCTTGACTTGAAAAAGACAGGCGGGCAAGTCATTTATTCAATAAAAAATTTCTATTGGAAGGTAATTTTGCAATAGCAAAAGTAAAATAAAATGTTGAGTAAGGACTAAAAGATATCATCTACTTGGTACACTCAAGGACCAATTTTGGTTAGGCTTTAGCTTGGTTTGGACTGGCAAAATTAGCTTGATTTGGCCTGATCTTTCACAATTTTACTTAAAACTAATAGGCTAGTGTTCACTTGGGGGAGGAAGAATAGTATTTCTTCGCTATAAATATGGATTATTAAAAAAAATAAGATATGCATTTGGATATTTCTCTTCAACTCCAAAAAAATTGTATTATTCATTTGACATGAGTAGTTGAAACAAACTCTCCTTTGATAAAAATGAATTTGGGAGTGTGTGACTTGGACTGAAGATATACATATGTCATAATTAGATTATAATTTTTTAATAAAAAATTAAGTTATGGTCATATTCAAGTTTGGATTGTCTAATTTGACTTGACTTAAATTTTTAAATAAAATAACATTATTTTATATGAAATGACAGCGATTATATTTTTAAAAAATAATAAAATACATATTTAATCGAATTCTTTAAATTTTGGGATTTAAAACTCATAAGTTTTAGATTATCTTTTTTTTAATACAATTTATTGTTTTAAAAAATCAGTATTAATAGTAATTCTTAACTTTAATTTTCTCTTTTTCCTTTTCTACTCCCTACTTTTATCTCTCTTCTTTTCTCTGTTTGTCATTATTTATATGTTTATGGTTTCATGGTACAATTATGTTACCCTTTTAGAAAAGTCATATCGTTACTAATTATCATTTGTGTTCAAGTAAGTTGTCTTATTTTATTAGACCAAATTTTTTCATCTTAAAGGTACAATTGATTCATTTTTCTCCTGCACTTTCAAAGAATTTGATTGAGAATTTATTAGTAATTAAAATTTATCAATTTCAATGTAATTATTTTTCTATAATCTTGCATGATTTTCTAAATATAAAAATATGTGGATAACAACAAAATTATTAATATATACTAACATAAACCTAACGAGTCTATTTATACAAGCCTTTTTTGCCTTGATATTTATTTCCAACTTAGCCTCAAAAATTTCTTGCAAAAGCCTCTTACTTTAGAATCGGCGCTTTCTTTCCCTTCCCTTACATACCTCAACAATTGAAGTTTACTGGCACCAAAACTTTGTCTTAGTGTAGTTCATTTTAATTAATGTGTGCAATTAGTCCTCGAATCTTTCATTGGCATTGATGTTTAATTGTTTTACTACGGTTCCTTCCCAAGTACGAATCTGACTATATATATATATATATTCTATCCCTATTATTTGTATCGTTATTGCTATTATTTTTTATTTTTATTTTTTATTAGTAATTTATTTATTTATTAAGCTATTTTCTTTTGTGTCCTGCATCATTATTTTGCATGTCACATCTACATGTGAGTTTACCGGAAATAGCCGCTCTATTATGTAGGGGTAAGGCTGCGTATTATATGACCTCCTCAAATTCTGCTTCATTGCGAAATTTCAGACTGGGTGCAATGATAATGATGATGAAGGTGATATGTTGATATGTACTTTGTTTGTTTATCATATCAAAATCATATTGACATGTCTTTTACATGGTTGTCATATTAGAAATTTAGAATTTTTAACTTGTTGAATTTAAATAAGGAATTTCTCTAATTGTAACAAGTAAGAGATAATTTATTAAAATTATCTTCAATTAAATTTTATTAAAAGAGTCGTGATAATTTAAAATAATTTCTAATTGAACTTGAAATTTGTTTTCAAATCAAATTAAAATTATATTTCAAATAAAAATTTAATTTATTTAGGAATCAGTGGGTTTAATCTAATTTAATTATTAAAAGAATTGAACATATTATTTTAGATAATGAAGATCAATACCTATAATCAAATAAGGTTTGTATTCCATGTATATAATTTGATATTATTTGCACATATATATATATGATGTATATTGAATTACATGCTTTATATGTATGATATTATATGTAATTTGTGTTTGATGAGACGAACAAAATGAAATCCTTAGTTAAATTATTATGTACACATTGAGAACGTGATTGCTTCTTTTTATTATTTAAGAATAATACCAAAATTATGTTTGTTATAATGCTTATTGAGTAATTAAAGGCCCCGATGACCTGAATATACTTTATTTAAAATTAACGAGTCTTATTTAACTAAATTTGTATGATTAGGATGAGTGATTTGTAATTATTTGAATTTAGGGGTAAGGTTAGGAATAGTATACAATATATGTTTTGATAGTATTATCACCTAATGGATCTAAGAGCCAAATGAGATGTGGTTGATAAAGATGTTATCTACTTAATTTAAGTCTAGTTAGTTTATTAAGTGACTTAAGATCAACTAAATTTAAATAGAATCTTAGACTACTAGAAAGATTACAATAATCTTTCATAATGAAGGTTATTATTTTGAATAAAATAGTGATAGTAACTAAATATATGGTTAAAGTGTTAGTCTTATTTTTTAATCATGACATATAACGTATTACTTGCTTACTTACATTAAAATTTTATTCTAAGTAGAAATTAACTATGATTAGTATAGTTGATATTAAGCTATCAGTGAACTAAATTTCTTAGACATATGATTGGGTCTGAAAAAAGTTTTCAAAGTTAGAAAGGAAAATTGTATGTCTAATATTTTATTTTGTTATAATCCTTAATGAGGATTTGGTGACAAAATTTTAGAAATATGTCAATATCATATAGATAACAAAGTGTGATGACATTTTAAGTTGATTAATATCTCATAAACTTTAAACACAACATGTAAGATGGATGTCAACATCGAAATACGATAACGAAAATAGTTGCATGAAGTAAAGTTGAAAGGTATAGTACTTCGATGAAATTGTTTTATTCAATTTAGCCTCCTAAAAGCATAAATAAGGACTATGTTTGAAGGTATTAGGTATAGTTTGATAATAATTTTCATTAGAAGGGAAAATAATTTGTCAAACATAATCGGAAATCAAAACAGAGCAAAAGAAGGGGACGAAAGCAAAGTTTTGGGAGCCAAAAGTAATGTTCTTCTGGACTTTTTTCTTATTTCAATGTCGTACCAAAACATAATTGGGCTATATATACAAAAGCCCAAACACTAACAACTAACAAGCTAATAACCGCTATTAACAACAAATTAAGTTACTAATAACATTTCTTCATAATTGCTTGACTTTTCTTGCCAATTCATAATATGATAGAGACCATATATATATGTGTGTATATGTATGTGGGGGGGGGGGGGGTATGTGTGTGTGCGTCTGTTTTTGTGTGTGTGTGTTCTTGCCAATATATAATATTATAGATATATGTATATATTAGTCCATGTTTTTGAGTATTTGATATTGCAATTTAGATTCGGCATTATTACAATATTAAAGGCACGGTAAGAAACAAAATGTTAAATAAAAATAGTTGATCCAAGTTTATATAAATAATTTACACGTGTTGGATCAAATGAGACTTATGCTTGACATAAGTGGCAAAAGTATAAAGTTAGATAACTAAAACTATTTTTTATGTCATGTTTGTTAAATCAACTTGATGAGAATCTTAAAATTACATGTATCCTTTTGATTATTAATTGTATGAAACTAGTGAAACTTATTAAGTTGAAAAATAATCAAATCAATCGCTAGTGAAAAGATGGTAATGATATTAAATTGGTAAATCTTATACATAGAATGTATAAAATGTAATAATAATTTATAAAAGGATAATACTTGTAGTTCATTAAATTTACTAGTGACTTTATATGAAATAGTCATATATATTAAATGAAATATTAATTTAAATTTTTTAAAAGTTCAAATTATTTAAATCAAAGTAGAAATTTAAGCATTGAAAATGTCAAACTACCCCTAAAAGATCGATGTAGCGAGATATAAAATTTTTGGTTATTTATAGGAATGTGATTCTTTAGCGAATATCTTCATAACTAAATTCTATAATTATATAGGCTTTTGTAAGGAGAAAAACACAATATCAGATATTGTATGATGCAATATTTTTTTATAACTATGCTTAGTAATAGAATTTACTTTCAAAATTTTCAATTAAATCAATATTAAGATTTCATATTAGACAGAAAATAGTAGAACTTGGAAATGGCCAAAGTTAATGATTTTGGGATATGGTGCTTTGTTGAAACATATATTATCTGATAAATTTAAAACTAAACTGGATAATAAAAAGTTATAAGACATTTAAACAATTGGATATAATTTTACAGACTTATCGAATAAACCATTTATCCTAATGAATACTTATAGGAAAATGTTCTCAAGAAAAATAGTAAGAATAAGATGAAATTTGAAAATTTTAAATCACATAAAAATACATCTAATTGAAATTATTGTCTTTGTTGATAAATTTGATGTATAGTTGAAAGGTTACAAAATGTTGAAAGATTCACATTCGTAATGGATTCAATAAGCTTGTTTTGGATATGATTGTGAGTTTATTATGTTTATAAAAAGTAAGTGGGGTATATATATACTCTTTAGCGAGAATGCGTAGAGACATATTACTTGTAAAAAAACAATAATTTAAATTTTCAATTGTTAAATATATGATTGCCAAAGAATAACTCTTACTCAATATGAAAAAATAACTATTTAGTTTTGAGAATTGAATTTATTTGCCTACTTATTCTAAGTCAAGTTCATAGATAATGTACTAAAGATATTTAATATCTGAAATATCAGATATTTGTGAAGCATTAAAGATATCAATTGTTCTGTGTCTGACTTCATATTGAAGTTTAAGATTATAAGGATATTAAATCAGAAGTAAATCCTGGTTAAATTATATTTTACGTAAAAAATATTATTTTGAAATTAGAAAGGTTTCAATGTATCATTAATTGTTATTCAAGTTATAATACATTTTTCATTTAGTATAAATGATTATTCAAATCATGAGTTCTTTAATAAACTTGGTATTTCCTTCCAATGCTCAAGTCAGTAATGCACTGATATGCTACATGAGGTCGAGGTCGCTGCTCCGAGAAGATCATGTCGAACTACCTCACGGCCTACTAGATTCAGGGACTATATTTAAGTTTTTTTTAATTATTCATTTGTTTTAATTTTATTTTTACGTTGAGTGGAATTATAACACTCCTTCAAGGGTTTTCTTTTC
>JANZLX010000213.1:42663261-42678976 GCA_025531955.1 Erythroxylum orinocense
TTATTTTTACGTTGAGTGGAATTATAACACTCCTTCAAGGGTTTTCTTTTCGGTTCTTTCCCTTGACGCTTTTATTTTAACCGACAGGATAGGTAATTCTTTTTCTATAAATTTTGATGTAACTCGACTTGTCACACATCAATAAGAAAAATTACCTCTTTCCTAAACCCTAAAAGTTTACGTCTGAAAATCACCTTTACCCCCAGCTGTCTACAACACGGCGTTCTGTTCTTCTTCTCTAACATCGTGTCGATTCACCTATTTGACAAAGGGTGCTTCGTAATATGTACTATAGAATATAAAACTTAGCGAGCATGCAAAAGAAGCCAAGATATTTCTAAAGATCCTAGTACATACTTAGGTAATTTTTTTTAATTATGATGATATTTGAGAAAAAATTGAAAGATTTAAAATAGTACTCATTATAGAGAATCTTGTAGAATTCTTTCATTAAACCATTATCCCAGTATCCTAATAGTAGATGATCGTTATATGGTAATATGGTATAAGATAATTAAAGATTGATTTAATATGAGTGAGAGATTGTTGATTTATACCTTGATTGGTTATAATTTAATTACATAATTATTTAAAGATATTATTTATCTTGTTCATATTAGATATACATAATTAATTCTATAAGACAAATTTACATAATAAATGAAATTATGGTGAGATTATTATTATGAAATTTATGTTATATTATGTATTATCATTAGATTGTTCCTAGTTATTATTTTATTAAAATAGAACCTTAAAAGAATGTAAAAAAACTAGAACAATTTGTGTCGTTTCACTTGTAAAAGAAGTAGTCAATCTCATAAAGTAAAATATAGAGATAGTTAAACAAACTTGTGGTGATTGTTTGGTAGCAAGTTCACTAAATTACCCTATATGAACTTTTCATTTGAAATATTACTTTTATATCTATGAAAATTATCATTATGATGATTGTATAAGTGATCATTTGAATTGAAATCTCTAAAGCATCTTATACAGGAATTGCTATATTTTGACACTACACTACTTATAATCTATTATTATATTCAAATAAAACTCAATCGACAGTCATTAGGTATAATATGAATTTCATCACCTTAAAATGATTATGAATAATGCTTCATTATTTTTTATTAATATTGATCCGAAAAATCTTTGGTCGAGGTGAAATGACACTTTGAAAATGATTTTATAAATATTATTAATTGAATCAATTCCTAATGTTAGAAAACTAACATGATTTGACACAATATGATGAACATTAATTTCATGATTTACGCCTAATTAGAATATTGGATGATGAAAATATTAAATTATACAAAAAAATTCATACACGAAATGGTTTATTAATATCACTTTGACATTCCTAAATATTTAGGTTGTCATAATGTTAAACACCAGTCTTGATTTATGAATTTAAATGTTTTAATAAGATAATTAAAGGTAAATTTAATTTGTTTAATCATAAATATATTTTTGGGTTATAATTTATATGCATTACTATCATATATTAAATGCTAATGGGTCACATAAAAAAAAGGGATGAAGAGAGAAAAAGTTTTTTTAATCAAATTGAACTTTATTGTAAAGTTTAAGAAATTTTATGATTAAATATGATATATTTAATAAACAAGGATTAATATGAAATATTGGATCTTATTTAGGCCTAATTGGTATTTAATTATAATTAATTATAGTCCTAATTAAAATTTAATTAAAATTATAAAATTATTTCAATTAAATTACTAAAAAGTCCATATCATATTATAAATAATCTTAAGTTTTAAAAACCTAACATTTCTTGTCTAATCATGTGTATAATAGTTATAGAGATTTCTTAACACTTTCTGTAAATACTATTAGAAGTTAGACGCTTGCCCCACTATGATAATTTACGAATTAAGATTCATGCTTTATTATATTTACGTGTTAATCATGTTATAACATTTTAAGTAATTTTGTGTTTTGAGAAATTAAAGGAAAAAGTTTTTTTCTTATTCCACTGTGCCTGTCTCGATTTTCCAATAAATTATCCCTTGTTAATTAATTTTTTTAAAATATGATTTTTATGAAGAAATTTAAACAACAAAAAAGTTATATATATATACACACACATACAAAGAGATGCTACGAATACAAGTTGACACTATGAATACAAGTGGTTTATTCTTCTTACGATTACTAACAACTTAAGAAACATTTTACCAAAAAAAAAAACAACTTAAGAAACATAAATGGAAAAATACATAAATTTGAAGTAAAAAAACTCAACGAAATTAGGTTTTTATCCTTAAATTGAAGGCAATCTTCAATCTTTCTTTCTTTCCTTTTTAGCTCTTTTTTAATTAAAAATATTTGATCAAATCGATATTGCAACGAAATGAGAGAAAAACAAGTAAAAAAATATTTTGACATTACTTATAATAAAATAAAAAATAATTCGTCAAATAGCAGGTTTGTTGTTGTTAAATCATTATTGCTTTTCTAATGCTATAAATATTCATCACCTATGTATGTATTTACTCGAGACTCGAGTACAAAATATAATTATGAGCTAAGATTTTCATCATAGTTTATTTTTATATTTGCAAAACTAATATAAAATCCTTCCAATTTCTTTAAGATTACAAATCATAATGAGATCAAAATGAGGCTTGTTGAACCATGCGCTAAATTTAGTTGTTTTTAGCGGGTCGACTTATAGGTTAAGTTTAGATGCAGATAAATTTGAGGTCCAATTATTAAATAAAATAATATTATTTTACTTAAAAAAATTGAGTATAGGGTAAACTTGAGTCTGAATTGCTCAGACCATGATCTAATTAAACAAAATTATTTTATATTTTAAAATTTTAAAAATTATTTTAAAAGCTTGACGGGGCAGCCCTAATTAATTTGCTGTATTTAGATCCTTTTTACTTAATATAGATTGATTATTTACATTTAAATTTCATGCATATTCATAAAAAATATTCATAGTTTAACATCATTTTATTGAATATTTATATAATATGAAGAGCAAAATCTAAATTTCTTAACTTTTGATAAAGATGTGGATTTTTAAAAAATATTTTTCTAAAAAGAGAAAACGGTAATAGGAAGGGATAAAAGTGACCGAAAGAAGAAAAGCAGCACTCTTATTTTGTCCAATCCATTAAAGGAAAGACTAGCAAACGTTAGAGCAATGCATCCAACTCACACCACATCATGCGATTCATGCCTAATTAGTCAGAGGCTACGACCACTGTACAAATGGTTTATTTTGGTATATATCTTCATCGCTTAACCAAGTGATTGGGGGTTCGAATCTCATTATTGAGAATGCAGCAAATTTCTGGGTCAGTTGTAGCCCTCCCAAAATAGAGATATTCTCGAAGCGAAAGGATTAGTCACTGATTCCGTCAGTAAATACCTGGGTGCAAAAAAAAAAAAAAAAAAACTTAACCGTTATCTTTTTATAATCACGGATACATAAATTTGAATAACAAGCACACCTACATTAAGTTTTTACCCTTCAATCTTTGATTTTTTTTTTAATTTCTTTCATTTGAGATCTCCTTCTGTTTGATCAAATCAATTATAACGAAATATGGTAAAAACGTGTATTGAATTATTGATCGAGTACAAAGAAAAGAAAAGGAAAGTAATAGAAAGCGTTCGGATTCTATCCAGTAGTAACCGTTAGAGCATTTGAAAGATCCCTCCAACTCATCACATGCCCAAAATCAGACATCCTTTCATGTTACTGTTACTCATTGACTCTGCCTATCCATTGATTAATAGTTAATACTAATAACGTTAACGTTGTTGTTATGTTTGAAACTGAAACATCACTACCTGCACTGGACGCCTTCATAATTATTTCTTCTTTTATTACTTTTCCCTTAACAATAGGAAGAGGCTCGGATAAACAAACATGTGTGAGGTTCCGACCTCATCAGACCCCAGTTGAAGCGTTGAGGCAATTGAGACACGGAATGATAAAATAAGGCAGAGAAGCTGAGAGAGCACTACTCTTACCTCACTCGTCTTAGATTACTTCGTAGAAAGGAGGAATCTTTTCCTGTTCTCTTTTTACGGTTCTCCCTTTTCTACAATGCGCTAGTCTTTTTTTTCTTTCCTTTATTTGGTTTTCTGGTTTAAATGCCAACCTGAGAGAAGCAACGGGTGTGTGAAAGTTTCGTCCTGTTCTTTTTGCTGGGATTTGTCAGTGTTACTTGTCTTCTCTATCTTCTGATACACATGTTGTTTCCGAGTATGTATACGGTTTCGTTTCAGTGACGTATGGGATTCAGTTTCTATGTCAATCCACTATTAGTGAATTGCTGGACATTGAAAGTTGAGACAAAAACGCATCCTTTTGCGATCTCTGTTTAGTTTTATGAGTTTCAGCATCGTGGGAAGTGAACAAAGCACATAGAGGAGGTATGAGGCTTCGGATCTTGCAATATGGTCTTTGTTTTGGAGAAACTTGAACTGGAAAATGGAAAGAAATGTCTGCTGGGTTTCTGGGAAAATAAAGGAAATGGAAGTGCTGTCCTTTCTGCCCCTTCCTCTTCCTCTTCTACTTCTTTTTTTTCCCCCAATTATTGGTTGATAAGCATGTCTGAGTTATAACTCAAAACTCAATTACCGGTTTGGTTAAATCGTGAATCTTTTACTTCTTAAGAGCACAGTAGGTTGATGAGAACATGGAGATGGAGAAAGGGACATGTTTTGTCTCTGAATTACCACTTCTTTTTCAAAAATCAACCAATTGATTTGACTCTTTAAGATCATTGTCGGTAGCTTGAGTACCACTTTAAGAAATAGTAATAGGAGCCTATTTCTGTGAGTTCTATAAATTTCTTTCTTTTCAAATTTCAATCTTAGCTAGACTTTCATATATTTCGGATGCAACGGAGCTTTCATTTTCTAATTACTAGTTGAATGCATTAGCTTTAACTTGAATCTGTGCAACGCAAGTTTTTCTGTTTGCTTTTTGTTTTACTTGTTACCCACTGTACTGTCCACACTCCTACGCAGGAACTGAAATTTCTGCATAAATGGCGACTCTACGTGATATAGGCGTATCAGCAGCTATCAATATACTAAGTGCATTAGGCTTCCTATTGCTTTTTGCCATCTTAAGAATTCAACCCGGCAATGACAGGGTGTACTTCCCAAAATGGTACATCAGGGGTTTAAGGACCAGCCCAGTCGGCGGTGGTGCATTTGTTGGCAAGTTTGTCAATTTAGACTTCAGGTCATATATAAAGTTCCTAAACTGGATGCCTGCAGCGCTGAAAATGCCAGAACCTGAGTTGATTGAGCACGCAGGATTGGACTCTGCTGTTTACTTGAGGATTTACTGGTTGGGGTATGTTTCTAGTAGATTACTTGAATCGTGATTGTTTTGCTAATGACTTCAGTTGTTCCAATAACTTGACAATAAGCTAACCGAACGGAGAAATGGAAACTTCTGTTCACATATTTGTTGCTTTGTGCTCCTTTGGACTGAATCTACACCTCTTGTGTTTTTGTTGAAGCACAGGCTTAAAATCTTTGTTCCTATTTCATTTTTGGCCTTCGCAGTCCTGGTGCCAGTTAATTGGACTAATAACACCCTGGAGCGGTCCAATTTTACTTACAGTGATTTAGATAAGCTTTCCATATCAAATATCCCATTGGCTTCTAACAGGTACGCATAGCTTGCCAACTTTAAGCTCTTTTTTGCCACATCCTCTTTAAAAAACACTAATTGTTGCTAAACTTGAAAATGAGACGATGGTTGCATTTATGTTTTTTTCTGTAGTAATTTTCATTTTTTCATTATATTTTGAAGATATTTTAAATTTAATTATGTTTATTAATAATTATTTAATTTAATTTAATTATAAAAATTAAATTAAATTATTAAGTAAAAATTAACTTATTCATAATTCTTATTAATAATTAATTTTAATTTAATAAATATATAATATTAAATTAAATTATTCATAATTCTTATTTAAAATTAATATATTACAGTTAAATAATATATATTTAATTGATAGTAAATCGTATTATGAAAAAACAAAAAAATATTTTTTATAGTTTTCATAATTTTTGAAAACTGGAAAAAAAAAATCAGTTGGTTTTATTATTTTGCAACAGATTTTGGACACATTTGGTTATGGCTTATGCCTTCACATTCTGGACCTGCTATGTGTTAAAATCAGAGTATGAAATAGTGGCTGCAATGAGGTTACATTTCCTTGCTTCAGAACAGCGTCGACCCGATCAATTCACAGTAAGAGCAATTTTCAATCAGTAAGCGAATGTAGTTGTTCCAAGTATGAGATTCAATTTAATAGCAATGTCTGCAACTATTTTAGTTACAAGTCTATTCCGCTTAGGAGCACCCTTCTCAAGGTAAGCAATAAGTAAGCTTTTGTAATGGCCCAAACATGGACCAACTCCCAAGAGCATAATCCTTGTGACTTGAAAGAGAGCTATTATAATCATGGGTTAAAGGTATTCCTCAGCTGCTTCTATATCTTTGCATATTATGTTTTGACAAGCGAAAGTCAGAATATGCATATTTGAGCACCAGAATAGATTCTGTAATGCTCCTTTGAAATCTTTCGTAACAAGAATGAGATGAGCTATTGTGTTGCTTCTTTTTGAGTTGGAACTCTTTGAGATAAAGTTTTCAGCACTTCAGTTGCTGCTTCTGGCTTTTCAATCTGTATATTTTGTTTTGGTGTTTAGGTACTAGTTAGAAATGTGCCGCCAGACCCTGATGAATCAGTTAGTGAACTTACGGAGCATTTTTTTCTTGTGAATCATCCAGATCACTACCTCAGTCATCAGGTACAGTCTTGTCTTATTCTATATGCAGATAAACGTGCACAAAACAAGGCTTGATACATGTCAACCTTGTGTGGTTCATAAGACTGATAGATATATGCGTGGATTCCAATTTCATGGTGACCTATGTTAGAGTGATAATTCATATGTGAGTTCATATGAAAAACATTATGGTCCTCAATCCTTTAATTAGTTCTTGCTCTCAAGAATGTCTGTCAACTTTAACAACTCTTATTTTCAGTGTGTTGGAGATTATATGAACACCTTTTATTTCTGCAAAATGAGGTGTGCCTGTCTGTCTAGTAGTGGATTCAATGTTAGTGTACATATGGTGAGCTGTGTCTCTCCACTTGTGAAATAGAACCTCTTTCCAGAGACTCAAACTTGCAGTTTCATCATGTTGCATTCTTTAAGAGCGCAATTAAATGAAATTTAGTTGTACATGTCAGATGTTACATAAGAGACTGACATAACTATTAGCTACATCAAGGTATTTGCGGAGTTTTGTTGAAAAATAGTAGATCACATGTTTCTATGCTACTACCTTTTATATGTTACAAGTGACCCTCAGACAAGCAAAAATTACAGTAATCCTGAACCTAAAATAGTCTGCTGCTGGCTTAATGATTGTTTTTCCTCATTCATTTCCTTTCAGGTTGTTTACAATGCTAATGAACTTTCTGACTTGGTTGAGAAGAAGAAAAGGATGAAGAATTGGCTAGACTTCTATCAACTCAGATATTCAAGAAACCAATCCCAAAGGCCAACAACAAAGGTTGATCTTAGTAAACAATATCATCCATGACATTTTTGTTAATTTTTGTTCTTAATAACCAGTCGTTTTCTTGTACGTATTTCCCCACCACCAGATGATCTAACTTAGATTATATGTGAATTAGTTGCGTTGCCATTATAGTATTTCACTTTTGATTACTAACTACCAGTGTCTCTTTACACCAGACTGGTTTTCTTGGCCTTTGGGGTAAGAAGCTGGATGCAGTTGATTATTACACATCGGAGGTTGCAAAAATTTCAGAAAAAGTAAGTGATGGTCTATCCTCACAATGTCACAAGTTCTTCTGTATATTCTTCATGTCTATGTCTGAAGAAAATATCTATCAATTCTCAATCTAAATTCTTCACATTTTGATTTTCTATATTTTTAAGCATAGTTTCCCATTCTCAATTGAATATGACGTATGTGGGGATCTTTTTCATTCTTTAGTTTAGAAGATTATTTATCACATCTAAATTAAAAATGTTAAACTATGTGATCGAGTTGCATTCTGTTAAACTAAATACATGCAGATATCCCTAGAAAGAGAGAAGATTGTGAACAATGCCAGGTTTATTATGCCAGCAGCATTTGTTTCTTTCAAAACTCGATGGGGAGCTGCTGTTTGTGCACAAACTCAACAATCAAGAAATCCAACCATATGGCTGACTGAGTGGGCTCCCGAACCTCGTGATGTGTACTGGAATAACCTAGCAATTCCATACGTATCACTGGCAGTCAGAAGGCTTATTGTTGGTGTTGCATTCTTCTTTCTTACCTTTTGTTTCATGATTCCTATCGCATTTGTACAGTCCCTGGCAAATATTGAGGGTATTGAGAAAACACTCCCTTTTCTCAAACCAGTAATAGAAATGTAAGATTTTTGTCAGTGATTATGTTATGTTCTTTTGAAGAAAATTTGTCAATAATATTTACTCTGCTATACAACTGTGTTGTCTACCTTATATTTATACTTATGTTACAATTTACATGATTCATTTTAGTCCTTCTTCTACATTTGGCAGCCAGTTCATTTAATTCCAATTTCTCAGTATGAGTTTGCTAATGTTCTTTTCTTACTTACACTTACTAACAACCTTATGGTACTTCTTGCAGGAAAATGATCAAGTCATTCATCCAAGGTTTTCTTCCTGGAATTGCCCTGAAAATTTTTCTAATATTTCTACCATCGGTATTAATGCTCATGTCCAAATTCGAAGGACTTGTAAGCTTTTCCAGCTTGGAGAGGAGATCCGCAACTAGATATTATATTTTCCAGTTTATAAATGTATTTCTGGGTAGCATAATCACTGGAACTGCATTTCAACAACTGAAAAGTTTTATCCACCAGTCTGCAAATGAGTACGTTCTCTTCGAGATAGTAGTACTTGTCCAACTTGTTAATGATTTGTCCATTACTCGAAATCTGAATGCTTCCATGCTATTGTATATGCTTGTGGGTATTTGCTTTTGTTCCTCATGATCTTGGAGGTTTTTCTTCACTTCAGTCTTCCATGCCTTTGCTAGGTGCAATACTTTTTATGTAAAAGCTATACTATAGTGATGCACTACTTTGTAGACTACATTTAAGGGAAAATGTACATATAAGAACTAAATTGTCTGTGGTAGGCATTATTTTGCTGTTGTTGTGATCTATACCTAATATATAGCTCTTGGTTTGCATTGCATTACAAATTTGAGTTTGTCTTTTTTACCAATTCACTTTGCAGTATACCAAAGACGATTGGTGTTTCGATCCCCATGAAAGCAACATTCTTCATAACGTACATCATGGTTGATGGTTGGGCCGGAGTTGCAGGGGAGATATTGAGGTTGAAACCCTTGATAATTTATCGGTTGAAGATTTGGTTCTTGGTGAAAACTGAAAAGGATAGGGAGGAGGCAATGGATCCAGGAACCATTGGTTTCAACACAAGCGAACCACAAATACAACTTTATTTCTTACTCGGTCTTGTCTATGCTGTGGTTTCTCCTATTTTACTTCCTTTTATCTTAGTCTTCTTCACCCTGGCTTATGTTGTATATCGACACCAGGTAAAAAGTCCATCCTTTAATCCACATTCAAATGATGCATTCAAATTTCTCTAGTTTCAGAATATCTTCTTTTATGCATTGAAGAGTATTAGCCCTTTCGTAACTGAGTTTGGAATTGAATGAAAATAACCGCTCAAGTATGTATGCCTCCCGTAATCTTGTGCAGATCATAAACGTTTATAATCAGGAGTATGAAAGCGCTGCAGCATTCTGGCCTGATGTTCATGGGCGCATCATTGCTGCCTTAGTTGTCTCTCAGCTGCTATTAATGGGATTAATAAGCACAAAAGAAGCTGCTCAGTCAACACCATTGCTCTTAATCCTCCTAGTTTTGACAGTATGGTTCCATTTATTCTGCAAGGGACGTTACGAGCCTGCGTTTGTGAAACATCCTCTACAGGTTGCTCAACCCTGTAATTTTTTGGATCAGAATATTCTTATCTACAGGTACTCATTTTTCATTATCTTTTCAGGAAGCAATGATGAAAGACACATTAGAACGAGCAAAAGAACCGAACCTGAACATGAAAAGCTTTCTTCAAAATGCTTACATCCATCCAGTTTTCGAAGGCGGAGACGATAGCGACAGTGATGAAGCTATAGAAGATGTGGAAAAAGAACCTGCACTAGTGCCCACCAAGCGACAGTCTCGAAGGAATACCCCATTCCACAGTAGACGCAGTGGTTCGTCAGCATCACTCCTACCTGAAGTCCTGGACCGTTCCCAGTTCTGAAACCGCTGTTTTTCTTTCTGGAATAATCATCTACTGTAAATGCAGCTCCTGAGGAGGAGATTAAGATGGTTAGGACTTAGGAATATGGGAATATGGTTTGTACATGACATGGGAATGGTCAGAAATTCGATAGAACGAGCGCCTATGGGTACTTGTAGCTTGGCTTGGGGGGGCCCTAATTTTGACAAATTTTGATGAAACATTTATTTGAAAATGTTTCTTAAAATGTTATGAACCCTTAATTTCTTTTTCTTAAAAAATAATCCCATATGTTGTTTCTCAAGTTACGCACTCCATCAAAGGAAACGGTAATGTGGTCTTAGGAGTTTATTAAGACAGGTATAAAGTAGGATCTTAAAGCAGGGGGCAGCATGAAAATGCAAGTAAGCTTTGCACCTAAGAGAAGTGGTTCGTTCACACGATGGAGCTCAAATCGCATGATCAAGAACCATATATAGGATCAGAAGACGACAGTCCCTGAAGCTGCAATCAGTTTTCCTGATTTTAACTTTGAAATTAAGCTTGCTGTATTGTGCTCTTTTACGTTTGACCTGTTAATTGGTTTCTTGCAGTTTTATAAACCTCAATTCTTGGAGAGCATACTAATTTCTGTATATGCTGTTGCGTCCTCTCTACTGTTTTCCTTGCTTTGGAGTTTGCCATTCTTTATCAGCCTATGTGTGCCCTGAAATTTACACTTCTACATCCACAGGCATCAAATGTAAGCTTACCTCCAGTTTCGGAAAGGGAATAGTGCTCCAACACTTCTTCAATACGTCTAAGAAATGCCTCAACCTGCTAGTGAATAAAAAAGCGCGTCTTGGTGAAGAAAACGATCATGTCCTCTGTTGGGATGAGAAATCCCACAAACACAATCTTCCCCTGTTTTTCCAGTTTCAACTTGGTTTTTAGTTCTTCTTCTTCGCTCTCATTCAAAGTTCACAACCAAAACTCTTCTTCAATCTCTCTTATCTCTTTCTCTTTCGCCTCTCCATTAATTCTTGCATCTAATGAAGAAGGCTTAAAGTCTAAGCCATGACAACAAGTAGAAGATTGCTTTTCTTTTTCTTTCTACCAAGTTCTTATGGCATCAATCATTTTCAGGGTGCTCAGAAGATTGCTCTTCTTGTTCTTTCTAGACGTGACCTCCCACTTGATTTTCTCTGGTCCACGCTTTCCAAGGTCTGTTCTTTTTGGTTTTGATGAAAAAAAATTACGATTGTTCATGAAATTGTGATAAAATGAAACAAGGTAAAGAAAATGCGATGTGTTTGGCTAGCATGTAGGATGAGGATTATATTGAAGGATGTGTGCATGTTCTGAGTCTGACAAGTATTGAGCCTTCCAGAATGGTAATGCTTCCAAGTTCTCTGTCCACTTTCATTCTCAACCTGGTTTTGTTTTCAATGAAACAACTACAATGTCGGTGCTCTTTTGTGGTCGCCAATTAGACAAGAGTGTTCAGGTACATACCCGATCAATGTATTTACTATTTACAAACAGTTTCGTTAAATAATTTCCTTTTTAACATTGGTTCGTGTTTGAAAATTTTTGTTGCTTACTTTCTCTTGAATTGGCATGTTTTCTTCAGTGTCCTGAAGACTTCAACTTAAAGAAACAAGGGTAAGAAGCTGCATAGGAATTACACTCTCTCTTTAGTGCAAGATATTTGTGTCTCTGTTCCATTCCTTTTACACTGTTATTCTTCCTTTTCACCTACACTTTGGATGAAACTTTCAGGGTCAAGATTCCAGAATTTGTGGGAGTAACGAACACAATAATTTGCAGTTTGTTTAAGTTATAGGTTATATGGGGAGAATCAAGCATGCTAGAGGCACAGAAATTGCTACTTGAAGCAGCTCTTCGTGATCCTGCCAACCAAATATTTGTCCTCCTGTCTGATAGGTGATGTTGGCTTGCCCCAAGTGGTATACATACTGTTATACTAGGTTTTATTTCTATAAAATATCAAACATTCTTGTTCGTCATTAATCATTTACTAAACTCTACCCAAACTTCGTTTAAAGAAAATTAAGAAGTACCCAAAAAAAAAAAAAGTATGGGAGCATATTGTTATTAACCGATATTTTCTGGTTATAATGCAGTTGTGTACCTTTGTACAATTTGAGCTACACTTATAGCTATCTCATGTCTTCTCTGAAAAGCTTTATTAATAGGAACACATGCACAAATAAACCCAACTGAAACAAAATAAGTTTTCTTATAACTATTTATCAGTATTTGGACATTTTTGACGCGGCATTTTTATCTCAACATATGATTTGTATTATTGCAATTTTATTTGAAACATTTAAGTTCGAAGTGTATCTATATGCTTTATAGCTTTATCAGCATTAAAGAAAGTCGTTATATTCTTGAGATGTCACCTAGCATACCAAAGGAAAAATGACGAAAAGGATCTCAAGTATTCTTTGCCATTGATTGCACAATTGAATCTCAAATGTTTACATGGTATTGAAGTGATTAGGTGGATGTCCTCCATCCACTATTAAAAATTCGGGAAAGATGCAGCAGGAAAAAAAGATTAACAAAAGAGAGGAAATTAAAAGATCATAACTTACACTATTAGCTTCTGTTCACATTACCATATGTGTAAAAACAATTGATGGAGATTTATGGTTAAGAAAGTTGCAGAGGCAAGACATGGCTACTATAACTTATTGATGTGTGTGAATTTCAGTGGATAACCTTGGTCAGAAGACATGCGCAAATTGTTGTAAATGACAATGTGGTTTTTCTTATTTTCAAGAAGTTCTATAAGGTATATGCGTTCGTGTTGTCATTCTTACTTTTGTTTTACGAAGGGCTATAAACCAAAGCTCTTAACTGTGGACATTTTTTCTTCAAAAAGAAAGAAAAGGTAACACTTAAATGGTATCTTTAATGATAAATTCGACTTGCCATTTTGAAGGGAATGAATGGATAAAAAAGTAGTCTTTAATTCTTTCTGGTGCTTCCTATCTTTCAGCCATTGCCTCCCGACTAGCCACCAGACACTTGAGGATTGTTATCTCAAAATTGATTTCTTTTTGTCTTTATCAAGTCTGTAGCTTGATCATGCAGTGCTTAATATATATCTCCAAAATACCTTAATGGAAATTGGGATTCCGTCGACCCTTCTCCGGGTCATTATGAAGTGCGTGACGACGGTCTCATTCCAGGTGGCTTGGCAAGGTCATCTTTCTGACCCGTTTACTCCTTCTCGCGGCATTAGGCAGGGGGATCCCCTTTCTCCCTATCTATTTGTGATTTGTATGGAACGATTGGGGCATCTCATCTCCCGGGCCGTTACTCAAGGTCAATGGCAACCTATCCGTTTGGGTCCTTCGGGACCTCCTATTTCTCATCTGTTTTTTGCCGACGACTTGGTTCTTTTTGGTGAAACCACTGTTGCTCAGACGCGACTCATATCTCAGATCCTGGACACTTTTTGTCAGGCTTCTGGGCACTGCATGAATTTCAATAAAACCAGGGTTTTTTTCTCCCAGAATGTTTCGACTCAGACGGCTCATCACCTGAGTCAGGCTCTTCAGGTTACACAAACTAACAATCTTGGGCGTTATTTGGGTGTCTCATTACTTTATGGGCGAATCACTCATCACACCTACCAATATATTTTAGATACCGCGCAACAGAAGCTCACTAGGTGGAAATCTCGTATGCTCTCTTTAGCCGGTCGGGTTACCCTCACTCAATCTGTCATTGCTTCTTTGCCCCTCTTCACCATGCAAACGGTTCGTCTCCCTCATCAACTGTGTGACGACCTCGAACAAGTTATGAGGAATTTCATATGAGGGATGCAGGAGGGTCACCGAAAAATCCATATGGTGAGTTGGGAGGAAGTTTGCAAACCTAAGAAAGCAGGGGGTCTCGGGCTTAAACGTATTCGTTCAATGAATGATGCCCTCCTTATGAGGCTCGGATGGGATTTCCTTACCAAACCCCAGGCTCTTTAGGTTCAGACTCTGAGGGCCAAATACAAGGTGAATTTGACGACTATTCCTCAACTCTTGGCGCGATCTGGAGTTTCGAGTACTTGGCGTGGAATTGTGGCCGTGTGGGATTTCCTTCGTCAGGGTATTACCTGGCACGTTGGTAATGGGCGTCGCATTCTCTTCTGGCTGGACCACTGGTTACTTGATTGGGGCCCTCTTTATTTGGTGACTCCGACTGCCATCCCTGAGAGTCTTTTATACACTACTATTCATGACATGCAGGAGGGCAATGGTCAATGGAACTGGCGTGTTTTTCAAAATTATCTCCCTGCTTCAGTTTGCATGACTATTGCGTCTGTTACTATTCATGCTGGTGAGGAGGATCGGTTGAGCTGGGGTCTCACTTCGACTGGGCAGTTTACAGTTGCGTCTGCTTATGATCTGGTCGAGCATCTCCCTACTGATGCTTTCCATAGTCACTGGGAGACCATTTGGCGATGGGCGGGACCGCAACGTATCCGTTCCTTTCTCTGGCTGGTGGCTAAGCGTAAGTTGTTAACCAATCACGAACGTGCGGCCCGGCATCTGACCATGACGGCAGGCTGTCATTTCTGTGGGCAGGAAGAGACGATCCTTCATGTGTTAAGGGATTGTTCTCGTGTCAAATCCTTCTGGCATCATCTTTCTGTGATCATGGTTGGTGGGGATTTTTTTCGTCAGGAGGAAGGACAATGGCTTTACTTTAACCTTCATCATCAGGTGCAATTCCATCAGATTGCGTGGGCTACCATTTTTGGGGTTGGCTGTTGGTTTCTGTGGAAATGGAGGAATCGTAGCATTTTTTAGACCGGCTTTACCTGGCCTTCCACCGGGCCTAGTATTGTTATGGCTTACACGAATTGGATCATTAGAGCCAGTGATATGGAAAATCGGATCTTTCTGTCGCAGGGGTTGCCTTTGGGTTCGTTAGTTGGGTGGACTCCTCCTTCCGCTGGTTAGGTTAAGTTAAATACGGATGGAGCCGTGCAGTTGGGGTCAAATCTTGTTTCTGCTGGGGGTTTGCTTAGAAACTGTTAGGGACACTGGTGCAGTGGCTTCTTACAGCAGATTGGAGTCGGCTCACCGTTCCTGGCCGAACTCCACGGGGTGTACTCGGGGTTGTTGCTGGCTTGGGACAGGGGGTATCGACGTGTGCTTCTGGAAGTGGACTCCATTGAGGTACTTAATATTCTTTCCCCTTCCTTTCATGATCTGACTGAGCATTCTCTTTTGGTGACAGGAATTCATGAATTGCTTCATCGTGCTTGGGAAGTTCAAATGGATCATACGCCTCGAGAAGGGAACCGTTGTGCGGATCTTATGGC
>JANZLX010000213.1:42679076-42689196 GCA_025531955.1 Erythroxylum orinocense
ACTTTCTCTTTACGCATAAGTAAAAGACCAATGAGCACTTCTACCGTATAACACATTCGTTAACAATGCTACCACCTATCATTGAATTACCAACACAACTCTACTATCAGTTGTTAAGTAGATTTTGCAAAACTTATAAGTTTGCATTGAAAATTCCCCAAAGTGTATGTACAGTAGTTGATTCAACTCAATCGTATCGATTTCTCGTGTTTAAAGTGTTTCTCACAAAGTTTAAAGTAAACTATAATGATTCAGTAGGACAATTAAAAAAGGACAAAAATTTAAAAAAAAAGTTGTATAAAGCTTTATAACAAAATAATCAGCCTTTATATATCTTACAATAGTTACAAAAAGTATAAAAATTTCAACTTTTTTAACGAATGAAGTCTTTGCTCGAATGAATTATTTATAGGTATTTAGAGACTTTGTAGACAAACATACAGTAATGAGGGTATAAGGTTACTAAGCCACTAATTTAGTTGGTAGTTGACATTAGTTTACTAAGCCACTAATTTAGTTAGTGGTTGATATTAGTATTGCCAATACGTCAAGTCGGGCTCCTGGCCAAGAAGACCTCGAGACATTGAGCTTGAAGCTCAACCCAATCTGGTCTAACAGTTGTGGCATGAGCCTGAAGCCTAATTGGGCTCGAGTCTAACCCTTTTTAAAATATATTTTTATTTCTTAATATACATATAAAAATTTGAGCCTGAAGCTCAACCTAATCGGGCCTAATAGTTGTGGCACAAGCCCGAAGCCCAATTGGGCTCATATCTAATCATTTCAAAAATATTGTTTATTTCTTAATGTACATATAAAATTTTGAAATAAAGAAGTTGAAAACTAAATTTGTTTTTTAAAAAAAGTGAAAAATATTATATTTGAGAAATGCAACATTCATTTAATTAACACAATTATTTAATGAAAAAATGAATTTTTAATGAATGTATAAATTAAATGTACGTAAAACGATAAAATGAATAAGTTGAAACTAAATTTATTTTTAAATGAAATAAACTAAAAGATTATATGTGAGAAATAAAATATTAATTTAATTAAACATAAGATAGTAATACTATAGAACTCATTTTGTTATCAAAATCAAAGAGTATCATCATGTTAATATTATCTAAAAAAATTTATTGATTCAATTTATGAAAATTTAAAATGAAATTATCAATCAATGTTGAAGAGTGAAAATTGAAGAATAGATATTAAAGTTGAGTAGCGTAAATAGACCGAGACAACAAATTTAGAATCTAACAACCCACAAGTGAATAATTATATCTTTAGTTACAAAAAACTAAAGAAATCACTTGAAAAATAAGTAAATCTAAAAGCAAAGATTAAAGATAACAAGCCCATAGTAGAAGAAAGGGGATAATTAATTGTTATGATCAAGATTGTCAATAGTTCGCACTACTTCATATGCATGTAGAAACATTATTATGTAAATTGTATTTAATAATGTAATAATTGCATTAAATGAATATTAAGCATTTGATAATAAACAATTAAATATGGCTTTATCATTGAATATTTTATCAAAATATTTTTCAATTGAATGACTGATCACCTTTGTATCAATACATGTATTAATATAAAAAATTTAAAAATAATATAAGATAAAATAATACTATTGACTTCCGGTTGGGCTGGGCCCAAATATAAATGTCATGCCTAGTTAACATACCTAACCACTTTATGTACTACTTTAGTGGGCAATTTACATACCTATTCCATTGTAAGTAGAAGATACATATGATAACGAAAATAAGACACATATCTCATTTTATTTGCCATATCCTTCCCTTTTTTTCATGATTCATTATAGTAACTTTGTCACTTCACCATTGGTCTTCGTCTAAAGTGAAAGAAAGCAAAGTTTTGAGCCAATCCATACATGGTTCGACTGATGCATGACCATGATCTAGTCCATTCATCCATGGTTTGTCATTTAAGGACAAATTCATCCTTCATCCAACAAAGAAAGTCCAAGACAAGTCTAACTCGCCTAAACCAAGCTGATCAATGCTCCACAGTGTATTAAAACTAGTCAAAGCTTGAACCATACTTGATCTATCAAAATTATGGGAGAACAACAGAAGCAGGAAAATGGAAGAGAAAATTCTCTATTTTCATTAAGCAAAAATAAGACATTGTACACGGTTTTTATTCAAGTGAAGGAAAAAATAAAAACCAAAAAAGAATCGTAAGAATCGTAACTAACTATCCTTTCGCTATACAGGCTGTGTATGGTTGTTATGTATTTACGTTGTTGTGTTTATTATGGCAGGTTCCGACACCCCCTTCACAAGTTGGGTCGTGTCAATAAGACCTAACTTGTGAATAAGGCGAGAAAAAATTAGAATGGGCAAAGGCTTGGTGAAGGGATCAGTAAGCTAGAGTTTGGAGGAGATGTGAGTAGTGTTGAGAAAGCCTTCCTTAACTGTATCACAGACGAGATGGCAATCAATGTCGAGATGTTTGGTCAGGGGCATACTTACTGAGTCAGTTGAACTCCCAATCATACTCAGCAACTGATAAGTTTTTCTGCTTCAAGTCCAAAAATTGCTTCCATTTATCCTTTCTATAAGGCTCTGTCACATACTTAGTTTTAAATTCTTAGGCAAAGAAATCCCAAGTAAGAGGTACCGACAGCTGAGAACTCCTCAGAACGAACTTCCATCATTCATAAGTTGCTCCCTGCAAAAGGGAGACAAAACAGTGAATCATCTGCTCAGCTGGACAACTGATCTCATTCAGTACCCTCTTCACCTTCTCAATCCAGAACTCAGCCCTTTCAGATTCCTCCAGAGATGTCTCAGTAAATTCCTCTGCTCCATACTTCCTCATCTGATCAATTGGAGCCCTGGGTGCTGTCATTCAATGTAGCAATGTCATCATATCCTGGGATAGCTTAAGCAGAGCCTCTCCCTAAGTTGGAAGAGGAGGTGCCATCCCAACCTCACCTCGATTGACCCCTGAGGGTCCAGGTATTTCTGGACGAGTTTGCTCCGGTTGATTGCTCTCAGCAACTTCGTCAACAGAGTCACGAGATCCTTACATCGTAAATTCTATAGACAAAACATGGAACATCGCATTAGGCCAAAGCATAACTTGTACATTCAATAGAAGCAATAGTTAAGCACTGGTTAAACCATAATCGCCTAAACCTGGCTTTGATACCAAAAAGATGTGACACCCTAATACCCCCCGGGAGGATAATGCGTGTGTCATGCAAAACAGAACATAACATATTGAATGCGAGCATTTCGCGGAAGCATAACATTCAAAAATAAACATTCTAAAGCATACAAAACATGTTATATATGCATATCATAAATTCAGAAAGTAGCCTAAATGAAAGTTATTACAATCCTTCAAAATTAAAAAAAATCAAGAGTTATAGACATCAGGTACAAGTCTAAAAACAATCTCAAAATACATATGAACAAAACAAAAATCAGACTCCTTTTGATTGTCTTGTCCCAGTTCACCAAAAAGATGTGACGCCCTAATACCCCCTGGATGATAGTGTGAGTGCCACGCAAAATAGAACATAACATACCGAATGCAAACATTTCGCGGAAGCATAACATTCAAAAATAAACATTCTAAAGCATACAAAACATTTTATACATGCATATCATAAATTCGGAAAGTAGCCTGAATGAAAGTTATTATAATCCTTCAAAATAAAAAAAAATCAGGAGTTACAAACATTAGATACAAGTCCAAAAATAATCTCAAAATACATACAAACAAAACAAAAATCAGACTCCTTTGCTCATCGCAGTTGTCTTGTCCCAATTCCTACATCCCTCTTTCTGAACCTACACAGGAAAAATCCACCGTGCTAATCATATAGCTTAGCGAGTAATAATTAAACTATAAGTCAACAACAAATACAAAAATTTCAAAACAAAACAGAGTTTTATAAATAACAGAATTGTTCAACACAAGAGGGTATAAACTCTTTAGAAACAGAATACAATTTAGGTTATGCCAAAATCAAATTGATATCAGAGTACAAAATCATATGACTGCTAAATCCATTTACAGAAGCGAATAACGGGACTTATACAGAAGAGACCGAAGTTTCGACACTGAAGTCTCTCAGAAGAGACCGAAGTCTCGACACCTAAATGTCAATATCAGAAGACACCAAGTGTCGATAACATAAGAAACCGAAGTACCATTAACAGAATCAGCTGCAGACCCTTCCTATTTACCCACAACTAGGACTTAACAATTCAAAAACAGAATATTTGAAATCCAATTTAAATTACAATTAAACAACTTTGCAAATCAATCAATGGATCAAAAGCAGAAGCAAACAGAGTAGTCAAATAAAAACTATCAAATTTGACTATCTAAACTACTTACAAAAACTATCGTCTAAATTACTTACAATTGCTTCCTGTTTGCTTATTATCTCGAAGTCTCGGCAATATCTGGAATCGGTCGCTCTAAGGGTTCCTCTAAAACATTTAATACAAACATATATCCCTATTGTGCACGATTATGAAATCATTTATGCACGTTCATGTATACTAAATATGTATAATGCATGTTCGTGACAAATTTCGGGTTTCTTATCCTTAATCTTGACACATTAACAATAAAGAGAAACCATATTGAATTTCTTAATCCATATTTATTTCACAACCAACTTTCGGGTCCACTTTGTTCAATTATTATCATTAGGTAGGTAAGGTAATTAGGTAATACTTCCTTCTAGAAAGTTGTCCCTCTTTGTCTTAGGTTTCCAATGATACTAAGTTTATCCAATTTGGGTCAGTATACTGAAAGTTATTCCCACAAGATTTCAGATTGTTCTTAAGCTTTAACAAAATTCTTATCTCAAATCCCAATCAGATTCTGAAATTCTTAGAGGCAGAATTAGAATTCCATCACTTCAGATAATTTGTAGCCTTATGAATGTAGTTTAATTCAAAACAAGAATCACTCCATTTCGAAATCCATAGATCCATATATAAGTAAATTACCGAAGTATGTTCAGTAAAAACATCTCAGTTATCATACTTCAATATAGTCACACTTTCATCTCAAATTCCTTAATCAATTCAATTCAGAAAAATCTAATATTTGGTGGAGATTAATATCAATGTCTTATGAATCCATTGGTTCAAGAATCAAGTCATTTGGATGTCAGGTGATGAAGTTATAACAAAAAGATCAAAGTATGTCAGAAAATAACCTCTTTCGGATAAACAAGGAAGTCGCGGTCGTGCATGCACTCCGGGTGGACCTGCAAAGTCACGATCATGCACATGAACGATCACAACACTCCGGGTGGTCCTGCAAAGTTGTGATCATGTACATGCACAACCGCGACATCCCTGTTGGACTTGCGAAGCCTTCTTCTTCACCTCACCTATTTTTTTTTTCCAGCTCTTCCCATAACAGACTTTCGGGTCACTTTTACACGATCATTTTGTCAATGAATTTGAAGGATTTAGGCCAAAATTTCTCCTAAACAATTGTTCTTATGTCTCAAGTTTCTAACGACACCAATTTTGTGCAATTTGGTTCAGTATTTTGAACATTATCCCAAAATACTACATACTATTCACAAATAGTGCAGAATCTAGAAACTCCACTTCAAGCCAAATTTTGACACACTTAGTGATAGAAAACAAATTCTACTCCTTTATGAAAGTTGTAGATATATCTTTCTAGTTTAATCTAAATTTAACTTCATCTAATTTGGATATTCATAGATCAAGTTATGCCCTAAATACAGATGCATGTTCAATAAAATAATGTATATATCATATTCCAATTATTATAACCCTTTATCTTGATAGTCATATCACCGAATTTGCTTCTTCTTTCACCACCCACACATGCATCAACACCATTACGCATGCAGAAATTCACAAGCGTGAAAATATACACCAATCATGCATGCATCCATTTAAAACAGTAAAACATGCATAAAACTTACTTGTCTTAAATTTCTCTCACTTCAGCAAAAATTTCCAAAAATAGGGAGAGCAACCAATAGATTTTGGTGTTGGATTACAAAAAGATTTTGTAACAATTAAGACCCTTAAATGGCAGAAGACTCGCAAGGTGTAATGTGGGTAAGCCAATAACACTAAAAATGCAGAAGTTTAGTGTTTAAACAATGGATGAGAAAGAAGGAAGATAGTGTTCTCAGTGGAGACAAAACAAATGAGCTACAGAAACTTTCTTACCCAAAAACGTGACTAAGTGGCTCCATCCCTCATTGACACATGTCCTTTGACATGTCTTACATTTGTCACCCATTTAATTAGCCCATATGTCACTTACTAATTGCTCCACTTGTTACATAGTAATTTGTCCAAAATTTAAATACTTCTCTAAAATCCACCAAAAATTCTAAAATACTTCAAAATGGCCAAATCACAATTTTTAATCACATTCAATAACTCAATTATACCCGAAAAATGTCATGAATATATGCACAATAATTGTATGTGTCCAAAATGCATACAGACTAATAAGCAAATATTCAATATGCAAAGCATGAAATGTACTGAATTTTCTTAATATTCTAACCCCTAGTATGAGGTGTTACAGTTTGGATGTTAAATCTTGTACCTTGTAACCACGTTTGTTAGACGTGTATCCGAGAAAAATGCACCTGATGGCCCTGGGTTCTAATTTTTCTTTGTAGGGTATGGTATTTGTTGCATAACAGATGCATCCAAAAATGTTCATGTGATCGTATGCGGGAGCTTTATGGTACAATTTTTCATATAGGGAGACCCAGGATAAAATTTTGGTGGGTAGTCAGTTTATGATATAGGTTGAGGTTAATAAGGCTTCCCCCTAATAATGCTTGCGTAATTTGGATTGATATAAAAGGGTCCGGGTAATTTGTAGCAAGTGTTTGTGTTTTCGTTCCACAACCCCATTTTGTTGAGGTGTGTAAACGCATGTTTTTTGGTGAATTATTCCTTTGGATTTGAGGTACTCACGACACGAAGTATTTACGAACTCACTACCATTATCAGTTTTTATTGCAAGGATTGGGGTAGAGAATTATTTTTCAATAATGGTTATAAAATTAATTAAGACACTTAGATATATGGGCCCGAGTAAATTCAACTACTAAGGTAACGAAGTATTTGGATCCATCTAAATTTGGTATGCTATATGGGCCCCAGAGATCGACATGTAATGATTCAAAAGGTTTTTGGGTATTTATGGAATGTGTTTTGAATAGTTTTTGAGTTTGTTTAGCAAAGGGGCAGATATCACAAAAAGGTTTGAACTTAGGATTTTTTATGCTAGAAATATGCATAATTTTTTTATTGGATATGTGTTCCAAACGTAAATGCCAAATGTCAACATCACTGGTTACATTACAGGCAACATAATTGTTCAAGTAAAGCGCAACGAAGGACCTTTTAGTGTTTTGGTTGGTAGGAAGTGTTGTGTCGTAAGTTTGTAAATTCCTGTCTCCTTCTTGCAAATGGCCACCACATAATCAGTCCATGGGTCCTGCAAATATAATTTATCTGAAATGAAGATAGCTGCTAGGTTGCTTTGTGATGCTAACTTGTGTACAAATAACAAATTATGATGGAACGTAGGCACGTGTAGGACATTGTTTAGTGTGACTTCTGAGTTTAGGGTGACAATACCCGTGATAGTTATAGGTTGGTGTTTCTATCAGAAAGGGTTATAGAGCCAAACAAACCAAAAGATTTTGCGTGAGAGTAATGGTTTATATTTGAACACTTGTAAGAAGATGCCCCTGAGTCTATTATCTATGAACCTTTGTCATATGAAACAATATTTGATTCATGTAGAGATAAGTTCTTACCTGCAAAGTTGCTAAAAGCAACATGGTTGCTTTCTGCATTAACTTTAACTCTCATGCACTTCATTAGTTCATTTACTTGTTGAGCAAGCACGTTGATATCCACCTCCTTCTCAGTTGATTATGTGCTCATTGGTCAATTTTCAATAAATATCTTCATCACGGTCGCAACGTGGTGGCCCCTTTTTCTAACCTGTTTCTCCTTTAGCTCCTTGAGCCAATCTGGTATTCCATGTAGTTTGAAGCAGGTGTCAATGGTGTGTCCCTTTTCTTGACAATGGTCACAATACTTGCCCTCTTTTCTTAAGTTAAGTTTCGTCCTGTATTTGCTTGGATTACCACTGTCTCTACCTTCAGCTCTCTTGTAATTGCCCTGCTTAGCCATTAATGCTATAGTCATGTTGTCTCCTTCTCTACGGTGCTAAGATATGCTTTTCTGTCGTTCTATCATCAAAATCATGGAGTAGGCTGTACTCACTGGTGGTAGCGGGTCATTCAACATAATCTGTCCAATCACATGACTATATTCTTCTCTTAACCTCATCAGAAATTGAACAAGCTTTATATTATTTTCCACAAACCTGTTCTTATCATTGGCTTCACAGGCGCATCTCGCAAAAAGCATTAGATAGTTCAAATCATCCCACAACTTTTTTTAACTTCGTGAAATATGCAGTCACCGATCCATTTCCTCGTTTCAGATTTCTTATTTCTTGCATTAGCTGATAAATATGTGGCCCATCACTCTCCCCGTGTCTAGATTTTAATTCCTCCCATAGGTCTCTAACAAACGTGACTACAAGAAAGGAATCAATAATTTCTTTACTAATGGAGTTTAAGATCCAGGAGGTTACCATTTTGTCTGCAGTTCGCCATTTTCGGAGGAGTGATGGATTGTTCTTTGGTTTGTTTACATCACTATTTACGAACCCAATCTTGTCTTTAGCTCCCAATGCAACACTCATGGATCGGCTCCATGATAGATATTTTTTTTTCCATCATATAATAAGGTCACTAAGATGCTCCCTAAGTTTTTCAATGTTGCGATGGAATAGGAGTCAAGCTCAGCGTCATTCTCGTGTGAGTTAATATCACTGTCATTCTCGTCGTTTTGAGATGTGATGTGAGTCGTGTTAATAAATCAAAGATATATCTCGCTCTGATACCATGTCAAAACCGTGAGAGAACGACAGAAACAGGAGAATGGAAGAGAAAATTCTCTATTTTCATTAAGCAAAAAGAAGGCATTGTACACGAGTTTTATACAAGTGAAGGAAAAAATAAAAACCAAAAATGAATCGTAAGAATTGTAACTATCCTTTTGTTGTACAGGCTGTGTATGGCTGTTATTTATTTGCATTGTTGCGTTTATTGTAGCAGGTTCCGATATGATCTCACCTAGTTAAATCACCTTGATTCCTTTGGCATGCCTATCTTATATTTAATCCTTGTTAAACACCGACCGAGGCTCACTAATGGTTAAAAAAATGGTCCTTTGATGTTAAGGGTTTAACACCTACCATATTGTGAATATTATAGATAAATTATTTGTATTCATTAGAAGGAACATAAATTACACCCAAGCCCAACCTTGAGCAAAGACAGGAAGGGCTCTCACTCAGTGGCCAGGCTCATAGGCGGCCTAATCATTGAAGCCCAATCCACAAACTCGTCCATCAAATTCAGATGGATAGGAGGAGCTAAAGAGTCTATTGAATGCAAAAGAAGAAGAATAGATGAATCAAACACATGATTCAATATGATGTTAAATTTAACCCTTACTCTATTGGGGAATTGGATCTTCAACTCAGGCTTGGTGACTCTCGTAAGGTAAAGTAGTTGAAGAACTCACCAAGTTGAAAGATATATTACGGTTGCTTCTTTTCTTCTTCATTTTATTGCTTATATCATTCTTTAACTTTCATTTTCCTTTTAGTAATTGATACGAGTACAATACCTAAGTAAAAGCAGATGAGACTCAAAGCTCATCTAATAATACCTAAGGGGGCGGTTGGTTTGTATGGGAGAATGGTAATAGGAATGAGAATGAATATAGTGAGGAATGGAAATGGATATTATCATTATAATTATGATGGTTGGTTAAGATGAAGGAATGATTATCATTACCATTGATAGTGGTTGGTTTGTAAAAAATAATGTAATTAATGAATCACAATATATTAATTAATTAAATATTATAATTAATTAATTAGAGTATTTTAATTAATGAATAAATTATTTTTCAATTAATTATATTGTAACTAATTAATTATTTTT
>JANZLX010000213.1:42690638-42701665 GCA_025531955.1 Erythroxylum orinocense
CATATATTAGCGAATACTCAATTATGCAAAGCATATGATGTACTGTAAATTCCTAAATTTTCTAACCCCTAACATGGAGTGTTACAGTAAAAGGTTTTATTTGATAATATTTTGAGCTTAACTATGAAATCATTATCTAATGCTCATTGGGAGAGTTGAATAAAAATTGTTAAAACTACTAGATTTTAAGCTCTTTCGATAAGTTTGGCTTTGGTGGAATTATCTAGATTTTGTCATGATGCCAAGTCAAGATCTTGTGATGCCAATCCACATCATGCCAAATATTATAATGTACTATTTTTTTGGTCAGTACACTTATAGTTTTGAGTTTTTACTTAGTATAGTTATTTGCTGTGATATTTTATTTGATATTAACATGGAGAGTAAAAAATTGCAGTCCAAATTTATGTGCATCATCACTACCATGAATCAATTAGAAAGTATGATGGTATTTTTATTTAGAAATATAGAAACGTAGGGTTTGTCTATAACATGAATATTGCCACAAGGCCTTGCACAAGAGATGAACATAGACCTTACACTTCTAACTAGACGTTGTATTGTTAGAAAAAAATTTGACAGAAATGATCATGATAAATCAACTGAGGAGTCCTTTTGAGTTAGTTACTTTCTAGTTGTTGTGATTATAACAATTGTTCCATTATTGACAATATTCAAAAGTATTTTGGATTTTCCTTAATTCAAAAAAGTTGAGGTTGTTGGGGGATAGTGAATTAAAAGAACGTTTCACTAATTTTATGATTACATTTTTTCATAAAAATGTGTCTGACATGAATTTAGATGATCCTTTTTTTGGAATTAAATTTATTGTAAATGACTGTGCCAAATGAGTCAATGTTAGTAGATTAAATTCTTAAATATGTTAAAGTTGCAGGCTATTATCAAAATGTTTCAATTACTTATCAAGTCCTGTTGATTGTACCTCTGACTATAGTGTCAATTGAAAGAAGTTTTTTAAAGTTGAAATTAACGAAAACTTACTTGAGGTCATCAATGTCACAAGAAATGGTGAATTATTTAGCTATTTTATGCATTGAGAAGCATATATTGGACAATATTACTATTGATATTATTATTGATAATTTTGCATATAAGAATATATGAAGAAATTGTTTTGCATAATTATTTGTGTGTTTATTAGTATAGTTCTGATGCTGATTTGTGTTTTATAATTTGATTTTGTTATTGTCGTTTTGTTCCTGTTATTGTCATTTTTAGTGATTTTTTTGCTACTAACATTTGCAAAATGTTGTTAACTACTATCATGATAATTTGAATCGAAGATTTTTTTTAATTTGTCGATTCATATAAATCTTGAGTCATTTATATATAAATATTAAATTTTGGTAACAAAATTATGCTTTTGAAATTTATCTATTTACATATTATCGATTTATTGACACCTTCGTTTTACTTTATCACGAGTCGATGTTAGGACGACTTTAATTACATCTCAGGACTTGTGCTGCCTCCATAATCAAATGCTGCCTCTCTCTCTCTCAACGCAAAGAGCGTATATATCAACAAATAAGGAAAATGTTCGACAACAAAAATAAAATAAAATATCTAAATATTAATTAGATATAAATTATTATTTAACTCTAAATTAGTGATTCATTACACGTTTCACTGCTTTGACATGAAAGTAGCACTTCGTCGTGGCCATAGCCATAAATAAAGACGCTTAAGCATAAATAATAGTCTGTTATTAAATAGCGGGCTCACAAAGCACTTTGTAAACGATACCTCACCCTAACTCTCCTCTCCTGTCGAAACCGGAAGCCTCGTTCAAAAGCACAAAATGGAGGGAAAATGGTGAGTACTACTATTCAAACCAAAACAACACCCAGCAAGCCAAGACCAAATTACTTTATTTGCATCAATGGCTGATGTTCTCAGCCCTAACGCTACCCAGAAGCAGAGGCTTCCCAGGATCCAGTCCCCGACGACGCCGTTCTTCTTGGGCTCTAACAATGATCAGCTTGAGCGAGCCCAAGCACGCGCAGCACGCGCCGCCGCCATCCGCCGTAAGTCCGTCTCCGTCAAAGCTCCCCCTCCCGATCCCTGCCTCGACAAGGCGCAGATCCTTGACCTCTTCCGTAACTGCATCAAACTCGCTAGTGAAAATGTCAGTTTTGCCCTTGTATATATTCCTCTTTGTGCTCCTTAACTATGTATGACGAACTTTTGGTTTTATAAGAAAGAAGGATTTGGAGGCCTCTTTTTCTGGTGATTGTATTTGAAATTTGGCTTCTGATTGATATACCACGTATTGATAGTTGTGAGATGATGACAGAAAATTAACCAAAAGAATACATGGGAATTGGATTTGATAGACCATCTTTGCGAGATTATCAAGGTCGAAGAAGAGGAAGATGTGGAGACCAATTTTCAGAAGGTAATTTCTTTCTACAAATGTGGAGTTCGTTCAGTCAATAAGTTGAAAGTTGAAACCCAATCATTTTTGTACCTTGGTTCTGAAACATAAATAGGCGGCCCATCAGACATTACATGAAATTTCTGATAGTTGTGTGCAATTCATTGGAAATTACAGTTGCTAGTAGAATGGACACTAAAAGTGCAAACATTGACCCATATATCCACCGATGAGTCCTTATTGCACGAAGCTGACATTAAAATGTGCTTTATGTTAGAGTGTGATGGAGCTCATGCTGCTCTTGTGATGAGTTATGCTAATGTTTTGGCATTCTGATATCTACAGGCTAGCTGCACCCTTGAAGCTGGTGTCAAAATTTATGCATTGAGGGTAGATTCAGTGCATTCAGAGGCCTACAAGGTCCTCGGTGGGATCAATAGAGCAGGTCAAGAAAATGAACAAGGTTAGGTTCTTTGATTTTATTTTATTTTTGTTTAGCTTTGCATTCCATTACTCTTATTAGAATTTGATTGGGTGCAAGACAGTTCAAGAAATGTTTACTCAAGTTGCTGAGTTGCAGCATCACATTGTACTGTTCATCCCAGTTCCATGTTTGTATTCTCTGTTAATGTTCTGTTTTAGCATCAGATGCTACTGTGGAGGATACCAGTTTGGAAAGTGGACGAGGTGAATCCCATCCAAAGAAGGAGAAACAGACAGAGGTAGGTTGCTTTCTGATTTAGGAAAGAGATGGTTCTCAGTAGATGATTAATTCAAACCACTAGTACTCTGTACGTGCAGATGTCACCTTTGTCAACACTGGAACCTTCTTTTGAGGCGCTAAATGCAAAGAAATTTGATGGTCATATCTCAACATTTTCTATTTCTGTTTCTATTTTGAGACTAAAAGTCAAGCTTCTGATGCAATTTCATTTTCTTTATCAGCTGCATTTGCAGTGGATCCACTCTACCACCAGACATCTGCACAATTTGATGAAGGTGGGGCTAAGGGTCTACTGTTGAACAATCTAGGAGTGTATGGTGATTGTCGAGTGCTGTTTGATTCTCAAGAAATTCCAGGGAAGTTTGTGTCCTGTGATAATCAACACGAAGGAACAGATGCAGTTGATCTTTCTTTTGCTAGAGGTTTGCGTTTGTGACATCTCTGCCCTTGCTCTTATTAGTATTGGACCCTGATTCAAATAGTTGCATCAGTTTCTAAGTATCAGTTGTTACTTCTCTGCAGATTATATTGAGCAGATGGTACTGAATATTCGAACAACACATGATATTTCACCTACTTTGAGGAGTATAGTGGATCAATTTGATGAAAATAACAAAAGGCCATTAGATAATTTCACTTCTCAACAAAAGTTAGATGATCAAATTGACAATTGCAAAGGAGATTATAGTAATGAAACTGAACTTAATGGTGATTCATTTGAGAATTCTCAAACCTGGGCTTTTGACCATGAAGACCACAGAAGTGCTGTCGATGAAGACCCAGACGATGGAGATGCAACATTTCCAAGTTACTATGAGGTTTGATTTAAAACTGCTTATGAAGGTCGTTTTCCTTTATTTTTCTCTTCATCAATTTTACATTGTTGCTTTATATTTTTTATGAACTCTTTAGGAACATGAACCATTTTCTTTTCACAACCCTGAAATGGAAGATAGATTTGAGAAGTTGGACACGTATTTGTCTCTGAATTTGGGATTTTCAATGAACCAAAATGCCTGGGCGGGTCCTGATCATTGGAAATATCGTAAAGCTAAATGTAAGTCTCTGGATATTCACCATGGATATTGTCATTTTGTACCAGATTCTTATTCATGTGGAAACTGTTCTACAGGCACGGAGGATAGTACAGAAAAAGGATCACCATTATCCACTAAGAGACCAAGGACTAAGAAACAACCCGAACTTGACATTGATTTCACCAAAGCTTTAGAGGATGAAATGCCAGATGTCTTTGCCGCTCCTAAAAATCTGAAATCATTGCTGCTGCCTGCTAATAGAATACCAAGTAATAATAAACTGCCAGAAGATTGTCATTATCAGCCAGAGAATCTTGTTAAATTGTTTTTGCTACCTAACGTGATGGTAATCCTTAAGATCATATGAATTTTAATAAGAGACTGATTGGTAGGAACATACATTTTCACTTTTGTTAACAAATGCCTTGTACTTGTTGTAGTGCCTTGGGAAGCGCGTAAAGAAGTTCTCAGGTAACACTCTCTCTCTCTCTCTCAGGCATGTGTCCTGATTACAACACATCTAAATTCAACAATTGTCTATCTTTCCATGTTCAAACTAGAAGTTATGTTGCATGGCCAATTATCTATGTCCAAATGCCTGAAGGAATTTCTACATACCTCAAAAATCAATACTTCAAGTTCTGTTTTGGCATTTTGTTAATATACCTTGTCATGTTTTCTCTTTGTTGGCTATTATTAAGTGTTCATCCAAATTTTAGACACTTACATCTAATATGCTTATATCTTGTCTATTACTTCCATGCCATACTTCAGATGATTGGGCGCAGAAATCAGATGATTGTGGACCATCTTGGGATGATGGAAATGATCTTGGGGGCCAATTTGACGATGGCATCATTTGTAGTGATGTGGAGGACTCAAACGAACTTGTTTCTCAGCCTCGCCAGGTTGGTTTTGTTGCAACTTTAATCTTTCGTATGCTGATTGTACATTCATTTGTATGGAGTAAGTATTTGGGGGTTCCCCAGTTTGAACTATGTGAATCTGTCTGCCTTTATTACATAATAGGTCTTGAAAGCGGTAAGAGCATATCTTGTTAGTGAGTCAAATGCAATCTGACATTTTCGCAATCTATGATTGCAAAACTGCTACTTATGTTTCTGTCTTAATGTAAACAAATCAGGTAAATAAGATTGAAGTTCAATATGACAAGACTTCCAAACAAGTTGATGTCCAGGCCTTGAAAGAAACTATTTGGCATCAGATGCAATACTCTCCTCAAGCATCTGTTAAGGTTTGCCAATAACATTTTCTTTTCAGTATCTTTTATCGCTTTCTTTATACTGTATAGAAGGTGACGTGACGTCAGGACTCTAATTTTAGATCCATTTTGATTGGTGTGGAAGTACTTGTTCCACTTACTAAAACTCCTTGCTATTGTCTCGCTGTCTCTGCAGTCAACTCGTTTGGTATTCAATGTTGTTACTTTGAACCTTATGGGTAGTTTACTGACTTGTATTGATGTTTTTTCTTTAAAAGTTAGTGCAGTTTGTTAGTTCAGGATTTATCTTGCTTGTTAACAACATTGACTTGCATGTGTTCTGCGAGTGAATATGCATGATACTGGCTAATAAACAAACGATTATGTTAATTATGTTTAAACAATTCAGAGATAAGTGACCTTGAAACTTAGGATTCCTATGACTATCATATAAACTTTCACCTGATAATTGTTCCATTCATTACATTTATAAAATCCATCTTTTTTCCATAGCATATTGAGGCCTAGCCCTTATATTGGATCATTGCAGCAAATGATTCTCATTTTCTGTTCGTGACCTTGAGTAAATTTGTACATATCACTGTACTGTGGCCAAGTGAAAATAAAAATTTTGATCAATACATGCCATTTGCTCTGTGAGAGGAAATGTTCTCATTTTTATGTATTGTGTGCATCTGAACTCTGAGGGGATCCATACCCTTTGCTAGAGTTGGAGCTCTCTAATTATGAAGTTTAAACAGAAAGAACTTTGCATTTTGCACTCTTTAATGTCCCAGCCATTTAACTTTTTATTTTTGGTTCATCAGAATCCCCAACCCCATGAACTTACGATGATTAGAACCGTAGTAGTTATTAGTGAGGATACCTTCAGTTACTTAACATCAGGCCATCCGCCGTTTAATTTTAAAGGGTTTCAATATGATGATTAGATTCTTGTTGATGGTATTGCTAACAATGGATTTGTGATTCTAATTTGAGGTTTTGTCTATTTTCGTGACAAGGGTCAAGAAGATGCACTATCTTTCAGGGAACTGTTGTCTAGCTTTCCCAGTGACTGTGGAGCCGCAGCAACGGCCAGGGATATTTCTCCTCATTTGTGTTTCATATGCTTATTGCATTTGGCTAATGAAAATGGACTGAGCATACATGGTTCTGCCGACCTAGATGATCTCAGAATATATCTTCCTGGAAAATAACGAGCGAACATGTGGTGTAGCAAAATTGCCCTTCTGTACCTTTCGAATCACGTGTATCAAGTGGACCTTGATCTAGACTTCACTAATATTGTGTTGTATTAATTGTCACGTGCTGATGTCTTTTCTCTCTGTTTTTCAATGACCTTTTTGTCCTTTTACATTCGAAGTGTCATTTTATAATCTGTACTATTATACTTTTTTACTGCGGGGTATTAACGTAAGTGACAGCCAGGCTGGTCGAGGAATGGTTGCAATCGTTTTCAGGTAATTGGATTGGTTGGTAACAAATATGCTTTTTTTTCCGTTGATTTATCTATCAAGAGTTTGTTATGCTTTTTAAATTTGAATTTTATATCAGATTAGCACGCTTTTTAAGATTAATTAACTTGAATGTGTAGCTTTTCAAATTCATTTGTTTGAGAATAATCGTAGCAAATAACCCTACAAGTAAGAGTCAGAGGAAAATAAACATATTGCCCTTGGTTTCATTAGTCAATGCTTTTATAATTATTTTGTTTTTTTTCTTTCCTTTATATCAAAAATAAAAATGCCTACAAACTTTTTTTCTCTGATATATTTTTACATTGTGAGTTCTAATACACGATGAATTACCTCTGACATTCAATGCCTTTGATGCCTCCATTTCAGAAATTATTGGCTTCATAGATATTGTGGATGTATTTTAGTGCACAAGACACGTTTCGGACGTTGGAGAAGGATAGTTGTCACATCAATCATGATAATTGAATACATGAACGCTGTTTATTACATGATCAGATCTACAAGGACCCTGGCTTAATATGGCCAAATCAGGGAAAGACGAGCTCCACCATACGGCAGAATTCCACTAGATATTTTGATAAATCTCTTCTGCAAACAGGAAGGGATAAATATAGCATTGTGTGAGTTTATAAGTTTGCCGCATGCGAAATCATCATTCTAGTTGCCTTCATGGCTTAGATTCTCTGCATTGGCGTTATTATCTGTTTTAATTTTTAAAAGTAAGCGAAGGTCATCTTCAACTTTGACAAGTGTGTACGAAAGCTTCGTCTTTTTAGAACGACGCGAAGACACGTGCCCCACAGCGATGTGACTCATCACGCGAAATAAAAGAAGCACAACAAAAACGCCGCCTTATTTCCGGCTTCATGGATATTTCCCTAAAGAACTAAACCATCAAAAAGCTTCTAGGGTTGCATTCATAACATTATATCTTTAATTACGTCATAACTTAATAAACTTTTTTTGTCTCTTATGACTAAAATAATAATTTAAAATATTCCTTTTCGTATTTAAGTTTTCATATGATCTAATCGAAATAATTATATATACTCGAAATAAAATTATTATGAATAATGAGTATTTTATCATTGAACTTATTGATTAATTATGATGAAAGTAAGTTTGTTGATTTAATGGTCAGAGTTGTTTTTAATTAAGATTCGGCACGATATTAAGAGGTCAAACTGATGGCAAAATTATAAAATCATTTATAAATCGACAATTATTTGCGTACCTGTATCTATGATTGCTTTTGTTTTGTAAGATGTTGATTTATTTCCTCTCGCCTTCTTCCTTTTGCAAATTTTTCAATAGTTTAGAATTTTTTTTTTGTTTCAATAAGTTGTTTCAATTTATATAGCATTCCCAACGGACATGTCATTTGATAAGTGGAATACAAAGAAAAAGGATTCGTGACCCATTTGAGACTCAATTTATAATATCCAATAATTATAATCTTGGGTGCTTTAATTAGACTCAAATTTATAAGTGATATAGGATATAAAATAGCCTTACAAAAATATATTTGATTTCATATCAATGAGTGTGCGTGTGTTTTTGCATAGTTGCATGTAGTTTTATGTGATTGGTGATTGTGTAAATAAATATTTGTATGATAGAGTTGTGCCTTGAAAGACGGATGATACTTTCCCGTTGTTTCGCACGTTGGTTTGTGATTGGTTTGAGATGATAGAGGTGATAAGCTTCTAATTGTGATTCTATAAATACCCAATCATTATATTTGATGTATATTATGTTATATGTGTTGGTTGTATACCATGAGTTTGGTTTTAGAAAATTCTTCAGCTTTCATAAAATCACATTATTTTCTTTTGGAAGAGTAATAAATACAACAATTATGCCTTTTGTGTTAACCAACTTAAAAGTTTTTATATGCTCACTCTAAACCTCCTAAGTAACTAACTAAACCAATTAATTATCTCTCTTAAGTTATGACTTTAATTTGATGCTTTTACATTCCAGGTTTAGATAACTTGTTTTCATTATTCTGTTCCTATCTTATTTCATGAATATCCATTCATTTATTTCCTGTGGGTCTTATTTATTAAATAGATGGATGTTCATGGAACATAGTAGAAACAAAGTAACGGAAACAGGTAATCTGTTACTTTATATTTATGCATATTTATAATGAAAGAGGATTACCATACAACACAAGAAAAGTTGGCCGACAAAATCAAAATCTACTTTGATTTTTTAAACTTGTACTTATTTACCTAAAATCAAAATCTACTTTGATTTTTTAAACTTGTACTTATTTACCTAATATGTCAAATTGATATAATCCACATCCAATATTTTTGAATCACTAATTTCATATGCATACCACAACTCATGAATGACGAGATTAAACATGATTAGATTATATATTAAGTTGTTACTTTACAGTATAACAATGGAAATTTTAAGGCAAATTTTATAAATTTTCACTCCGATCTTTATTAAACAATTTCTTAATTAATTACACATCTTTCAAATGTACCTCACTCCACTATAACTAATATCAAGTCATAATTTTTTTATAATTACTATAAAAATATGCTTACAGTATTATTGTAAAACATGAATTTTCAAGAATTATCTTGAGATTAGTTATACATAGACTTAAATTAGAAATAGTTTAATTTCATTTGATATAGAAATTTAACCAACCAATATGTCTATGTGAGCTATTTGCGCAAATTCATTTGATATCTGTAAAGCCAGTATTGCTATAATTCAGTGTCTAAGCTTTTAAGTTTTTCAATTGAGTGATCAACCTTTTAAAACCTTAACAATTCAATTTAAAACTTAGTTTTTGCTGATGTGGCAAATAAATGGACATCTATATGATATTTAGTAGACATGCTACATCATTTAAAATAACCTTTTGAACTAAATTGTTAAGATTTTAAAAAGGTTGGTCAGTTAATTGAAAATTTTAAAAGTTAGGACACAAAATTAAAAAAAAAGCCTTAAAAGGTTAAACACTTTGAATATATTATCCCTATAATCTACCATATATTTCTCCCTTTATTAACACCTTTTTACCATGTGTAATCTCTTTAGCTTCAACTGCAAATAACCCTTACACCTTATAATAGAGTCGAACTAGTCAAATGGAATAAATTTTGATGCAACTTTGGGCACATCACTGATTGACGTTTTATGAGTTTCAATTATGAAATAATCGCAAATCCATAATGTAGCTCTAGCTAGTACCGGCAACTATAGGTCAACTCCACGAGAACTATAAGCATTAATAATTACTTTTATCCTATTATCTAGTCTATAGATTTGGATTTTTAATTTAAAGAAAATAAACAGTAAAATAAAGTAAAATAAATGAGCAGTAAGATTGAATCAAAGAATTAAGCACTTAGTAAACTATCGATACTAGAAAATTAGTATCTAAGTTTCGAATATCCCTAAAACCCTTAATAGATTGATCTCTTATTACGCAATTGTTTATTGATTTATTAGACCGTAGAGATATTGGGTTATTGCCATCCCATATCGACTGGGGAGGAGAACGAAGTACTCCTTACAAGGGTGTGAAAACCTCTTCCTTGTGGACGCATTTTCATCCCTTCCCTTCGGATCAGAATGGGAAAAGTAAAACCGTGTGGGTTGAGGTCCAAAGCGGACAATATCTGCAAATGGGTGGTCTGAACTATTACATTCACAAAGTAGATAATAACCAACAGCTTCTAAGCCCCTTTTTATTTTCCATTATATTCTATATGATAAATGACAAGAGCAATTATATTAGTAAAGTGCTAACACTTTGTTTTGTTTGGGTTTAGTTATGACCATTCTCGGATGAACAAGAGTGTGATCTCTCCCTAGTCTTCTCCATCAATCATATAGGTGTGGTGAAGGGTTAAGCAAAAATCCCCTATTGATGCTTGTCTGTTAAAGGGAATAAGTACAAAGGTTCAATTTTTGGCTCACTTTTGTACATTCTCTTAACATTTTTTGTTTTTCCACTCACAAGTTGAACTAGTGATAATTTGTTGTGGTCTTCTACTTTGAGAAGGTAAAGTTGAATCCTTTTGGAGATAAACACGGGTGGGCTCCTCATTTTGGTTTTTGGTTTGCTGCATTTTGATTTTTATCTCTCTCTACACTTTTGTTTTCTCATTTT
>JANZLX010000213.1:42710420-42734987 GCA_025531955.1 Erythroxylum orinocense
GGTTTAGGTTCGGTTAACCTAGAACCGCAAGTAAAAAACCTGAACCTGAACTATGAACCTGATTTTTTAGGTTCGATTAACCTTATTTACAGGTTCGGTTTATGCGGTTCAGGTCCGGTTCACAGGTTCGCAGGTTTTTTTGAACATCCCTATCTATATCTATACATGAGTAGATCTGAATTTTGAGATTTTGTTTTATTTTCCGCTACGTATATTTGATATATATTATATATGAGATGTATGATCGAAACCTTACAAATGGAGACTATTATATTCTCTCTTTACCAATATGAGATCTAAGGGGAACTAAGCTAATAGAGACCTCGTCTATTCACATGGAATGGGCCTCGTCACTACCCCTCAACTATCCAGAATCTATGTAGAAATATTCAATTGACTAAGATGGACAATATAGTCCATTTGATTGGATTTGATATAAATCCGATCAATTAAAATTAATTGGTTCAATCCATCAAAAGTCAACTGAACAAATTAGATTTAATCAAATGCTTTAAGGTAAAACCCACCTCAGCGCATTGCACCTTGTTATTGGTTAATACGAAAGAATTGTTGAAATTTTGATGATAAGATGACTACTTTAACAGAGAAAAACTGAAAAACAAAAATCTTAATGAATCAAATGGATTTTGTATATCTAAATCGTATTTACATATCTTCTTTTGTATAAATTACTATAGGATTGTTCCTAACATTTTATAGCCCGGGTAAAGTAAAAAAAAAAACTCTTATTTTGCATATTTTTATTTTTTGTAAGTATAAAGAGTGGACCGTATAAAGAACAAAATGAGATAAAATAGAGACATGTTACAAGTGGGCCTTCTCAGGCCTAATTACTACAAGAATAGTGTTAATGAATAACATGGAGTAATTAAAATTATTAATAAATAAATATGTGTTAATTTTTATTAAGAAAATAATTCGTTGTTTTAATCAGTTTTAAAAGTTGTGAAATGCAAACACACTAGAAAAAAATGAAAAAGCACTGAATATTTATAAATTATTGACATAATTATGAAATATTAATAATTTAAAATAAATGGGGAGTATATAAAGTAAAATGTTAATATACGAAAGAAAACATAAAGGCGTCTACCAAAAATCTTATGGATCTCACTTATTTGTACTATATCCTAACGTGGTATTGAAAATATAAGTAAACTGACAAATGTTGAATTTTTAAGTTATATCATCAACATTTTCGTGGACGGCAACAGATGCCAACCGATCGACGTGTAAGGCGATGCATTTCATCTTTTTGCTATCCGCACAGAGATAAGCATAACCCTAAAAGGTGGATTAGTAGTTCTTCGTTTACAAATACGACAATGTTTGCCGAATCGTTTTAATAAGATTTAACAAAAAGATGCTTGTTGATCTTTCGGAGACATCAAAAAACTAAATCGAGGTATGAAGGTGATGGAAACTAGAATATAACATCTAAGAAGAACAAAAACAAGGACATCAGCCGGATTAATTAACGAGTTACTGGAGATAATCGATATGGTTTAAAATAGTCAGTCTGATGTGATTGACTTCATGCACCTGAAAAAACAGAGAAGTCCAATCCAAAACGGTTTACGTGGGGGATCGTTTAATAAAGAAACTAAATACCAAATAAATGTAATTATTTTCTTCAGGAAAGAAAATGGAAGTGAAAGTAAACTATAGTTCAGCTTAAATTTTTTAATAAATAATCAACATTGGAACATTATTTTATTTCATGTTTTATTCGATTAAACGCATCTGCAGTGGAGACGCAAGTTATAAATTTATAATCCATACGAATTCATGTCTGCTTGTACGTATCAAAGTGTTATTGGTTTTGGTTTTCTTGTACATTTTTGGCAAAGCCTTACGAAAGAGATAATTCGTCGAAAACCTCAATGTTTCCTCGTGTCTTCAACGAAGAAGATCGGAAGACTGATGTGGCCATTTTGAGTATGTCTTCCGACATTAAGCTTTTCAGGGTCCCCACTTGTCGGCTGAGTACATGACACGGTCTCCATCAGAGGTCTTAAAGAACAACCCCCCTGTACGTAGAAGTTGTCAATAAGGACAGTGATTTGGACGTCATATCGAAGCGGATCTGTTTGTCGCCAAGCAGGTTGTTGAATTTGTTCGTGCTAGATCCAATTCTGTGTCGATCTTTTTTCAGATTAACAGTCTATTTCATCATAAAATAAAAGACGTCCCATTCGTGTCTTCTTCAGTGAGAAAGAAAGAGTCTCTTTTCTCGAATATATCTACGTAAACATTTGTTGTCTTCTGCAGTGCAAGCATAAAAGGCGATGCCATGCCTGTGGTTTTAAGTAGTTACTTAGTTTTCCTGCAACGTTATCAATAGAAGCAAGAAACAATTGATCTGAAAATGGAGATAGCTCATGTCTTCAACTTGGCATTCATATTCTTCTTCGTTTTGCTTTTCTTCACGATTAATTCGAAAAAACTTTCAAACCCTAAAAAACTGCCGCCTAGCCCACCGGCTCGTCCCATTATAGGTCATCTGCACCTTTTAAAACGACCTGTTCACCGAGCTCTGCATGAACTTTCTACAAAATACGGTGACATCCTATTTCTACGATATGGGTCTCGTAAGGTGCTCCTGGTGTCCTCATCTACGGCAGCTGAGGAGTGCTTTACCAAACATGACGTGATTTTTGCTAACCGCCCTCAAACACTCGCCGGAAAGCATCTCAATTATAACTGCACGACTATGGGTGTCTCCTCATACGGTGATCATTGGCGTAACCTCCGACGCCTCACGACTATAGAGCTCTTCTCTACTAATCGTCTTGGCATGTTCTCTGGAATTCGAGCAGAGGAGGTAAGGTTGTTGCTGACGCAATTACTTGGGGACTGCTCGATGAAGGGGGTAAGTAAGGTCGTTGACATGACAGCAACGTTGACGGAGCTTGCATTCAATATTGTCATGAGGACGATTGCTGGGAAGCGTTACTATGGAAAGGAAGCTAACCACGAAGAGGCAAGAGAGTTTCAATCTATAACAAGAGAAATGGAGGAGCTTCGAGGAAGCTCCAATATTAACGATTACTTGGCACTGCTTCGATGGGTAGATTATGGAGGGGTTGAGGAGAGAATGAAGGCATTGATGAAGGAGTTCGACAGGTTCTTACAGGACCTCGTTGAAGAGCACAGGAGAGCAAGGAATGTCGCATCTGCTACCAAACAAAGATTTCTGACTTTGATTGATCTCATGCTGTCTTTGAAAGAGACAGAACCCGAGTTTTATACCGATCAAACCATCAAAGGTGTTATGCTGGTAAATATTACCAACTCAATTCACTTAATTTCATTACCCTTGTTAGCAACTCGGATTAAGGAATACGATATTGTTTTGTATGTATAGTCAACCTTGACTGCTGGAACTCAAACTTCCATAGCTACAATGGAGTGGGCAATTTCACTTCTTCTGAACAATCCAGAGACTTTACAAAAAGCCTACGCAGAGATAGATTCTGTTGTTGGACAGAACCGCCTGTTGGATGAAACAGATTTACCGAAGTTAAGTTACCTGCAGAACATAATTACTGAAACTTTACGACTATTCCCACCTGTACCGCTTCTATTGCCACATCAGTCGTCTGCAGATTGTACTGTTGGCGGGTTCTTTGTGCCCCACGGAACTATGTTGTTGGTGAATACTTGGAGCATGAACCGAGATCCCAAGCAATGGCCGGAACCAGAGAAGTTCATTCCTGAAAGATTTGAAGGTGGAGAAGGTGAAGGGTACAAATTGCTGCCATTTGGTGCAGGAAGAAGAGCTTGTCCTGGGTCTGGTCTAGCCAAGCGAGTAGTAGGGCTTACACTGGGTGCATTGATTCAGTGTTATGAGTGGGAAAGGGTAAGCAAAGAGAAGATCAATATGGTAGAAGGAACAGGGCTTACTATGCCTATGGCTCACCCACTGCAGGCTGTGTGCAGGCCTCGCATTGGCATGATCAATATCCTTTCCACACTCTGAGGCTTGGCGAGTGTAGAGTAATTTATTTGTATTTTTTTTATGCATGTATGCTTCAGGAGATTAAATAAAAACCAAAATCTAGTGACTAAAGTCATTTATGGTTTTGTCTCAGCGAGTTGCCTATGTGCTAGTAAGATACCTTGGTTTCAAAATATACCTACGTCACAACACAACAGCCAAGCTATGTCGACAATCACCACAAGACAACCATAAGCATTATGCTAGAAAATTTGACAATTGCATTTGGATAGAACCTGATACGATTACGGATGAGTTGGCTAGAAATCACTCTCAACCCTAGCTCGGACTGCAGAACTGTCCAAAACTTATGCAAATTATGCCAATCACCTAGCTGATGAAATAACATATCTTACTGTGTCATTTTCTGATAAAGTTGTTTAGAGAGTAAGCTTGGAACAGTTAGCAAAGTTGTTTCTTTGTGACTATAAAGTTATATATTTAAATTATAAAATCAAATATGACCTTTTCTACACCCTTGTAAAGTGGATAGCTTTATGCATTGAGTTGTTAATTTTTGAAGGTGAGTTCTACTTCTTTTATGGTCACAAGTTTAAGTTATGGAAATAATTTCTTTATAAGAATACAAAAGAAAGTTGCGTATATTATAACTTTCTTCAGACTCCGCAAAACACGGAGCTTTATGTACTAAATACATTGGCTTGACCTTTTATTGTGTCACATATTCTAATAAATGTTTTTCTTTGAACATACATGATTGTCTTGAGGAAGTATTACTTCTGACTACAAACCAAATTTGAAAAACTCAAAATCGAGCCTTTAATTTCAATTAAATTCGAATATGTCCAAAAAGTTTAAACATATTTATTGAGTTGTATCTTAAAATTTATATTTTGACATTTTTCTATCTAATTAATGGTGTAATTTTATCTTTTATAATTTTAATCTAAACATAATTAAATAAAGTTTTACCTATTTGGAGGAAAGTTGCCTTCATACTTAAATATTGCTCATGTTAAGGGACAAATACTTAAAACATCACACATCAAATTTTCTGCTTTCCTTTCCAAGCTCATTTTGATAAAGACAAAAGAAAAAAAGGCTCCCAACAAGCCCTCCAAACCTTCCTAATGTACAGCAACTACCAAACAAATATGATTATATATATTACAATTTACAAAAATGATTATATGGTCCCGTCCTTTCTCACACTAAATAAGTTCTAATGAAATATGGTTGTATCTTTAAAGTGTTTTCCCATGCTATTTAACTTTTGTATTTATATTTAATATATTTTATTTTATTAGAAATCCTAAAAATATTTATATGCAAGCTCTGGTTTTTTAAATAACATCAATAATATTATATATTCTAAGTGCTACCTCTATTTCCACGTTAAGAATAGCCATGCCTAAACATGTCGTGGAGGCCAAGTGTAAAAGCGTTGCTAGCCTATGATTAGTGTATTCTCAAGCACGTGATTAAGCAAAGATTTTATTTGAAAGACTTTACTTTGCTAGGCAGATCATAATTGCCACTTGTTGTGGTGAAGAAACAGGGAGCTTTTAGGTAATCCGCTCATGTAGTTTGGTTTCTATTTCACGCCAACGTTTCTTCTACAAAATAATTAAAACCACGATAGTAATTTAAGTATTGTTCTGGAGTCATTTTTCCTTTATTTTCTCTCAGGGACCATACGTGGATGATGTATTATATATCCAAATCAATGACGTTTTTTCAGAATTAAATGGAAACATAAGATGCAGGTCACATCAAATAAGGAAATTATGCAAACTTTTCTCATCACAAGCAATCAGTATAAACGACGTGACAACTCACTTTTTAATCTAACTACAAGTCGATATTGATTGAAGATTACTATCTAAATGGTTGAGTTAGGATTAGTGAAGCCGAAATCTGACATGGGAGGGGAACTCGACTGACCTTACTCAAAGCTCAGCCTCCAATAACAATCCACCGACTTTTCAACTTTATAATATTCGTTGTGTATATTCAATAGTTGTAATTTGTTAAGAAGCTAATAGTTTTGCATATCGATGTGTTGTGGAAATTATAATCCACACTAGGTATGTATAATATAGTCAAATGCAAACCTCTATGTTAGGGTTCCAAACATTATTTGTTTAATTGTTTTTCCAACTACTTCGAAAATATAATAGAGTTAGGAGTAAACATTCATAAACTGGGAGAGGGAAATTAATGTGTTACAACACCACAAGAAATCAGCTACGTACCGATGGAAAAATCCATCGGTAAAAAGTGAATTTTTTTCGGTAACTATAATTTATGACAGAAATTCTAGACGGAAAACTCCATCGCTAATATCGCCGTAGTTAAAATTACCGACGGACATTTTCCATCGGAAATTCACCGACGGTCAAAAACGAATTAGCAACGATATGTCTAATGTCGGTAAATGCTAACGATGGATGAATTTCCGTCGGAAAAATTTACAAACGAAAAAATTACCACGGGTAAACCGTAGGTAATAAACATGAAAAGTACCGACGGTGTGGGTGACCGTTGGTAAATAAGTGCAAATTGTCGACGAAAATTTTTTCCGTCAATACTATTCAAGAATTTTTTAATTAAATTCCCATTTTATGTTGTTGTCATAAATTCATAATGTTAATGTTAAGAGTTACCAATTATTTATTCATAAAAAATTAATTTGTATATATATATAATTTGATTAATCAAAAAATTGAAAATATAACGTATCAATTTTTTTACTTGATAATAAAAACATTACAAAGTGCATAACTTATATTTTTAACTGAAAGTAAATGACAAGGACAACTTAATGTCGTGGTGATCGTGGTTGCTCTAAACTGTTAATTCTCCCCTTTAATTGTTCCATCTTCTATTGGAGCTGAGCCAAATGGTCCATTTGCTCTCTCATCTTGGTCATCTGCTCTATCTCTGCTCTCATCTTAGTAAGCCGCTCCATCTCCTCTCTCATCTTAGCTGCCTGCTCCATCTGTTCTCGCTGTTTTGCCATCTGCTCCATCTCCTCTCTGATCTTTGCCACATCCCTCATCTCCTCTCTCATCTTAGCTATCTGCTCTATGTGCTACATCTGTTGATTCACTATCTACTCCTTCAATGTGTCCACTGTGGCTCGAAGCTCGGTAACTTCATTGCTTTGCGTTGGCCTAGCAGATGCTGCTGTACTAGACAGGAAAAAGCGCGAATAACATGTGTTCGCATATGAACCTAGCTCGAATATTCTTCCACATTGGTCCTAACCACCGACAACATCAAGATAAGTCTGAGTCTCATCTATAGGTTGTTCCTTCTGAGAATGTTGCTGAATGTTTTGTTGTATTTGGTCCTATTAGAAAGCAATGTTTACATTAGTAAGGTATTATTGTTAAGAAATTATAAAAATATTAAAAATTTCACTTATATTCAGCTCTCTACATCGGGTGTTGATGAATGTCACACCATCATGTTTCTTCGTATGATTGTGCAAAAACAATTGGATAGGTGTAGGCTTGATGCCTAATGACTTCTCCTATATGTATAACCTAAATTGTCAGATGTGAATTAGAATTTATAAAAATTTCGACAGATTTTCCTCTATATTGATGATATTTACCCCCTGTTCAACAAATAAAATAATTTAACACAACCATATATGGCACCAGATATTTATATCATAATTATTATGTAGAATAAAGCAAATCAAAATATATACAAAATAAGTGTGACATTTAGATACTTACAAGTCTATGTGCATGCTCATTGTAGGTAATTGATCCTTCCGTATGTACTGGAAGACTCTCACCTCCTGGGCCTCCACATCGGTTGGCGGAGTTACGCTCTAAGATGGACATTTCCGCAGGCGATATCCAATACTCGGTCCAATGATTCCAAATTTCCTCCGAAATATAACGCGGTCGTGCACCAGACTTACGTATTGCATTAAGTAAGTCACGATAACGTATTCGAGCTTTCTTTTCCCATACTTTATACATACCGGCGTTGAAACAAGAATCCCAGTAAAATTCTTTCTGAAACAATAAGGGAAAAAAATTAGATAATGTAAAAAATATTTATGTAATTTGTGTATATAACTGAATTTAACAAGAAAATAATTATTTTTTAAACCTCAAACTCTTGAAAGTAAAATTGCTTTGTGGCGTCAGATATATTCTTCCACACATAACTCTCAGGTTCAATTCTTTGCTTAAATGTAGAAGTCATATTTCTTGAAGTCGGTCCAGATTGATCCAAACTAACATAACAAATTATGTTATACTTTGTAAAAATTGATAACCCTAAGACTTAATAATAAGCAAATTGCTAGTGATGTGAGTTCACTTACTATTCATTGACAATTGTTATAAACTTTCTTCCATCAGGTCCCTCAGATCCAGGCTGGCGGCCGTCTCCTCTATCCGAAAAATTGGTATTAGATGATATATGTGTTAGAGAAGGGAATGGTGTATGATGAGAAGCAGTAGGTGATGCCTCATCTGCAACTGTCGACATTGCAGGCAGTTGAAATTGTAAAGGCAACTGTCAGTGCTGCAGGTAGTTGAACATAAGACTTTTGTAAAGGCAATTGTAAGCTGAAAAACAAAGTGTAAAATTGTTACATATCAAAGACCTCTAATGGATACTTTTATGAAGCAAGTTATGAAAAAAGCTTGATCAATGTATTGGACAGTATTTTAGTCTTAACAATTTTGATTGAAGAAATATATAACATCTTCCTAAGGGTGAAGAAGAAGATGGTGGTCACATAATAGGCTAAAAGATATTGAAGCACAAAACTAATGTGAATTTGAAATCTATAATCGCTCATTTCATAAAGAGTGACTATAATGAATTATAGTGAAGTTACTGGTATTCTTTGTTTAAGTATGACTCAAAAATTGAATATAAAAGCAAATAGAAAAAGGAGTCATATAACTTTATCTTTAGCATCACCTCCTTCGTAAAACATTCCTAGATTCACTGGTCAGAAAAATGAGGAATGTCATCATAAAAGTAGTAACAACCATATGGTTATAGAAAAGACCATAATCCTCAATATTGACAACTTTTTCAAAATTCATAATATTTTATAAAATTTACAATGGGACTGATGATGTGAATATTTGCTAATTATATTAATGATTTTGTTGATGTTTTGGGTAAATATTTATGTGGAAAGGGCGGAATTTATCTAGTTCTATGTACTTTGGGCAGGAGATGACAATCGAGCCAAACTGGAGGTATTTTGGGCTGCTGTCGCTTAAAGTTTTGGGTTGTAGCTGCTTAACCTCAATTTTTGGGCTGACTTCAGACTTTGCGCAGTAAGTCATGCCCACGGCTTAAGGTCACGCGTAAGCAGACACCTAATGCAGAATTGGAGACATGAATGGACTCCTAAGTTGGATAGTTTCCAGACTTGGAAAGGAATATTTTGAGGGGATTAATGAGGAAAGTTAGGGAGCCAATCGAAAACCTATTTCTTTCCTACAAGGAGAAGAACGCGAGAGATATAAAGGGATTAAGATAGAAGGCTTGGGGGATTGTTTTTGGTTTTTCTTTACAGATTAGGGCAACTCTTTATTTTTTTGATTTAAGATGCTTTGTATAGCCATGAGTGGCTAAAACCGTTGGAGTCTAGCAAGGGTTGATCAAGTTCAAGTTCTTATGTGTTGTGAGATCTAAACTTTATTGTTATTAAACAGTCATACTTGTTGATCTTATTAGTCAGGGTTGGGTCTTTCTAGTTCTTAAAGCTATTAGCGAATTAAATCCTAGGTGCAACGTTGGGGTTGTTCGTAAATAAGGGGTTAGTTAGAAGGTGCGTGTCCGGCTAATCTAAAACTAAGGAAAGATGAAATTATTAGAAGCGTTTCAATAATCATAACCAATCTATTGTGGGATCTGGGTTTATTATTTGTTTCAATGATCAACCATAGAACTTGAATGAGATTACCTTGTTAGATACTATTAATCTGATTTCTTTTCAATCTAATTTTATTTGTTTGCTATTTATTAATTTCAGTATTTTTACTCATCAATTACAAAACCTCCCTTTTTGTTTCTTTGTTCTCGATTCTCTGGTTATCAATAGGATTAATTAATCTCCAGTCTTTGTGGATTCGACTCTACTCACTCTAGCTACAAGTTTAATTGATTTTTCAGGAGTAGATTTTATTTTTGGTGGATTCAACACCCATCAGTTGTTGTTTATCTTCTGTGGATAAGTTGGAGAATGTGTTCCATGGGAGCAACGTGGGGAGGGAGGCATCGGTGAAGGTGTGTGGGAGTGAGTATGTGCAGAGAATGACATTTCAAAGTTACTTGTATGTTTTTGGCTTTTTGTTAGTGGATCTCTGTGATAGGCTTTAGTGAGCGAATCGAGTCTCAGAAGAAAACTTTTGAGTGATATGATGGAGCACTGGATCTCTGTCAATCCTCTCGCCCCTTTCTCTCATGAAGGTTATGCCTTCTTTTTCGACAAGGTATGTAAACAGGCGGTTCGTTTTCTTTTATAGTATTGAATAAGAGGTATGTAAACGTTGCTCTCCTTCTTTCTTGGCACTCTCACTCTCTCTTCCTTCTCCGCGACCTCCTCTTTTCAGGTATGGTTCTTGATTAATCAATCTCTTCTGTTTTGATGTTTTCTTAGTTTTTTGAAATTTAAGTTCTTTATGATTTTTTGCTTTTGATATTAGTTTCTTTGTTTAATTTAGTGTTTAATGCTTTTTGGGTTTGATTAGGTTGATCTCTTTGCATCTGATATTGTTGGGTTTATGTCAAGATTGAATTTTTATGCTTAACGATCTTATGGTTTCAGACGTTTTGTATTTCTACATGTTGAGTCAAAGTCGAGTTCTTTAATGCTTTATTGCTCTCTTATCAGTTGGGTAATGATGCTTTTCTACAGTTCTTTAATGCTTTACTGCTCTCTTATCGTATAGATATTGATGCTTTTTTACAGATAAGGAGATGATATATTTTAGTTTTAAAATATATTTTATTTTTAAAAGTCGAGTTATATTTTTTATTTATATATTTATTGTAATTTTATTTACATAATTATTTAGCACGACAGTTTTACTTATTTACTTTTTAACCTACATTATTATTTTGTTGTCACATCTGTATGTGGGTCTATTAGAAACAATTTCTCTATTATGTAAAAATAAGGCTGTGTACTATCAAACTTTTCTAGACTCCGCTTTATTGTAAGATTTTATACTGGGTGTAATAATAATGATAACCTTTAAAGATATAAATGAAGGTACCAATAGTTATTCAAGAGATTGTAATGGTTCAAATGCTGATGCTAAGAAGATTTTTTAGGTTTGGTAGAAAAAAGAAAACAAAGGGTTATATACTAGTTGTCAAAGTTTTTCTAAACTTTCTTTCACCATTTGACTTTATCTTTTTAAGCGTACTCATGGAATTAGTAAAGCAACTTATACTGTAATCAGAAAGTAAAGAATGGACTTTAAAAATTATTGAGATATATGGAAAAGTCAAAAGTATAGAGTCAGGTAAAAGCATTTTAAGCGCTATACTACAGAAGCAGAAAGAATCGCCGATGGTCCTATCTACATATGCAAAGAAGTCTTTGAGAATCTCATTTCCTATGAGAACCATCAAATATGAACGTATGACAATTATTGGTACTTTTTACACACCACATATTTAATATGTGCATCGGGAAGCTGACAACAAAATAATAAAATCAAATGTCGAATCATCACCCAACGGTCCAATAATCGAAATCTGTCATTTCCTGAAATACAAGGTCATTCCTGCCTCAACTCTAGATTGTTATGCTACAAAAAGCCAAAAACTTACATATAGCCACGCAGAAGCGAAGCCATGGCAACCATGTCAATGATCAAGATGATGAGCGCGACACCTTCTTCACAACAATCAGTTTCCAGCAGTACTCCATCTTCATCTCCACCTTCCACTTCTCTCCCCATCCGTACAATTCCTGGATCGTACGGTTGGCCTTTGCTCGGACCCATCTCAGATCGTCTCGACTACTTCTGGTTCCAGGGTCCGGAGACCTTCTTCAGGAAACGCATTGACAAGCACAAGTCCACCGTGTTTCGGACCAACGTCCCTCCGTCTTTCCCTTTCTTTTTGGGGGTAAATCCCAACGTTGTGACCGTGCTTGACTGCAAGTCTTTTGCTCATCTTTTTGATATGGAAATCGTGGAGAAAACCGATGTTCTTGTGGGTGATTTCATGCCCAGCGTTAAGTTCACTGGGAACGTCAGGACCTGTGCTTATCTTGATACATCTGAGCCTCAACATGCTAAGGTTTGTGATTTTTCTTTTCTGGTGATGCATTTCCTTTGCTTCGTCCTTCTAATTAACGACTTCTGTTTACATTTTATACTTTTAATTATATCCTCTCCTACTTCGTTTCCGTTCGAGATCTCTTCTTTGTTTGTTGTCGTTTTCTTCTCTTCCACTGATATGAGGGGTTTAGGGGTTTAATTCATTTAAATTTGTTTGGCAACGATGAAATGAGAGCTTATCCGATATGGTTTATCAGTAAAACTGGAAAACAGAGATCTGAGCAACCAATTGGAAAAGCAAAAAAGAAGAGAAAATGAAACTCAAGATTCTGCAATTTCTGCTTAAAATGTATAGTTTAAAGGGATAATAAGCTCCTCGAGTTTGGGACTTGGGAGCCATGAAGTCAAAATCGTTTTGAAGCAGAAGCTAATTTTTTTATTTTGCAATTCGCAAGTAAAGGTTGGAACCTGGATTGAAGGACAGCTTTGTCTATGTACTGTTTCGGTTGACTGGTGAGATATTTTCTTGGCCCGGATAAGACAGTGAAGATAAGATGTAGCTCTTAGAAATGAATGGTCGAAGTCCAACACTATGGATCGACTTCATTCACATATCCTGGCTTTTTATTTCACCGTATCTGACATGATAAAACAATATTACCATAACCTCGTTACTTCAGGATATCCTATCCCAGTAAGAATACATCAACCTTGTATATTACTGTCCTTGACAAAAAACAAGTCTACGGGAGGCTTGACTTAAATAGTTTTAAGTGTCTTAATTCGAAAAACCAGTGGAACTACGGGAGGCTTGATGTGACCAATCTAGACTCTGTTAACATAATTGTGATAAATACTGATCAGAAGGACCGCGACTTTTGTTGTTGGATTTGGAACAGGTTAAAGGTTTTGCCTTGGACATCCTGAAACGAAGCTCCAAGGTCTGGCTCAATGAGCTACTTGCCAGCCTCGACACATTATGGGGTACTATTGACAAGGAAGTCTCTGAAAATGGCAGCGCAACATACTTGATTCCTCTTCAGCAGTGCATATTCACGTTCTTGACAAAGGCCTTAGTCGGCGCCGACCCGGCAAAGTCGCCGACAATAGCAAAGTCTGGCTACGCCATGTTGGACAGGTGGCTCGCTCTACAGCTCCTCCCCACTATCAAAATTGGTGTCCTGCAGCCCCTAGAAGAGATCTTCCTCCATTCTTTTTCGTACCCTTCTTTCCTTGTTAGTGGAGACTACAACAAGCTCTACGAGTTCGTCAAAACTGAAGGTACACATGTATATATAAATCCATTCTGGGAATAACATACAACGGTCCATCAAAACATTTGTGTTTTTTAAAAATTCAGGGAGAGAAGTGCTAAATCGAGGTCAGACCGAGTTCGGACTGAGTCAAGAAGAGACCATACATAACCTCCTATTTGTACTTGGTTTCAACGCATACGGTGGGTTCTCCATATTTCTACCTTCCCTAATAAACGCAATAGCAAGCGACACAACTGGTTTACAAGACAAGTTACGGGCCGAAGCTAGACAAAATGGCGGTCCGACTTTAACTTTCGACTCGGTCAAAGAAATGCCGCTGGTTCAATCCGTTGTTTACGAGACTCTTCGTCTCAACCCACCGGTTCCACTGCAGTACGCACGAGCTAGGAAGGATTTCACTCTCTCTTCATACGACTCCGCTTATAATATCAAAAAGGGCGAGTTGCTTTGCGGGTACCAGCCTTTGGTCATGCAAGACCCAAACGTTTTTGAAGAGCCGACGAGCTTTAAGCCGGACCGGTTCACGGGTAAGGGGAAAGAGTTACTGAATTACTTGTTCTGGTCAAATGGGCCACAGACCGGTTCACCAACTGAGTCAAACAAGCAGTGTGCGGCTAAGGACACGGTGACTCTCACCGCCTCCGTGCTTGTGGCCTATTTGTTCAGGAGATACGATTCTATCACAGGCACCTCTAGTTCAATCACGGCCCTTAAAAGGGCTGACTGATCAGACGATATGTTGTTACTCTTTTGAAGTCACTGATAAATTATAAATTATGATGGTGATAAAGAACTTCTCTATAATTATCACCGTTGCGCTAACATAGACCTTCCGTCTCATCTCATAGTAGCTTTATCGTTGGGCTGAGGATGAATGAAATTTCATATAATAAAATAGGCTCAAAATAATAGTAACAGGAACAGATGATCTGTTCTGTCATTAAGCTCCGGTTTTACAAGAGAATCAAAATGAATCATGGAAGATGGTTTCGACGAAAAGAGAAGGAAAATTACAAGTTCTGCACCACTGGTGTAGCTGGAGAATACAGAAGTTTTCGCCTTTTTGAGTCAAGCTTGGATGATTCAAAAGGCTGTCACAGTTAAAAAGGCACCTATTCCATAAAAAAAGGGACGAGAAGGAAAAATTACATATCATACACTGAACCTCCATTTCAAATCAGTATCTAAAGGCTTTGCACGTGTAAACAATATCTTGATACAGTATTAACCCTCTTCTATACAGCCTGGACGTTCCCCTGAGACTGGAATTGAGACTTGGTAACTTCTTTCCACCCTTTTTGGCGTGCCCTTTGCTCCCACATTTCTGTCAATCTCTTTTGTGCCGCTAAAGCCGTTTCGGCTTTCTCCCTTGCTTCTTCACAGGTTTCCATCCCTGAGTTGCATTTGTCTGCCTCCTTTTGATATTGGGATGTCACTTTCTTAGCCTCAAGCAGAGCCATGTCAGCACGCTGTTGACTTTCCAATGATTCAGCTTCCCGCATCTTCAATTCCTCAGTCAGCAGCTCCGCAAAATTATTTTCTGCATCTTCACCCACTTCAGGGTCATGCTTCGCACAATCTGCAAAAATGTAACAACTGAAATAAAAACCTTGATAACATCTTAAGATTCTTGCTACTGCATGTGGCACAAATAAAATTACACAACTAGGCCATGAGAAGCTTGAAGACTAGGACTGGTACTCATGTATGATACATTTTTTCTCACATAAAGCCTCGCCAACTGAATAATGGTGTCATTCGTTTGTATTCATTTCAATTGTACTTAAGCTAGGGTAAGCACCAATGAGTCACATTTTATCTTCTTTATGGCATGTTAAGGTTCACAATAACAGTAAGTTCAATATCATTATCAGAAGAAACATGCAAACAGTTTCGGCAATACAACTACCCCTTGAAGCCACTATGTGGTGACTAATTTCCATACAAACTCTTGCTCAAAAAAGATCTGAGCAGAAAAATATATGATTCAGTGGAATAGTTAGTATCAAAATAAACGAACAGATTCATTCACCTAACCACAAACCAAAGAGGCATGCACTGGTAACCAAGTAATCATAATATGCACTGTCAAAGTAAAGCATATTTGGGATGAAGACAAACCTCCAAAAGAAGCATTGCTCAATACTGCAAGACAAAAAAGAAAAAGAATAGAAACTTAGTATGTATAGATCAAGATAATCAAAGTGATCAACTGATGACAGAAGAGTTAAATTCCAATAAATCCACCGCAAAACTAAGGTACATAACTTTGTCATACATATGACTACGATGGAGCAATGAATGAGAGACTGACAGAACGAGGAATGAGCGATGAAGCTGCAGCCCACATTGTTTTCCACATTATGTGGATCAACAATTGAAGAATGTTGTTTTTAAGTTTTTGAATCGATTAAATAAGTCTTATTCTCATCAGACTTCACAAATCTTATTGACGAAACCGTTTCCTACCTTGGAAGAAGCGCATAATATGGTAATAAGAGATGAGTCTAGGAGAGTGATATAAGGTCTATCACAGCCTCTAATCGAATCATCTGCTCTAGCATCTTTTGGTGAATAGAATAAGAATTGTAAATCAGAAATTATGTGCAGTCATTGCGGGAAGAAAGGACATAAAAAGGAAAAATGCTACAGAATAATTGGTTTTCCTCCTGACTTCAAATTTAGCAAATCAAAACGACAAGGAAAAACACTTGTAATTGCAGTTAGCTCGGATGGAAATGATGCTGCAAACAGCAAAGATGGTGACTCTGCTCAAATCCAAGAAACTTTTCAAATGACAACCATAAGTTTCATATACTGATTGTGTCATGAAGATAAAATAGTTGGGCAGAGTGGAATAAAGTGTATAGTTCAGAAAGCACTCAAACTATATGAAACTTAACAAAGAAATCAAAAAGATAAATCAATGGAAACACCATGCGCAAACTCGTCTTAATCAGTCACCGCAACAACTTGCAACGTTTCCACTTTCTTTCAATATCAGTTTATACATCTAATAGGCAATATAGTAAAGTAAAGCAATTAATAAAAGACAGAAAACAAGTAGTGATTCCCAATTAATACTCTCCTAAGATTCAGACTTGATCACCCCCAAAATTTTATTATCAGCGAATAAACTCTTAGATTTGAGTCAACATAGGCTTCTTTTCTGTTTCCCTTTTTTGTGAACTTGAGACCCATCATCCCCTGAAATGAGCAGTACAAGGTCTCCACAACTTGAAAATCAATGGAGGAAGATACCCATCCAAGATTTAACCAAAACCCCGTATCAAGAATCTATTCGTTCCCTAGATCTGCTTCTGTTATCAATCCCGCATGATCAGTAAAAGAAGATAAATAGACAACAACCCATAAACAGCACTTGGGAACAAGTAGCTAAATTAAGCACGAACTTATGCAAATCAAAGAAGAAGCGAATGAGATCCGGGCAGATCTAGGTAGAGAAGAGATAAGATTAGAGGGAACCTGAAGGGATGGAGAGAAGAGGACGAGAGGAGCAATCGCAGACGCAAGGGGAGCAGGAGGCAGAGGAGTGGCTAACGGCGGCCAGGACTTCCTTGAAGTGCCAGTAAAGAGGCGGACCAATTATGTATGTACCTATGCACACTGCGATCACGCCCAGTGCCACCTTCACCACCACCGCCGTCGTCGCCATTATGGGAACTAGTAAAACCACTCTTTACTCTTCAATTATTAACAAAGACGAGAAGCACGAAATGATATGAGAGACCAGACACTACTAATTAGTAGTAAGTTAGTAACTACACGTTTTGTTCCCGGTCTCTTTTTGACTTGTTCCTCTTCCTTCTTCGTTCTTCAGTCGCACTTTAGATGTAAACTGTAAGCGTGAATGGTTACTGGTAAGTAATTGTTATTTGGTCGGATGTTAATTAACGGAACGGAATGAAATGGAAGAAATAGAATAATTTCTAATGAAATAGTTTGATAGAAGAAATAATTAGTATTAAGAAAAGTTATTGAGGGTATATTAGGTAGTATGTATTTATTAGTTTATAATCCATCTTAAACCTTCTGAATCATAGGCTTTTTTTTTATTAACAAGGAAGAGAACAGATTACATTACGAGTTTAGGGAAACAGATTCCCGACATATCCTCTAAAAGGAGAACATGACACTTAATAGGTATAATATCAAAATAAGTGGTTCTTAAAACAAAACGTTTAGCATAGGTCGCTAACCAGTCAACTTATCTGTTACTCTCGCGGTATATATGGCGATGCACAACAGTCTAATTCCGTATAAACAGTTCATGAATACCCTTAACTATGGGATTGTGGGTCATTGAGCGGCTTGTCGAGAGAGAGATGAGGTTGATTGCCACTTTCGAGTTCACCTCAAGTTCAATCCGTCGATAGCTTAGGTTCCACGCAAACGTGAGCCCTGTTTACACTCTCCAGAGTTTCGCAGACACCGATGAGCACCAATCGAGATTCTGGATGAAACCTCCAAGCCAATTGCCTGCAGTATCCTAGATGAGGCCTTCTGTTGTGACCGAGGATGAAGAATGTTTGCAAGCGCCATTCGTGTTTAACTTGACACACTGTTAGGAGGTTTGCACCATCCTATGAGTTGTTCGTGTCCGGGGTGATGTCCCACAACAAAGCTCCTTTGCCAAGCGGTTGACTTGTGAATCTGATCTGCATAAGACAAAATAACAGAAATGGGTGAAGATGGCCAAATAAATGTGCATAAAAAAGGGACATATTTCTCCATGCCTATAAGAACCAACAAGCAACACCAATTAAAGTCAACCAATCCTGCCCAAACACTTGTTGGTGGTGTTGGAGGTTTGGTAAAGAGCCACCGTCGAGCTAGCATAATGAAAAAATTATTATTAAAGAGTTGTGGAGGGAATGTACTCCGTACTTGGCGGGCTTTGACGCAGTCTCTCACTGTATGTTACTAGAATTCTTCAAGATCACAATTATAGCAAGTACCATCCGTAGTGAGGTGCCTACGGGCCCAATGTTGGTTAGTAAGTAACCTGTCTTGTGCGAGGAGCCAAAAAAGGGTTGAATGCGTTAACGGTTATTCCAGTGCTAGATTGCCTTCAAAATTCTAGTAATTGCGGTGTCCTCTTGATCCATTATCACGGAGTAAGTGGAAGCTACAGTGAATTGGCGGTGTCAGATATGCCGCAGCATAACTTATCCCACCCTAGGTAGGGCTTCGGGAGGAAAGTTCCTACTATTGATTGGTAGATCGCCAACGGGAGGCTATCTTGAAAGGCATCCTAATTTCAATTACTGTCAATGTCCACGAAATGTTGGACACTGAGGTTACTAGAAGGACACAAAGGTTTTTTATTTTCATTGTTTATGATGGAATACAATGTAACATGAAACCCTCTCATTCCATCTCATTTTGTTCCATTCCATTATAAAAACATCAACTAAACGATGGAAGAGTGTTACGTTCTATCCCGTTCCATGACCAACCCCTCAATCAAACATGACCTAATTCGTAATTTCAACAATTCAGCTTAACGCATTTTAATTTCTGCTAGGTACAGTTAAACAATTTATTGGTCATAGATTAAATTATATCAATAATTTAAAGTATTTATTTATTTAATAGATACTATATAAGATAAATATATTTTACAAATAAAATTAGAATGAAATTATATATTATATAAATATATTATCTTTTAATTATTGATGTATTAAAATTAAATATTAATTTAGTGAAAAGAGTATATTTTCGTATGAAAAAAGTAATCGTATGAATATAGGTAGATAAATATAAATGTTTGTTATAAGATAAGTTAATTTTCTGGGTACTTATAATTGGTCCTTAAAATATATTACTTAGTAGAAAATTTTGTCATATTTAATATTTACTTATTATTTTAAATGTTATTATATTTTTTAATATAATAAGATAATTGAATATGATAAGTTATGAATCAAGTTAGTAATTTTTTCTATAATATTTATATTGTTATTAACAAACAATATTTTAGTAATTTGTAAATTTTGTATAGATATTAACCTATACAAAGATGCATAGATTTTTTAGCAGACCATAATATAGAAATAATTGGAAATATAATATTTTTGTTTGCTTGCTCTTACTACATTCAACATATAAATAGAAACGCAAGAAATCTGTGAAATTAGAAAGGAAGGCAACATTCACAAATCAGAACTTCTTCCTGTGTTTGTATCATAGTCTCAGCCAGCCAATGGAAGCCTTGGAAAGATGCACAAAGATGAACGTAAGTACAGCAGACATGTATATGGTAGACATGGGAATTCCATATTTTCCTCTCCGGAACAACCCTCTCACAAATGGCCAAAAGCAAATCATCACCATCACACTAAACACCCACTCTCCCAAGCCAGTGCGATCCCCGCCGCGTGACATTGGCTGCATCCTCGTTAAGCTCATGGCCATTGCGGTGAAGTGAACCAGCACAAGAGTTGTTCCAGGAAGAAATAGGAGTGACCCATTGAAGCAGAACTTCCCACTACCAGCATCCACATCGCTAATATCGGAACTACGTTCGTTCTTCTGCGTCACTTCAAATCCTGGCTCTGCTATTCCCAGAATCTTTAATACCACGCTAACGAATCCGAAAAACCAAGCATTCGTTGCATTTATCCTTCCCATTCTCTGGTTGTTCCACCATTCTCGTGCAGATAATCCGGTTTCTAGGTACTCCGAAAGCGTATAGAAAGCGTAGACCGTGCAAAGAGCTGCGTAGACGTACATGCCTGCCTCTCCAACCTGTAATTGTTTTAAAACAGGGCTGGTCATTAGGAGCATTGTAAGCAGGACGAGAAGTAGTGGTGTGCTTACCTTGGGAAGGAAAGCAGAGTTGGTGAGGATGCAATAAGGTGGGAGAGATGCGTAGCATAGCTCAGGAATCGAGCGTGATGCCCATAGAAGAACCCACAAATAGGCCACGCACTGCCTGAGTTGTAGTCCTCCATAGATAGCTCCAAAGATAGGGCTATTCCTGCTCACCAGAGTTTCTGTTAAACCAGTGGTCCACCTCTTTTGTTGAGCAAAACACGCTGGGCCACCTTCTGGTGCACATCCCAGGAAGGCTGGAGGCTCTGGCGAACAAAACTTCGATTTCCACCCTCTCGATTGAATTACCAGTCCAGTCATTATGTCCTCTGTTGCCGTTCCGTATTGCCAGCCAACCTGTCCTTGACATTATTATTCAATATTTAGTACCCTTCAACCAAATGTCAATGTGATTGAATGTTAGTGGAAGTTAACATTTGTTTGGATTGCCATTTTATTTTATACCGACCTGGGTTCCCCAACCTGTACCATGCTCATAGGTACAAGCAGCAATAACTCGTGCTTCAGCAGCTGCTGCCAAGTCGGAAAGATTATTGAAGCGGAAGTCATGGATCTTTCCTTGCAACGCACAAGCCGCTGACTTTGTAAACAACTTGGAGTTGCCATATATTTTCAACAGTTCCTTCTCATTTAAATTTGCTGTTAATCCATAACCAAAAACGATATTTAGATTAAGAGTAAACAGGGATAGAAACAGAGGGGGGCTTGATTACCATGAACTGGAGAAACTTGTTTTCCGATGTCCACTGGACACAAGCCGTAGATAATTTTCCGTCTGTGGAAACATCCTGTTCCTCCATAGAAAGGACCTTGAATTCCCACTATTCCGCTCCCCACATACTAATAAAGATAACATATATATAAATGGATAAAACTTAAACCAAAACCTATAATTATCTATATAGCCTAAGGATGGAACGTACTTTGTACAAAACTGTTAGTTGATTTCCAAATGGATCATCCTTGAGACCCTCGTAGAAAATTTGAGGACACTGTACAAATCCAGTTTCCATTTCGTCGTTGGAACCTAAGAATAGACACATCGCATGACGAATGACTTTTGGATTGTTGGCGAACATGTCGCAATCTACGTTTAGCATGAATGGAGCATTTGTCATCAGCCCAGATACTCTGGTCTGCACATCCATTATATATATATGTATAGAAATTAGAAAAATAAGATATAATTCCTTTCAATAGGTAACATTTTTTGACGATCGATTTGCCCAAGGACAAACTCACAAGAACGTTCATTGCGCCCGCCTTGTAGTGATGCGGATGATGAGGCTGCTTCTCTCTAGATATATACACCAAGTGAGGTAATTCTTCCGCCGCACCACCTTTATTTTCACATATTACCTACCACCAATTTTATATATTAGAAACGAGAGACAGTAGGATTGCTGGAAAGGCTGCCTTTGCCAACCTTAATTATGGTGGGGTGGTTTCTGCGTTCCGTGTTGTGAAAAACGGAATAATCTCCATTCAGATCCCAGCTGCCACTCGATTTGTCTTTAATTTTGCGGCAAAGCTCGTCGTACTCATCCTACAAGAAACAAATTTTGACGACGACAAAAGACATGATCTTGTCCGAACTGAAGACCAAAGTTTACCTTCATCTTTTTACGTTCTCGTTGGAATTCTATGGAGCCGTCACCAGAAGACATGTGATCGATCTTGGAGAAATATCTAAATGGTGCTCGAACAGGAATTTTGTACTTCTTGCAGAATGGAACCCAGAGCTTCGCGAACTTGGACGCTTCAACCAGAGAATAGCATGTGACAGGGGAGCATCCGTCGTCGGATACGTAGCAGGCCAACTTATGAGCAGGGTAATCCACAGCCAACAATGATAGCACGGTGTTTACGGTGATTATTGGCGGTTCTAGTACATGGTCCGCCGTTGTGACAAACATGTCCACGGGAGGAAGCTCTTGAACGCTTCTAGCGTCAAAAGTAAACGGACAAAAAAGCAATACAACAGCTAAATGGGATAAGCTTCAAGACAACCTTAAAATCCACACACACACACACGCACTCACTCAAAGAAATATGACCTTTATTACCAGAAAATGTTCTAAACGAAAAAAACCAACACAACAGCTAAATGGGATAAGCAGGCTTCAAGACAATCTTAAAATCCACACACACGACCTTTATTACCAGGAAATGTTCTACCTTTGGGAAAGGCGTTCCGGGTATGTCTTGTATTCCACCGGGGTCCATTTTGTGCTAATATTCACAACCCAAAGCAAGGTGAAGAAGGCCTCGCACAGCAGAGCAAGAAGCCAAGCAAGCCCATAATCTGTAAGCGAGAGGATTCGATAAGCAAGAAGAGTAATGAGAAGTAAGAGGATTCCGATATCAGAAGCTCTACGTATTGGCATTCTAATATTTATAGTTTCATAGAGTGTTAGAGGGACGGTATCCGCCATTTGTGACAGCAGCGAGCGTGGACTAGCTTAGCTATTCACTTGTGGCTAGCGGACTTGATGTGTGTTAAGCTCCAAAGTTGCTTCTATATATGCATACAGATTGATTAATGGAATGTGTAATTGCAGCCATGGCCATGCATTATGATTGTGGCCTATAATTGTCTAGCTACTTAGCTTGAAGCCACAAACAGTAAGAAGTTGATAACCACCTCCAAGAGAATCTTAGTAACGAAAAGGATGAATCGATAATGGAACAATAACATGACGCCAAGGCATGCTATGATGTTTAAGGACCACTACTACAGAATCTCCTCCAGCTAAACACGGCAAAGATAGATCGTTTCTTTGTATACGATAAACATCGGTGATGACATAAGGGATGATGTCTTCTCGTGGCCGATCCAACATGGAGCTTCATTTTTCAAAAAAAACATGGAGCTTCATTTGAAAGTTCCATCACCACGCGATCGTGGATGAGGTGTGCCTATTCGACCTGACAGGGTAAACAGAAATAGCCGCAAAATAAGGTAAAATCCAATTTCAGTTGCGAATTAGGACAAAATAGAATAGATTGACACCTTTGTGCAATAACGTTTCTTTTCCTCAAATCAAGTGTGATTAGAAAAAACAAACCTTAAATAACGTATTTGAAAAAATATTTGTCACATATACGTGTATTATGTTTTAAACCATCGTCATCGACCTCCACTACCAAAAGTAGAGATTACTGATGACTACGACTACCAGGATCCCACTTTGTAATTGTCATTAGAGTTATGGGTAATTTGATATATTTTACATTTATTACTAATAACCTATTGTTTGTTAAATGTTAATATAAGCAATTGTTAATAATAGTTATTATGCATATTTTATTCAGTATTAAGTAACCATTACTCAAACAAACTTTTAAATTAAGGAGGTTCGTGCTATTTATTTCGATAATAACAAAATAGTTAGCTATTAATGTTTTACTTTGGATTAAATTTAAAGATCATATATTGTCACATAAGCAATCGGATATATTTAAATAATGGATAAGTCTTTAAACCTGTCCGACAGACAATATTATTTTAGGCAGAAAATTCGAATTCTATCAGAAGAGCGGGTATCATCACAAATAGTTTCAAAAATTATAAAATTCTTTATTATTCATAACAATAATTAATAATAATGATCAAATGATAATCATGTAATAATTGTTTCCTTTTAGGACATGTTACTAACTTCAAACATGGGCTGGCTAGCTTTCTTTAATTAAATTTTAATAATTAGACAAAACTCTAAAACTAATTTTAATATCTTCAATATAAAATTTTTTATGATTTAAAATATGATTTACTTGAGTGTTAAATTACGATTTAAAATATAATATATCTTCTTAATGAAATCCTTTACTTTAAAAAAAAGTGCATCTAAATGTGAAACTTTTTTTAATTCGATCAATTATAATAAATTAGTTTAGGTCGAGTCAATCAAATTCTAAGTTAATAAGTCAAGCTATGTTTGTGAATTTAAAGATAAAATCGGATAAAAAAGTCTTTTTGGACTTAAACTCGTCCTAACTCATTATAAGCCCGAATTTTAAGTGTTAAAAAATAAATAAAAATATATTCATAAAATATTTGTGAGCAAATAGAGTTCAATTAGTGATGCTTTGAATTATAACTATTAAATAAAGTTTTTTTTCAATTATGTTTTGTATTATGTCCTTATAAGAA
>JANZLX010000213.1:42739918-42750359 GCA_025531955.1 Erythroxylum orinocense
TTAACTTTTATCTTAATTAATTAAAGTTATTAATTAATTATATTTTATATTTTAATTAATTATATTTTAATTAATTACATTTTAAATATATTTAATTAAAAATATTTAATTAAAAATTAAAAAATTAATGTTGGGAGGAATCAATCCCATTCCTCCCATACATGGAGGGTATGTATTATTAACTAAAACTTAGGCATGAAAAAACTATTCAATCAATCATAATAATCAACCAACCATTACCATTCATTCCATTTCCATTGATTTATTCTCATACCCCTTAACCAGGCACCCCTTGAAAGAATCACGAGTTTCTTAAGAGATACATGATTATCAAGTAATGGACATGCTTCCATGAACAGATCTCCAGAAGGTGTATGGAGACAGGTGAGGGATCAAGCTGCCACGGAGGTTTTGTCCCTTTTTATAAAGTGCGATAATTATTAATTGTATTTTTATTTGTTAATAATTAATCGATCAATTTATATAATTTGATCCAGATAAAGATAATAAAGTGACCCAATAAATAATTTAAATCAACGTGTCAAAATTTGGTTGAAAAATGAATCCCGAATAGTGTAGACCAGACTCATATCGACCTTGTGATGGGGAAGCTCGATATGAATGTTATATATAAAAGGTCTCTTGCAGTTGTTCATATGATCAATCATAAGCATAAGGACTCATTAAGAGAGCTTATGTTTTAAGAAATTATAGAGAGACTTTACTCGTGTCCTAGAGAGCAATTATCGTGAAGACGACGGTGGATTCGCTCTTGTTTCTGCTTAGAAAATCTCGTTTGAAGTTATGGAGACTGAAATCAGGTATTTCCACATTTCTTTGTTTTTTGCCTTTCACGTTCTATCCAGAATATGTAACTAAGGTACTGTTACGTATTACATGAGGTATCAGAGCGATGACGTGATCGGGTGGTTAAAAACGAAGATTTTTCGATTTTTTTCTCCATAAGGTTTTTGGAGATTTAAATTTTGTTTCTCAATTCTTTCTTACTTTTTATTGCATGAACATAGCATACATATGTTTAGCCTTTAGAAACGGGGTAAAAATGAGTTCAGAAGCTTGAAAAATTGATCTGAAACTTGCTAGAAATCGTCTTTTTCAAGCGAGGGTGTGCCTCACCATCGGGCACGTGACACAACAGGTGCCTATGTCACACGCGCCAAACACGTCGCTCGATACAAACCAAACGTGTGTCTGGCGCGTGCGACGCCAACATCAGTGTCCTTCGCACGTCTGACACAAGCGTGTGCTCAACACACGCGGTTGACGTTAGCCGCTAACGCGTCAGTTAACGTCAATCGTACGGGCAGCTACAATATTTTAAAAAAACACAAAAATTTCAGATTTCCTGTAATGATACCTCAGGGTGTTTTGGGTCAGTTTCTAGGTCCAAGAAATTCATAAAGTGAGTTTTTCCATTTTTCTTAATTTATTACATTAGTAATAAATTAAAGTTTAACTCTAGAAAAGGAATTAAAGTATTATGAATCCGATTTCGAGTAAATTTTCGTGCTTTGGACATCACATGAGGGAGATACTTCAAGTTTTTGTGTCTTAGGTCTTATGTTTAGTGTTCGGGATTTTATGATAGTCGCTTGGAAAAGGAATTAAGACATTCTAAAGTCATTTTTAAGTAAATTTTTGTGCAATGAATTTGCCATAAGGGGGATACATGAGGTTCGTTCTTGTGTCTCGGGTGGTCGGTTCATTGCCTATTAACGCACGATAGTCACTCTACTGAGATTTTTCTTTTACAAAAGTCTCAAATGAAGTTTTCAAAGAATGTCTTCAGTGCAAGTGTGTGATAATGAGGCTGTGCATTCGAATTTTTTATTTATTGATTTTACATTGTCACATACCATATACCTATAAAGAATGTGAGGATAATATAAAGATGTATCTCTTATGTTTGTGGACTTTTTGAGTGCTGATGAAAATGTAGTCACCATAGTGTCCTTTCGAGTCAGTATTTTGAACTATTCTACTTATACGTTAAGGGATGTCTCTGGTCTCATGTTTGGTTATTCTGCCTACAGGTGTTAGCCTTACATGATATTTTGAGATGTGCATAAAGGCATTAGATAGAGGAAACTTGTTGCTTGAATGATTTATTTTCCCACATGTGGTAGTGTCATGAGAGTTGATGGTTTGTACTTTGATCACTTTTATGTGAAGGTTTAGTTGCATATATATGTATTCAGCCCACAGGTGTTTCATAATATGTGTGACCAGATTTTCAGTAAAGATACTATTTAATAACTTTAAATATCGCTATTGTCCTATATTTGTGTTAATTTAAACATTATTATTTTGTAGTTACCTTTTCGGTCAACAAAATCAGTGTCACCATTGAAAACCTGATCGGTTTCAATACAAAGAATTGGAAAGGGCATGTATTGAATGCTATGGAGATAGTTGTAGTTGATATGACCACACGGACAAATAGGTCATCTCTACAGCTTGAGAGCTCATAAAGCAGCCTATGAAGCCTGGGATTGGTCTAACATATTATATCTAATGACCATTAAGAGTTCTATACCTAACCATCCGCTAAGTAAACTTCCGAATACAGACATATTGAAAGAGTTTCTTGATAATGTCTTCCAGAGGTACACAGTCTCACCTAATGTTGAGACAAGTGCCTTGGTGAAAGAATTATTCTCCATGAGATATACAGGGAAGGGGGAGTAATGGAGTACATATCGAAAATGATTCATCTTCACAATAAATTGAAGATGTTGAATATTCCTCTTCCTGATGTCTTTATTGTTCACCAGACTCTGAATACACTCCTTCCAAAGTTTAGTAATTTGATGATGGCATATTATTTGCGGATGAGGAATGGAACTTCAATGTTTTGATTGCACATTGCGTTACTGAGGAGGAAAAACTCAAATTTGCTACTCCTACAGTCCTCGAAGCAACTAAAGGGAAGGTAAAGATGAAGCCCGCTAAATTCAAAGGTCGAAAGTTTAAATCTTATCCACATGCTGATGTTGGTCAAACCAGTGTTGGTAAAGGTCCACATGATATAAAGAAACCAATGGTATGAGGTTTAAAAGCAAAGATTGAGACCATCAGGTTACTCGTTAGCTTATCAATATATGAATCTAATTTGCGATATTTGTATTAAGTACTAGGTGGCTATATAGTGGAACATTTGATCAAGGTAATTCCACAATGCAGTGGTTCATATCCAGGATAAAGCCAAATTAAAGGGAAGGAGGAACTGAGGGTTGACAACAATGAAGAAGTAGAAGTAATAACTATGGGGAATGTATGTACTAAACCTTACAGTAAAGTTCATTTTGGTTTTTACACGACACATTTTATATGTGATCTTTAATCAATTTTGGATAAAAAGGGTTAATGTTTTGTATTTAATGCTTCTGTTGTACAATTATTGTTTAATGAAAAACATAATGGTACAACTTTCTTGTCATATGGTTTGTATAGAATATGTCTTACCCCGAATTAGATAAATGCTTCTTTGTATCTTGCTAAACAAGTTATGAAATGAAAAACCCTGATGAATGAGAAATCATAAATGGTGTGACATAAAAGTTTAAGCCACATTTTCAGAGCTAAGGTTGAGAGATTAATCAAGGAAAGCATTTCTCAATTCTATATTATGATGATCTGGCAACATGTGCTTAATGTTGCAGGGGTAAGTTGACTAATAAGGATATTGAGGTCAACTCATGCTTTTAACTTATTAAGTCTAATACATCAAGATATCGATAGACCTTATACAGTTGCATTGTGCAATTATAAATGTATTATGACATTTATTTATGATTATACCCATCACAGTTTTGTGTTATTGCTTAAAGACTGAAGGTTGAGAACTAATTGGAAAATTTCATCAAGATAGTTAGATTTGACTGTGGAGGAGAATATCATGGCAAACATAGTATTTCAGGACTTTAAAAGGTCTGTTTGCCAGATATTTGAAATCAATAGAAATAGTGACTTAATTCACTATGTCGAGTAGTTCTGAGTAAAATGGTGTGTTGCTGAAAGGCATAACTGCACCCTAAAAGACTAGAAGAAGTCGATGCAGAACAGAGCTTTTCTATTTGATTATCTAAAAGTGTGAAAACCCAGCCTTGCATACATTCATGTATAGGGCTGCCCTACTAAGATAGTACAATCCCTATAAAGAAAGATTACATGCTTGTTCCGCTCATTGCTATTTAGTAAAATATCCTGACCACTTTAAAGCTACAACTTTTACTGTATAGAATGAGGGACCAAAATAGTGGAATCACAAACAAAGTTTCTGGAATATAATGTTTATGATGATAGTGGGCTCTTTGACCCTTCAGATGATAGTAGGGTGGATACTACAGTTATTATGTACCCACCATTCATACAGTTAGATTCGGTGGATTTAGGTCTCTGTCCCGTGCCTGTACAAGAACAGGAACCCATACCTATACACATAGTGGTTCTTGCGGGTACAAGTTCTAATACAGTTAGGTAAATGCACCAGAGTGAGATGACCTACTATCCCATCTGATTTCATAGTATATCAGGTGAATATGACTATGATATTAGACATGTTACAGATCCAATTACTTTTACAGAAGCTGTTTCTAGACCCAATGCGGATGTGTGGTAGGTTGCAATGACTGATGAGATACAAGCCATGAAGTATAGTAAGGTTTAGGAGTCAATTGACTTACAGCGGAACTGTAACTCATCAGTTGTAAATGAAGTTTTGGACCCAAAGTATTTCAGGATATAGTTCAGTGGTTTATGGGCTCGTTCGGTTGCCCAAAGGTTCACTCAGAGAGAAAGGTTGACTTTATGTTACCTTTTATCTCGTATCCTCGTAAGAAACATTTTGAATAATTATGATAATTGTAGCTCATGATGATATAGAGTTACATTAGATGGCTGCCAAAACTGCTTTCTTGAATAAAGAACTTTATGAAGTGGTATATATGGTACAACCTGAAGGATTTCAGGATTCAGATGGAACCAACATGGTTTGCACGTTATACAAATCAATATATGGTTTATATCAAACCCTCCGAAAGTGATACCTTACAGTTGATAAGGTTTGGTCTCTTTCAACTTTATGGAAAATAAAATTAAAAGGATGCTTGCACTATGAGGTCAAGGGGAGCAAAGTTATCTTCCTATTACTGCATGTGGATGACATATTGCTCACGTCAAATTACTTGATTATGTTATATGAGGTTAAGCAACTTTTGGTCAAGAAATTTGATTGAAGGACCTTGGTGTAACATCTTCTATCCTGAGTATTCAGATTCACCGGGACAGATCCAACACTCATCTGAACTCTCATAGAATGCATACATTGAGTATTTGTTACAAAGGTTTAATATAGGCAACAGTAAAACTATCGTATCACCTATCTTTCATAGTGAGAAATAATTTTTGGCACAATATCCAAATAATAAAGTAAAGAGAGAGGTTATGAGGAATGTTTTGTGTTTTAGTACGATTGATAACTTGATATATGCTTGGCTATGTACTAGGTAGGACATTACATTCACTGTTTGATTGTTCGATTAATATCTGATTAATCCAAGTGTAGACCATTGAAATGTAATCAAGCGAGTGTTGAGATACTAAAGGGAATTAAGGATTATATGTTGACATATAGCACAGTTAATAGACTAAACCTAGTAGGGAATTTATATTTAGATTTTAGCTATGTGTCTGGATGATCGAAAGTTCTCTTAAGGTTACAATTTTAAGTTTGCAGATGATATAATGTCGTTGAAGTGTGTCAAGTAGACATGGGTAACTTCCTCGACTATGCATGTAAAGTGCATGTTATGAGGCTGCTCCACAGACGGTTTAACTCAGAAACTTGATTTCTGAGTTGTTTGTGGTTGATTCAATGGCTAGAATCATTTGGTTGTACTGTGATAATCTTGCTGCTATGTTGTTTAATAACAACAAAGAATATCGCATGGTCTTAGCATTTAAAGGTCAATTATTTGGTCATAAAAGTGTTGATACGAAAATGTGACAATAAGGTTTGGAACATTTAAAGAATGAGAAAAAGTTAGTAGATCCTTTAACTAAAGGTCTTCACCCACTTGTGGTTGTGACACAAGTATATAGTATGGGTGTTTTGACGTCCTTGGACATTGTTAGTTAGAGGATCGTTATATTTGCTCTATGTACATTTTGATGTGTTATGACAATATAATGGTTCATCAATAGAGATGAGCATCATTTATCCTTAATAATACATCTTATCATACGTTGTCATAATACGTATAAAAGTCTTAAGATTTGTCTCAATCTTAAGAATTTAAAGGTCATTGGGCATATATATAGATTGATCTTGTACCTATATCATTTAGACGCATATAGTTTTAAACAGATATCCATGAAGTTTGACATGACATAAGGGATATAAGTTTTTAATCTCATAAAGGTTCTCTAATGCAGTTTAGGATTCAGTTGGAGAACATAAAGGTTTTCTCTATTACTGTTTAGTATTCAGTGAGAAAAAACAAGTGTTCTCTAATGTTGTTTCGCATGCGGTGAGAGAAAACAGGATTTCTCTAATGCAGTTTAGTATAAAGTTGGAAAAATCAAGACCTACAAACGAAGATAATATAATTTAGATCATAAAGGTATCATCCTAGTTTGCCACACTTTATTTTCCATTCATATTAGTGAGGTATTAGGTATACTTGATTGTATTGAATCAATGTCGCACGTGACACATGCATTTGATACTTTGCGGTATCGAAAGCCTTGTAGGAGGGAATGATGGACTTTCGTTATCTTTAGATCAAAATTTTGTTTTTAAAACTTAGTCGACTAATTTAGTAGCTTGGGTTAATTGAGTTTTTAAATTATTTTTAAACTAGAGTCAAAACTGCAATTAATAATTATCCAAGGGGGAGAAAGGTTGACTTTATGTTACCTTTTCTCTTGTATCCTCGTAAGATACATTTTGAGTAATTATGGTAATTGTAGCTCATGATGATATATAGTTAAGTCAGAAGGCTATCAAAACTGCTTTCCTAAATAAAGACCTTTATGGAGTGTCTATATAGTACAACCTGAAGGATTTTAGGATTCAGATGGAACTGGCATGGTTTGCGCGTTATGCGTATCAATATATGGTTTACATCAAACCTTCTAAAAGTGATACCTTACATTTGATAAGGTTTGGTCTCTTTTGGCTTTATGGCAAATAAAATTAAAAGGATGCTTGTACTATGAGGTCAGGGGAGCAAAGTTATCTTCCTTCTACTGCATGTGGATGACATATTGCTTACGTCAAATTACTTGAAAATATTGTATGATGTTAAGCAACTTTTGGTCAAAAACTTTGACATGAAGGACCTTGGTGCAACATCTTCTGTCCTAAGTATTCAGATTCACCAGGACAGATCTCAAGACTCATCAGACCTCTCATAGAATACATACATTGAGTATTTGTTATAAAGGTTTAATGCAGTTAATAGCAAATCTATCGTAGCACCTATCTTTCATAGTGAGAGATAATTTTTAGCACAATATCCAAAGATTAAAGTAAAGAGAGAGGTTATAAGGAATGTTCTATATTCTAATGCGATTTATAACCTGATATATGCTCGGCTATGTACTAGGCAGGACATTGCATTCACTGTTTGACTGTTTGATTAATATCTGGTTAACCCAGGTGTAGACCATTGAAATGTAGTCAAGCGAGTGTTGAGATACTAAAATGAATTAAGGATTATATGTTAACATATAGTACAGTCAACAGACTAAACTTTGTAGGGAATTCATATTCAGATTTTAGCTATGTGTCTGGACGATCGAAAGTCCTCTTAAGGTTACAGTTTTAAGTTTGCAGATGGTATAATGTCGTGGAAGTGTGTTAAGTAGACATGGGTAACTTCCTCGACTATGCATGCAGAGCGCATGCTGTGGGGCTGCTTCACAGACGTTTTAACTCAAAAACTTGATTTTTGAGTTGTCTGTGGATGATTCAGTGGTTAGACTCATTTAGTTATACTTTGATAATCTTGCTGCTATGATGTTTAATAACGACAAATAATATCGCAGAGTCTTAGCATTTAAAGATCAATTATTTGGCCATCAAAGTGTTGATACGAAAAGATGACATTAAGGTTTGGAGCATTTAGAGACTGAGGAAAAGTTAGTAGATTCTTTAACCAAAGGACTTCACCCACTTATAGTTATGACACAAGTATAAGTATGGGTGTTTTGACGTTCTTAAACACTGCTAGTTAAGGGGTCGTTATGTTTGCTCCATGTACATTTGTATATTTTGATGCGTTATGACAGTATGATGGTTATCAATAGAGATGATCATCATTTATCCTAAGTAATACGTGTTATCATACATTGTCATAATACATATAAAATTCTTAAGATTTGTGTCGATCTTAAGAATTTAAAGGTCATTGGGCATATATGCAAATTGATCTTATACCTATGTCAATTAGACACATACAGTTTTAAACGGATATCTATGAAGTTTGACATGACATAGGAGGATATAAGTTTTTAATCCCATAAAGGTTCTCTAATGCAATTTAGCATTCAGTTGGAGAACATAAAGGTTTTCTCTAATGCTATTTAATATTAAGTGAGAGAAAACAAGTTTTATTTAATGTTGTTTAGCATTCGGTGAGAGAAATCAAGGTTTCTCTAACGTAGTTTAGCATAGAGATGGAGAAATCGAGACCTACAAACAAAGATTATATAATTTAGATCATAAAGGTATTATCATAGTTTGTCATACTTCATTTTCTCATTCATGTTAGTGAGGTATTAGGTATACGTGATTGTATTGGATATGTGTTGCACATGACACATGTATTTGATACTTTTCGGTATTAAAAGCCTTGTAGTACGGAATGATGGACTTTCATTATCTTTAGATGAAATGTTTTGTTTCTAAAACTTAGTCGACTAATTCAGTAGGGTGGCTTAATCGAGTTTTTAAACTAGAGCCAAAACTGCAATTAATACTTGTCCAAAGTGGAGAATGTTGGACAATTTTGTTCTTTCCCATAAAGTTGGACAACTATTAATTGCATTTTTCAGTTTTTTAATAACTTATCGATTAAGTTACATAATTTGATCCAGATAAAGATAATAAAGTGGCCTAATAAATGATCTAAATCAATGAGTCGACGTCTAGATAAAAAATGAATCCCGATTAGTGTGAACCGGAACTATATCGACGTTGTGATGGGGAAGCCCGATATAGATGCTATATATAAAGGTTAAGATATACTGGAGTTTCTCATATAATCAATCGTAAGCATAAGGATTTTCTGATTAAAGAGAGCTTACATTTTCAGAAATCTGTAGAAATACTTTACCCGCGTCCCGGAGAGCAATTCCCATGAAGACGATGGTGGATTTTGGCTCGTTTTGACTTCAAAAAACTCCTTTGAAATTATAGAGACCAAAATTAGGTATTTCTGCATTTCTTCGTTTCTTGCCTTTTCACGTTCGATCCGGGTAAGTAATTAAGATACCGTTACGTATTACAGGTCCGTCCCGATTCAATCTTGGATAATGACCAGTGACTTATCTGCATGAACCATTGGGTGTGTTAGTATGTTCTTCTTGGTTACATGTTTATTATCTTAAATGGCAACATTAGTTGATACGCATATCTGGTGAATGTTGGAAGGTGTGAAGTATGTGATGAACCATGACCAACTGGTGTATGTTGGAAGGTGTAAAGTATGTGATGAACCATGAAGTATATGTTGCGTTTTTAAGCTTTTTTAAAATTTATCGATTAAGGTACGTAATTTGATCCAAATAAAGATAATAAAGTAACTCAATAAATAATCTAAATCAATATATCAAAGTCCGAATGAAAAATAGATCTCAATTAGTGTGGACTGGACCCATATCGGCCTTGTAATTGAGAATTCCGATATAGAAGCTATAAATAAAGGTCAAGGTCTCCTGCAGTTGCTCATATAATTAATCGTAAGCATAAGGATTCTTTGACCCGTTAAGGGAGCTTACGTTTTGAGAAAACTGTAAAAGGACCTTACCTATATCCCGGAGAGCAGTTCCTGTGAGATGACGGTAGATTTGCGTTCGTTTCGGCTTCAGAAAGCTTGTTTAAAGTTACGGGGACCGAAATCTGATATTTCCATATTTCTTCATTTCTTGCCCTTTCACGTTTGATTCGAGATACGTAATTAAAGTACCGTTTCGTATTACATATTACTCTTGATTACATGTTTATTGTCTTAAATGGCAGTATTAGTTGATACGCAGGTCTGATTGTCACTTTTGTCAAGGAACCATCTTGTCGAAATCCCTTAACATAATCCCCAAGAACCTGCTATATTGAAATGTATTAATGATAGAAATCACGTGTTGATTGTGTGAATATCTTGAGCTTAAATTATGGGATTCTATTATTGGTTTATAC
>JANZLX010000213.1:42750459-42772721 GCA_025531955.1 Erythroxylum orinocense
TGATAGAAATCACGTGTTGATTGTGTGAATATCTTGAGCTTAAATTATGGGATTCTATTATTGGTTTATACAGATTTGTAGGCTTAATTAGTGGAGAGATTAACTCTGGCTCATTGTATATATGCAGAGCTCTGTAAACAAATGGTACATATGAAATTATTCAAAATTCTCTGATTCTCTCTTGTTCTTACAAAATGAGCATCTTATTTAGATGCATCTGGCCAGGAACGTCATCTGAAATTTCTGTATGCTATTTAAATTGTCATCTCTGGTTTGAATATATGCACGTATTATTACAGTAAAAGATGGTGATTTTTTTTAGTGATAATATTGGCAAATTCTATCTTATTTAATGTTTAGATAAAAAAATTTCATTATTTAAATTTTATCATAATTATATCTTTTTATATTTATTTACCTGATTAAATTTTTATCAAACTTTTAAGAAATTACGTTTTTATTTGACAAATAATTAAGCATTTTTATTTAAATTCAATGCAATTTCATATGTTAAAATGTAAATTGGTGTCATATATCACAATTATATTTTATATAATTATTAAAAATTTTATAAGATATGTATTAGGTTTTAATTTAGAATTTTTATAACTTGGTCATATTTAAATTTGAAAAATATATTTATTTATTGGATTTGAAGCATATTCAAAATTTCCCAATCCATTTATTGAAATGAATTTTGAATCTTTTTAATTTAAATTTAGCATATATACATATGTATAAAATATTTTAAAGTGAGTTAGGATTGAATATCGGGTCAAATAGTCTTATACTTGAATTTTAATTTGAATATAATATTTTCTTAATTTAGGTTTCGTTTGGTTACCTACCAACTAGCTATTTTTTCAGTTGATTAGTTGTTTTTCAGTTGTCTGACTCTTCAAACAACTAATAAAATTGTTTGGAGAGTAGCTCTTTCGTCGGCTGATTGAAGATAAATATTCAAAAATAAAAACGCTCCTATATAGGAAAGTTTTCATCCAATAACGAAAATTTTAACCATCAAAAGCTAATTGTATCATTTAAATTCTATTGTTAAGTTGTGTAATATTTTGTTGTTTACATTGTATTCTTAATTAAGTTACAATTAAGTACTACACGCGTCATATTTTTGTTAGATCTAATATACAACAATTTCTAGTAAGTTGGACAACTTAGTTGAGGTTTCTAGATACCTACGTTTTAGGAACAATATTTGTTCTTATAACTGTTTTATGCAGTTATAGGTTAGAAATAAAATGTTGACATCAAACGAAAATGAAAATAGAAAGAGCTGCATAAATTTATCATAGATGATGAAATAGTACAGGTGAACACGACGTCTATAAAATTTAAATTCTTACAAAAATATTCAACAAAATACTAAGATATGTAATATTTATACACTCATGATTTTTTTAAAGTCATATCTTCATAAATCATTTTACACATAAATAGTTAATATTAAACAATTAATTTTACTAAATACCTCTGACGATCAGCTAATACAATCCACTGGTCAAATTAACTGATATATTTAACTATCAGCTAACAACTAATATAATTAATTAATTATCAAATAAGGCCTTAACCAATTACAGCTTAAACTTACTATAATATAAGTTTGATGAAAAATGTTTAAGGTCCGTACAGGCCTGCGTGCATACGTGTGCTTAATGTATACTTCTACTAATACTCTGGTTGGGTGATAAAGTTTAAAGTGATGTCTGGCATCTTCGCGTGAGCCGTAGTTGTCTCACCTTAATGGACTATGTACCAGAGCCTAGTGCTTTTAGGTCGTCTCTTGGCCTTTTATGATGGCTTTTCATTACATGTCTACTTTGAATCAGAAATTTGAAGCAAGCGTTTACTCGGGTCAATGTTTACATGTTTAAGCTGGTCCACAGAAGGACGACAGCTCCTGTCTTGTGAGTTGAGCCCTAAATATGGTTAAGAAAATGGAAGAAAGTCCATTTATTGTGTGGTTTCAACTATAGAAAGTTGTAATGAACTAGTTGTGCACATGCACATGCACATGCATGACCACATGAAGTTGATGACATTGGTATTGAACCAAGCCCGTGTTGCTAAGACTGGGGAATTTCAGTTTTACTTTCTGAAGAATCAATTTTTGCTGAACATGTTAGGCAAGGCAATATAAAGTTACAAACAGTAACAAAGCACTAGAAAGGCCGGAGCAAAGAAAAAGAAGATGGATATCTTGTGACAAGAAGGAGCACAATTAATCGAATCACGTTTTAGTCCTCTGAAATTGTAGACTTTCCCCGATGCCCTTTGCTTCGCTGGGGTGAATACTCAGTAGTATGGTACGGAGTATGCAGTTAATGGTCCTTTTGACAATTAGTTAATTTTATTAGTTCTTAGCTGATAGTTAATTGTATCAACTGATTTGACCAACGGATTGCATTAACCGTTTCTTAAAGATATTTGATAAAATTAGCTGTTTAGTATTAGTTGTTTATATGTAAAATAATTTATGAGAATGTGAGATAAAAAAATTATACGGATATGAATATTATATATCTTAATATTTCGTTGAATATTTTTATAAGAATTTAAATTTTAGAGAAGTTATTTCACTTGTACTATTTTATCATTTATGAGAAATTTATGCAACTTTTTCTATTTTTATTTTCGTTTAAGGTCAACATTTTATTTCTAACCAATAATTACATAAAACAATTATAAAAACATACATTGTTCATAAAAACGTAGGTATTTAAGAACCTTAACTAGGATGTCCCACCTACCATAAATTGTTATATATTAGAACCAACAAAAATATGACACTTATGACACTTAATCGCGACTTAATCAATGATACAATTAAAACAATAAGATCTTACGCAATTTAGCAATCGAATTTAAAAGGCACAATTGGCTTTTTATATTTAAAATTTTGGTTGTTGGTAGAAAAAGCTCTTATATAGGAGCATTTTCATTTTTGACTATTTGTTTTAAATCAGCCAATAAATCTCCTACTCTCTAAACACCTTCAAACAACTTAAAACAACGAATCAACTAAAAAAATAGTTGATTGATAATTAACCAAATGAAGCCAACGTCGGCCTACTTTTCGATGAACCCGCTCGTTCTAATTAAGCCCAAATATCTTTTCAATACCACCTTTATCTATAATTTTCTTAGTTTTGTTAATTAAAATTCGTTAATCAATTTTTTAAATAATTGTAAATATAATTTTAAGTCATCTTTCTTCATTAATTTTAATTTTTTGTATATGCACATGAGTGTCTTTGCCATTTTCAAAAAGTTCAAAAAACATTTTCATACATTTTATTAGAATTAAAATTTTGTTAATTCTTCATGACTAAATATTAAATTAATTGAGGCGAGTCTTGGAACAAAAAGTAAAATCAAAGCGGACATATTTGTGGAAGCATCTCTTTTATTACCTTAGCTTATATATCATATCGTCATAATTAAGCAATATAAACTTACTCTTGAAATATCAAATATACGATTTGTATGTTAATATTATATAAAAGGTGTACAAAAATTTCAAGATTTAATTTTAATAACATTTATATATTTTATTTAAGGTTAAATAAATACTATTTTAATAGCACTATAATACAAAATAATATGAGAAGAATTTAAATATTTTTGAATAGTTAAAATAAAAATCATACCCATAACTTTTATCATTAGATTTTTTTTAATGGAACTTTTATCATTAGATATAATATGATACTTAAATTAATATTTCAATATTAATATAGTTGGTTGGTAATTTTAAAAGAGAAAATTAAAATTAATTATAAATTTAAAAGTATTATTATATTATTGTCTATTTATATTAAATTAAAGAACCAACCCCAAATAAAATTGAAAATTGAAAGTAACTAAACATAATTTTTATGAACAATAAAGTTTTGAAAAAGGTTTTAGAACGGATTAAACTTTTAGATCAGTAAATTGTATTTTTGGCTCGGGTCATATCGTTCGTTCCGCGTGGAGAAAGGACAACAACTTGACTCATTGTGTCTGGTCCAGTTAGGCAAATACCAAAGCGGAAGGAAATTGAACTAAAGTGCCAAGTATATCATGTGAATCACGTTTGTAGATTTGAACTATAAATACAAGGAGGGGACCTGAAAGAAAGGTTTAGAATAAGGGCATAAGCACATTTAATGCTAATGACAGATTGCCCTGTTCCATTCTACCACCTCTTCAACTATAAGTTGGACCAAATCTTCTAAACTCATGTAACTTTGTATCAACCTTATTCCGTTCACATACTTATGAGTACTTAGGGATGATAATTATACTCGAATCTGAAGAGTACCTGATAAAATTATCCAAACAGAGGCAGGTGTGAGGAGTAAATTTTTACCCGTGGGGTGAGTATGGGGGGTTAACAAAAATACTCGTCAGATATGAGGCGAATATGGGGATACCACCTCCCATATCTATTTTCTCGTTTACCCTTTATATAGTAATTACAATTTTGTCATTATATATATGTACATACTTATATACCTGTTATATATATATATAAGCTTATTCATATTATTATATAAACCTTATTCATATTAAATAAGTTTATCTTAAAAAAAAGAGGCGGATAAATGGGTACTCGATGGGAGTCAAACCCTCAACAAATACGGGTATGAGGGTGTCAAAAAAATCCTCGATAGAAATAAGGACGGGTATGAAGGTGGGGGCAGGTTTATGGAGCGATACGAGGGATGACATACTTGCCCCGTTGCCATCGCTATGAATACTCTTGTCCTTGTAAGTTTAAGACGACGAATGATTACATAATTGAAAATTTAAAAAAAGATGTTAATTTCCACTTAAATATTTACATTTTTGGGATTGAAATTGATAATAAACAGGACTAAGTCAAATGCATTTATTAGTGCCTAATGGTGTGTAAAGATAAGATGGGTAATAATGGAAAAAGTCCATATTTGTTTGATATTGATGTAAGAAAACGGAGCTTAATTTTGAAGATTGTTTAATAGTAACCGACTAACAAGAAGAAAGCTTAGCCAAAGTTTGGACCACAGGTGAGACGATTTTTTACAATCCCTTCACCAAATTCCAAATCTGAATCTAAACCCCTAACCCAATATTTAACATAAGAGCCACACACTCCTATTTTACACTTCTGGTCTTCTTCTAAAGTCTCGACCCCCCCTCTTTTAACGCCGAGTCCATTGCACCGTTTAAAGACTTTTTACACCCCCAATTCTCTCCTTTTCTTCTCTCTTCCTCTTCATTTATGCCCAGTGCAAGAAGTGGACTGTCCATTGATTCAGATCTAATCACCTCAACTCCTAGTGGTGCAGGCTTCTTCACTCTACACAACCCAACTGCGCTCAATTCTTTCCCTCTTGGACCAACAACCAAGTGTAACACCAACCTTTTTCCCACTCCTGCTGCAACTCATATTAATACCACTCCTAGCACTACTACCAGTTCTGTTATGGATCCCGCCCCTACAAGCTCTCCTCCTCCTCCCACCACCATCCTGTTCCCAGTCAACCGTCGCTGTTCTCACGATCCTGATCATCACGATTATGACACGCTTCCCTCTGATGATCATAAACGGATGGTGGCCGTCGGTGAGACGGTGGACTTCTTTGCGGACAACAAAACCCGTGTCGACGTCGTTAAGCCCTTTAAGACCAACATCGATGATTTCAAGGACTCGTCGAGTCCTCCTGGTTTGGAGTTAAACGTGAACGTAAGTCTTCATTCATTTCCAACTTTAGTTCAAGTTTTCAATTATGGAATTAGTTTACTTTTTCATCGTTCTTAACAGTACAATTAACTCTTTTTTCTTTCTGGACCTTTCTCCATTTGTAGACTGGCTTGAATCTTCTTACTACCAATACTAGCAGTGACCAATCTATGGTGGATGATGGGATATCTTCAAACACGGAAGAGAAAAGAGCTAAGAATGAGGTATTCCCCTCCCAAAATAAAAACAAAAATGAAAACTTTCTACTGTGCAAATGCATAATTCGATCTTTTTTTTAACGCGATATTGATCGATGCTACTGTGTTATTGGCTATTTTTGGCAGCTGGTACTTCTGGAAGCTGAGGTGGAGAGGATGAAGATGGAGAATTTTCGATTAAGGGACATGTTGAATCAGGTTACTAGCAACTATAACACGTTACAGACGCATTTAGCGACAATTATGCAGGGCCAAAAGACTTCTGAGGCTACTGAAGGACAACATGATCAAGAAAAGAAACATAGTGGAAATGGAGTAGTTCCTAAACAGTTCATGGATCTTGGTCTAGCTGCTGCTGCCGGTGCTGTTGACACTGACGAGCTTTCGCAATCTTCATCTGAAGAGGAGAGGTCAAGATCTCCTGGAAATAATGCAGAGAACGGGAATAACAATGAAGAGTCGGTGGTGGTTGATCATGACAAGAAAGGGCTGGGTAGAGGAATTGATGAGAGAGAGGATAGCCCAGATCAGGGATCTAATAAGATTGCCAGATTCAATTCTTCCAAAAATATTGATCAAACAGAGGCTACCATAAGAAAGGCTCGTGTATCTGTTAGAGCTCGATCAGAGGCTCCTCTGGTACTGTCAATTGGATAAAAAACGATTAGAATTTCGTCTTGAGATGTATTTTCTTTCATAGAAAAGGAACTAATTCTTTATATATAGATCACCGATGGATGCCAATGGCGGAAGTATGGACAGAAGATGGCAAAGGGTAATCCATGTCCTCGAGCTTACTATCGGTGCACCATGGCTGCTGGTTGCCCAGTACGTAAACAGGTAATTTTTTCTATTCTATTCCATTGTTACATGAACTTTGAACCAGAAGATTATTTATTATTTTAGTGGTTTATCAGGTCATATCCAGATAACTTTTTAAAAGTAGCAGGTACCATGTGGCCTTTAATGACGATTACTGTTGCGTAAAGAATTAGAAGATCTCTTGGGGCTTTTTGTTTTAGTGCTGCCCATTGACCTATCATGTAGGTTTAGGACAAGTCGATGTTTCTTTTGATCAAAATCTATTGGTGAATAGGTACAACGATGTGCAGAAGACAGGACAATCCTTATAACAACATATGAGGGCAACCACAACCATCCTTTACCACCGGCGGCCATGGCAATGGCATCGACCACTTCATCGGCGGCGAGAATGCTGCTGTCGGGCTCAATGTCCAGTGCCGATGGACTAATGAACTCAAATTTCCTGACTAGGACTCTGCTCCCATGCTCCTCTAGTATGGCCACCATTTCAGCTTCAGCTCCATTTCCCACCGTCACACTGGACCTAACACAGAACCCCAACCCCTTACAGGTTCCAAGGCAATCAACACAATTCCAACTTCCATTTCCAAGCTTGCCTCAAAACTTTGGCAATGCTCCAGCAGGAGCGGCAACATTGCTACCTCAAATATTTGGACAGGCACTTTACAACCAATCAAAATTCTCTGGCCTGCAAATGTCCCAAGATATGGAATCTAACAAATCAGAGCAACCAGTGCAACAGAATTCCTTGACTGATACCGTAACCGCTGCAACAGCTGCCATTACGTCTGATCCTAATTTCACCGCAGCTCTAGTTGCAGCCATTACTTCTATAATAGGTGGTTCTGCTTCTCACCCTAACAACACCCCTAATACTAATGCCATTGCCAACCTCGCAACCACCAGCAACAGCAATGGAAACTTGACTTCAAGCAATAGCAATAGCAATAGCAACGATAACAATAAAATCCCCAGTTCAAGTTTTACAGGGAAATGAAGATTTTGAATTTCTTCTTCCTTCTATTTTTTTATCCTTTCTTAGCTAGTAACATCCTTTTTTGGTTTCTTTCTTCAAGGAGATCTAGGATATGAATTAGTTTGATCCTATACTCTTTTGGTATGTCCAATAAACTCTGTTCAATTGTATTTCTTATACAAATCAAGTCCAAAAAGAAGACAAAAAATAAAAGTAAAAAACATTAGAGAAGGAAGCATATGAATTAGTCGATTTCATATGGTCCCATGCATTAAAGAAAGGTTGTTTTGTTTTAATTTCTCTCCACCCTTTCGTAAGTATTGTACAGGTGAAGCCAAACCAGGATGAAAGATAGAACCAAAAGGAAGAGATAAAGATGGAGAATCGCATTGATTGAAATCAGTCCTTGGTTGGAGTTGCGTGCAGCAAATGGTACAAACAATGGACGAAGAAGTCAAAAATAGCGTCTACTGTGATTGGGTGAAAGGGTGGTTACTCTCAACGGACACTCAAAGTAAGGATGAGGAACTTTTCGTTGTCAGGACTTGAAGATTTTCCAGTCTACTTAATGACAGGCTACTAATTTAGTAGGATAAGACTTTCTGGTAACTATGTCTACGTCCATTCATTTCCAATCGACAAGATAAAAGCATATTCATGTTCTGAAATCCTCATTAATTAATTATATTATAACCATATAATTTTGTTAATTAAAATATATTAATTGATAAAAAATGATTTATTGTTAAAAAGTCCAAATTTTCAATTATAGCATGAACTTTAAAAATTAGCAATAAAATGTTCAAATTTTTAATTTTTTTCAATTCTAGCTCAATATTTATCTCATCGTTATCTGTGCTGATGTGACACAATTATGTGTTAACATTTCTCACTAATCAAATACCTCAATTAGTTTAAGAGAAGATTGTCTGATTAGGAAAATGACGTCGTTTAGCTTTAATAGTAAACGACGTCGTTGCAACTAAAATCATATCTCTTTCCTTCTCCCTCTCTTCTTCATCTTTTCTCTGTCAATCAACGCTTAAAACTTACGTCGTTTCAACTAAAATCGTATCTCCTTCCTTCTCCCTCTCTTCTCTGTCTTTTCTCTGTCAATTAACGCTTAAAACTTACGTCGTTTCAACTAAAATCATATCTCCTTCCTTCTCCCTCCCTTCTCCGTCTCTTATCTGTCAATCAAAGCTTAAAACTCTTACTCTGAAATCCCTAATCTATAACCTAAAATCCCCCAAATTCCCAAAGTTCATAAGAGAGTCAATTCGTGCATTGGTGCTTCTTCTATCGCAAAGTTATTTGCTCCATCAAATCAACAAGCGTTCTTTGTGATTTTGTGTAAGGGTGCTTCATAAAAAAGTGATTTCGTCGTCGGGTAAAAATTGAAGATTTTAGCTAAACTACCATTGCATTTACAAAATTAAAGAGAGGAAGCTTCTTCCCTACAAATCAAGATGAAAGATCACATGATTGAATTTTTAGGCTATGAACTATGTAATGTCATATTTTTCAGTAATTACCAAGATATATATATTCTGCATACAACACAAAACAAAGTATGAATTGACCATCATGCATTCAGTTACGCTGATTTTTTTATTCGACTTGCATTTCATACTTAAAACTAAGCGTATGAGTATTTAAGGTTTTTACTGTTCAATTTACTATGTACACATACAAATCAATCCGCCTTTTCAATAACAAACAAATCGCACCTTAGCACAATCCAATTTGAATCCCTAATACCCTAGCACAATACAAGTCAATTTTTTGGAAGTACAAATCCAATTTAAAACCTTAGTACAACAAATTGGATTTGTGCTTTCGAAAATCTAATATAATCCAATTTGAAACCCTAGTATAACAACACATCATTTCATACAAAAACCGAATCAAAGTGGAAAGAATAATAGAGAGAGAGACAGCGGATCAATCATACCCTAGTTGGCGCCACAAGAAGTCCGGCAAAGAAATCTTTAGTTTTTACCCGACGACGAAATCACTCTCTTATGGAGCACCCACACACAAAATGACAAAGAACGGTTGTTGGTCTGATGGAGCAAATAACTTTGCCATAGAAGAAGCACCAATGCACAAATTCACTCTCTTATGAACCTTGGCAGATTTTGTGTTACATATTAGAGATTTCAAAGTAAGAATTTTAAGTGTTGATCGATAGAGAAGAGAGGGAGAAGTAAGGAAATATGATTTTAGTTGAAACGACATCGTTTTATTATCAAAGCTAAATGACGTCATTTCGCTAATCAAACAATCTTCTTCTAAACCAGTTAAGGTGTCTGATTAGTGAGGGACAGTGATACGTGGCTGTGCTACATTAGCACATTAACGATGAGAATAACGTCAAGATATAATTGAAAAAATTAAAAGTTTGAGCATTTTATTGTTACTTTTTAAAGTTTAGGCTATAATTGAAAAATTAAAGAAAATTTGAGTTTTTTAGTAATTAACCCATAAAAAATAAATCATTCCAATTTAATTAGTGCATTTTAAAATTTCATTTTATTTCAATAATATAATTAATTTGAAAGGAATTTAATTCAATAAATAGTATATCTCAAATTATTCCTATGCTAATTCATTTATTGTCATTACAGATTATATGTGATCTATTGAAAACAACTTCTCTATCAGATAGAGGTAAGAATTCGTACTATCGAATCTTCTCAGACTCTGTGTTTTAGCAAGACTCCCACTAGGTGTTGTTGTTGTTATTAATTAATTTATTGATTAAATTAAGATTAAAATAGTTTTTATATAAAATTTATACAATATATTATAATTTGATAATTTAACCTCATAATTTCCATATGTAACAAAAAATGAAATCTGAATACATTTAAACTAAAAAAGTAAATCACTATAGAATTATAGTTTAAGTAAATGTAATAATCAATGATTTATGCATTTGTAAATTTAGTAATGTTAAATTATAATATAGATAGGACCGCACAGATATGTGAAGATTTCTTAAAAATAATTTTATTAATTTATTTAACTATTAAATAAAATAACATAGTAAAAGGTATTAGTTTATTAAATATCAAATTATTTAAACATGTACTACATATATCTGTCTGGGAAAAAAGTCAGTTATGCTCGTTAAGCATCGGCTTTGGTTGAGATACTTGTTGGGCTTTTAAAGGTAAATGGACGTGGGTCTACAAAATTCTCCGGCAACTTTATTTTATCACATCATAGGGAGCTTACACGTCTGAGGACTAAAAGTAATCCATGCGGGTCCCACTTTTTATCGAAGGAAAGCGGCATTTAACGTACAAAATTAAAAAATACACTTTCGCGGGCTTCGTTTGGTGGCCCACTCGTGAGCCTTAGCTGAAGACCCCTTCGTGGACTGGCAGTTGAGCAAAGACTAGTAGGAACATCTGGCTGGGTCCCATAGCCCTCGAGACCTGGAATCCTGCAACACCGTGGGATCCGTATTCTTGCCTGTCTATGTAATCGCTGCACATATATTGCATCGACCTACATTCTTGGCCCTATCAAAACTGTCTGAAAACTCCTAGAAGCACAAAATACTCTCACATCAGGTAAGACTCCTGTTTCCTCGCCTCCAGGTATGGAAGTCTTGAAGGATGATCATTCAGTGGGTTTTGTTTTACTTCTTTTTTCACAATGGATTCTTATTGTTTCTTATCTTTGTTACCAGAAAACATAAGAAAGTGATCGATCCATAGTTTTTCATTTCTGTTTTCTTAAGAATATTTTTGAGAATATGCGTGTCTCTTTTAGCTTTTAGCTACAATTACTTTGCATTCAGTAGTTTAGCTAAGTTCTGACTTTCCTTCTTCTTTTTTTTTTTTGGTTGAAGTATATCTCAGTAATTTTGTTCTTTTCTACTTTGTGCTTCTGATTATACAGAATCCATATGGTACAGAATTTCAATGTGTTTACTCGAAATAATAGCATCTGTTCTATTTCTACCTTTGATGTTTAATCATTGACAGACGTTTGCATGTTTTGTGTGTATCCATGTCTTAAGTTATTTTGACTAGACAACGCAGAACTGAGTACTCTGTTTTTTATTGTCTTTTATGCGAGGTACCAATTGTTAAAGACCATAGTGTTCCCCTTACGCCTTCATTTTAAAATTTTGTTCTTTGCCTTTCCGGTTTTGCATTATCCTGTTACTTCTTAATTATCCTATGATATCCTAGTTTAATCGAAGTCCTCCCCGTTGGAATGGGATTTAGAGAAATTGTCTTTTGTCTCTTTTTCAGCTCCTCTCTCTGCTATAGAGTAATCTCTTTGATGTTTGTTATTATGTGTTGTGAGATTAGTAAAATGGTTAATGTTCATTATGTACTTTTGCAGTTCCTGTTATGGCAACTAAATTAAGCACTGTATGGATAGCTTTTCTCCTTTTCTATTCCGTTGTTCTTTCTGCGCACGGTGATGGGTTGATCAGAATAGGATTGAAAAAAAAGAAATTGGTTAAAGTAGACAAGGAAGGGCAAGCAATGCAAGCAGCTACTAGAAAGTATAGACTCGGTGGTAATCTTGGAGAATCTGCAGAAACTGATATTGTTGCTTTGAAAAACTACCTTGATGCCCAGTACTATGGTGAAATTGGAATTGGCACACCTGCTCAGACTTTCACGGTGATATTCGACACAGGAAGTTCTAATCTTTGGGTGCCCTCATCAAAATGTTATTTCTCGGTTTGTCATATCGATCTCTTCATTTACTGAAATTGCTTTCCCCTGTTACCCTCTTTCTCCGCCTCAATATTTGGGTAGAAACTAACTATTTGATTTTGCATTTTCGATGCAGATTTCTTGCTATTTCCATTCCAGGTATAAATCTAGTGAATCAAGCACATATGAAAGCAATGGTATGGTCATTATCCCTGACTTAACCTGTACACTCTTTCATGGCCTTGCAATATTCTTCTTTTAATCTCTTCTTCTTTTCTTGCATATTTAATTTAATGATGTTACTTATGCAATTTGGTACTAGACGTTCTTTAATCTATTAAGGACATTGTAAATCAAGCCTGGGTGTTTGTCTTGCATTCCTGGAAAGCAAGTGAAATAGTTTCAATACTAAGTGTAATTTTTTAGGGTACTTCATACCATTTCTAGCCTCCTGTTGTTGTTGAATGGTGATTCATCTAACAACAAAAATTTATCCCAATATTTTCCAGGTGTGCAATTTTCTCCTTTACTGCCTCTAACCAATCTATTCTGCTTCATCTATGTTGTGAAAAGCATAACATTGACTTATACTTCAGTTCACAATAGTGTTATACATTTAAGTATATGCATCCATCAGCAGTTTGGCAATGGATAAGATGCTTTCTTTTGTTTCATTATCAGACTTTTCTTTGTAAAAATATTTTACATTTAGATTGATACAGTTCACTACAGTATGTTCATCTCAATTGAAGTTCAAACTACATGAACATATTTATTAATAATGAGCGATTTATCTGAAGTTGAACCAATGTCATTTTATAAACAATTTGACAAGCATACTCCACTTGACAGTACAAATCTGCATTTCAACTCATGGTTGTTTTGATCTCTTAGTCTTCTCAACAACTCTGACTGCGGAGATTTTGGTAGCTATTCCATCAGCAAAGAGCTCCATAATGAAACTTGAACTTCTAAGGAAAGGACTTAGTTGTAACATTTTTATGATACAATTGAAAGGATCAGGAATTGGTAGCTAGAACTTGTAAAAGGGTGTTATGGCTGATGCCTTTATTGGCAAAGGATATAGTCGTAAGAATAGGGCAGCCTAATTATATAGTGGTTAGCTTGATTTATTTAATTGTTTTAATTGTTTTATTTGAGTTATTTAGGATTCTTGTTTAGCAAGTTTGATTATTTGTTTTAAAGTTAGTAGGAGAGTCCTTATCGGACCAGGTTTATTTTATTAGGGAGTTCTTATTGGATCAGGTTATTTCCTAGCTTTGTAACCTCTATATAAGAGGCGTTTTCCATTCAATAAAGGAGGCAAATTTTCAGAATCTTTTGGTAGGCAACTCCCTTGAGTTCCACGGTAGGTAACTCCCGTTTGAGTCCAAAATTGCGAAGTCTAGGGGTAAGAAAGAGCAATCCGGACGGTCTAGTCCGAATCAAACTAGATCTCATACCTGGGCACGTAACAAAGGGTCATACTAACAAGACAGTAATGTGAAATGATCATTGATTACTGTGATGTTATGTTTGTTATAAAAGATCATAAAATTTTTATTTGACTGCAGAGCATAAATTGTCTTGAGATTGATCATGTTTTCAACATTGATACAGGAACCTCTGCTGCCATCCAATATGGAACTGGCTCAATTGCTGGTTTCTTCAGCCAAGACAATGTAAAAGTTGGTGATCTTGTCATAAAAGATCAGGTAAATTTTGTGAACCATAATCTTTGAAGATATTTTTTCTTTTTCAGTTAAATTCGTCATTGCGATGAATGTTACTGCTCATTAGGACTTCATTGAGGCAACAAAAGAGCCTGGTATCACATTCTTGGCTGCCAAGTTTGATGGCATACTAGGACTTGGATTTCAAGAAATATCTGTCAAGAGAGCTGTTCCAGTTTGGTATATCTTTTCATCTCTACTTTAATGTCAGGGAGACTTGGTGGCCCAAAATTTTGAATTTCTTTATAATTGTGCACGTTGTGTTCAAAATTAGCAATGTAGTTTTCTTGCTGATTTATCATAACATATTTTCTCACTATTACTGAGATGTTGTATTGAATTCTGAATTTACTTGATAAGACTTGATTTCTTTGTATTTAGCTGTTTGTTTTGTAATTTTTCTAGGTATAACATGATTAATCAAGGTCTTGTGGAAGAGCAAGTTTTTTCATTTTGGTTAAACCGCAATGTTGAAGGGGAGGAAGGGGGAGAAATTGTATTTGGTGGTGTTGATCCTAACCATTACAAGGGAGAACACACTTATGTTGCTGTAACTCAGAAAGGGTATTGGCAGGTTTGCATCCAAAGTTTCAATTGTTTGTTGCTGAATTACCTCTTGTCTGTATTTCACATACTTTGTTCTAATCTGTTTGTCAATTTTCCAGTTTGACATGGATGACGTATTGGTTGCAAATGAAACAACCGGTACTTACTCAGACTTCATTTTTATCCTTTTCACCTGGGGCATGGACTTGAGTTAACATAAATATACATGTCTGCTTATTATCCTGGGATATAATCTTCTTTTCAGGATATTGTGCAAGTGGCTGTAAGGCAATTGCAGATTCTGGAACTTCTTTACTGGCAGGCCCAACGGTATTTACTTTTCTGTTTTCTGATTGACCCCAATGACTTATAGACTGAGTGGCACTTTCGAAAGACAGTTAGTTCATGAGAAGTTCTGCAGATAGTATGACTTCCTTTTCTGTTATGCTTTTGTATCATCAACCAAATTGGTGACTTAGTCACAAAATTTTGCTGTAGTTCTTTTGTGTACCATTGGCTTAAAACAGCATACCTCCATGCTTGACAAAGCTAGTTTCTACCGTTGACAACCTGCTTCTTAGATTGTTCTTTCACCAGCTTGATGTCATTCATCTATTACTCCTTTCCTATCAATGCAGTATTGTAGCCAAGAATATTTTCCTAGGGAATTAGTAGAGGTTTAATCTCTATATACATTCATTTGCAGTATCAGATTCCTGAATAATTACTGTTTGAAAATAATCACTGCTGTCTAGAATTTTGAATGATATGAATTTCATTGAAGAACCTGTCATTTATCAAATTGCTTATTTTTTATTGTTCTTCAGCCTTTTGCAAGTATATTCTCTCTTGAATCTGATGATTGTTTCTAATATATGGTTTCAATCTTCAGACTGTCATCACTCAAATTAATCATGCCATTGGAGCCTCCGGTATTATAAGCCAAGAATGCAAGACAATGGTTGCACAATACGGGAAAATGATAATTGAAATGCTGATAGCTAAGGTGAGGGATGATGGTTCTGGTTCTTGTATATTGTATTTAGCACCACTTCTCTTCCATCACAGTGTGTGTTTTTGGGGGAAGCTTCACATGCTTCGTTTCTCTTTCTTGCTCTTTTGAACCATATCTTGAACCCGTTTTAAATTAGCTGACTAATGCTTTTCCATTTGTTGTAGACACAACCACAACAGGTGTGCTCTCAAATAGGATTTTGCACGTTTGATGGAACTCTCAGTGTTAGGTCAGCTGAAACATTTTGGTGGCTCTAATTTTATACGTTCTTATAGACAATCCTAGTTAGCTTCTTGAGCTATAGCTATGGCATCATGGATTAATTTAACCACTGTTTCCAGTATGGACATTGAGAGTGTGGTGGATGAAAATCTAGATAAGCACTCAGATGGCGTGCATGATGCCATGTGTACTGCTTGTGAGATGATGGTTGTTTGGATGCAAAATCGTCTCAGGCTGAATCAGACAGAAGATCAGATTTTGAAATATGTGAACGAGGTACTTTGCCTTATTATTCCCTTTATGGGGAAAAGTAGTTTGAAAACATTAATAACCACAATTTAATTTCAGCTCTGTGAAAGATTGCCTAGTCCAAATGGAGAATCAGCTGTTGACTGTAGCAGTCTGTCTTCCATGCCTAGTGTCTCATTCACAATTGGTGGTAAAGTGTTCGACCTTACCCCAGAGCAGGTATGTCATTGCTTTTTTTTTTTTTGTGTGAATAATCATTGCTTGTTCTACTTAGCTGTTAATTCAAAGACTTTTCATGTCACATTTAGTTTGGTTAACCACAATTGTGGAATGGCAATTTCCTATCTGGCTGTAAAAATCATAGCTTTATTATTTCTTGCACCAAAGTGATTGTCAAGCTGTCTTAAAATATCAGTTTCTATCTTCCCGTAATCTATCACTTCCTTAATGAATTACTTGGTTCATTTATTCGAATGAATATTTATCATTTAATTTATTAGAGAAAAGATGCTAGTGGGAGGCAATTTTCAAGATGCCCTGTTCTCTTTCATTGATGATTCCAGCATCACTTCTGATGACAGTGCCATCTATATCTTCTCTCCTGCACTTGAAGATTTCTAGGCCTTGGGAATGAAGAATAATTCTGCTTGTCTTCTGATTCCGCTACCCTCATAACAATTACACAGTACCATCTTTATTGTCCTTCCCGCACTCTGATAAAACATAAAATTGCATATTTAGAAGAAAAGTAGAAAGAAGTGAGCTTACTTCATTTACTCATACATAGAGAAAGTCGGAGGGATGCTTTGACAAGAATAATTGATGGTATTAAATGCTCATCTCAACGGAGAGGAAAAATCAAGTGAGGTCCTTATATTCATGATGTTGTGAAGTACAATTAGCCATTAGGGTCTCATGTCAACTTTGTAGTATATTATTTTATTTTTTCAATTGTTGCATACTTTCTCTGGTTGTTTCTATAAAGTAATATGTCATAACTGTGGTGATTTTGTGTACTGTGGTGCCTTTGGTCTTTTGAGGCTGACTTTGTTTATCTTCTCTTTTATGCTAATCGTTTGTTGCGTTATTTCAAAACTATCTGAATGGTGTTCCAACGGATCAGTATGTTCTTAAAGTGGGAGAGGGTGACTCAGCTCAATGCATTAGTGGATTTACTGCATTAGATGTACCTCCTCCGCGTGGACCTCTATGGTAAGTTGCTCTTCTATTATTGTGAATTACACAATTGCATCTTATGGTTTGTTTTGATGCATTTCATAGCAAGTAACACCATTCTGCTCGGTTGAAAACAAAAGGGCAATTAAAATCTCTACTCAATCCTCAGTGTTCTGCATTAAGCGTCATCAGACTGTTTATTTATTTGTAATTCCGCTGTTTCAATGAGAAAGTTATTCAATTTCTAATAGGTGTTGACCAGATGCATTACTATCCAGTCATTTGAAGTTGAACAATAATTTTGCATGAGGGAGTTCCCAACATTAGTCAGCATATCATTCCTAGTCTCTAAGCGTCATAATTTATTATGAAGTGAACAGGCAAGAAACCTATATACAAGACTATCCCTAAAACAATTTGAAGTCCGCGAGAGGAAGACTACTGAACTGCACTTGTTTAGAGAAACTCTCTTCAGAAGCTCTATTTGACTAGACTAAACGAAATACATCAGTTCCCAGCCCTTTATACAAGTCTTTAGGTTAAATGAAATGTAAAAGTATATTCTTAGCGGGGAAGTTTTCCACTCAAAACAAAACACGACAGCTTAGAACCTAAATACATCGATTCTCCTTAGTCTTGTTGTCAGACTTTCGAATTCCAGATTAATCCATAAATCGTATATCATTTAAAAGATTATTGTGTTGTTGATTTGTACTGTGCTTTGCTGATGCTGTTTGTGGTGCAGGATTCTCGGAGATGTTTTCATGGGTCCTTATCACACAGTGTTTGATTATGGGAACTTGAGAGTTGGATTTGCTGAAGCAGCTTAACTGAAATCCATCTTTGTATCAATATATATACCAATCTACTTCCTTATGTATCAATATATATACCTATATATTTCCTTATTGTCCTGCAACAACTACATGTATACAATGTGCTATTAAAGATTTATGTTCACCAAGCTGTGGACTTGGTAAAATGTTTTGTGTTCCCGTCCTGAACCTGTAAGCATATTCTGTATTGAAGTTCTTAACAGAAAAGGATGATGTTCTAAAGGAGATTGAACTTATCTTCTTTTATTTTTCTTACTGTAGTTGAAATACTGGATTAATGTATAATCCTTCCATAACCATATCGGTATGAAACGCTGATTTTTCAGTTCGTGATTAGCGTTCGAAATAATAATCTAACCTCACTTGTAAAGAATGAGACACTCCAACAACTAAAACAGTACACCCCGTTCCCTCTCTCTTTTCCACAAGAAAAATTAGAGTAAATACGTATGAATCCTAAAGCGTTCACATTGAAGGGTGACCAGCTATTTAGTTTTGAAGTAGTGCCTTTGATTCCTTCAAAAGCTACGAAAACGTGAGACAACATACAGAGCAAACCAAGGTACCTCATTAAAAGTGCCTGCTAACAGCTCGTCATGACAAAGCAAAGTCATGGTTGAACTGGTGACCCAATAGAGAGTTTCAAGTGAGAGTTCGATCGGACCACCAAATCCCATCTAAGCTGAAACATTGTTGCTACTCAGGCCTGGAAATGGATGTTCTACAATCAACATCACCCCAACGATATCAATTTTCCTTTCCACCTGGTCTATTGTATCACCTTCCTCCCCGATTAGTCATTCAATTCCTACTCTTTGATTGCATACTTAAGAAATGGTTCAAGACAAATTTTAGAGCTTAAATTTCTGAAATTAAATCTGAAACATTTAATTACAATGCTAGTTTAAGATTTTTGTGCTAACATGGTATAGTAGTAGCAACAGAAAAACTCTAGTATCCAGTGAAGAAGATTTTTATTGGATATGTTGGATTTTACTGTCTGTTTGGTTAGCGTCTTCAACATGCAGAAACGGACGAGACATGACAGGATAGGACGAAACAGAACAAAAATTGGAGACAGTGAGATGTTTGGTTGCGGTGAATAGAACAGAGATAATTGTCTTCATCCTAAGTACAGAAATGTGTTTGGATGCCGAGGACAGAACAAAAACAGTCTTAATGACAGAAATGCCTCTGTAGTATAATAAGAATAGTAAATGTAATTTGTTAATTATTTTATAATTGTTGTAATATTTATTTAACAATTGTTAATTATTTTATTAACTTGTAACTCTAATTTAATACTCCAACTGCTGGGAATCGATCTCCAGCAGTTGCAACTAAGATCCAAATACAAAGTTTACGACTGCGGCGACAAAGCAGAGGGAAGAAGGAAGGAGAGCTGCGAAAGAGGGAGTTTGTGATTTTGTTAGGTTTCAGACTCAAGTGGAGGGAGGGTATTTCGGAGATTTGATAATGCGTTTTGTTCTTGTCCGTTGGACAAGATTTTCTGTACCTTAGTTTTGAAAGAAACAAAAATTTCTGTCCTTGTCCTATAAGGACGGAACAAAAATTTATGTCCTCAAATGAGAACGGTAAACAAACAAGACAAAAGATAGAATTTTTGTGTCCTCGTCATCTGTCCTTATGCCTGAAGACGGCAACCAAACGTGGGTTTAAAGTTACAGTGAATCACATGTGCACTCAAAAGGAACATGGAATGGTAGATTTTGCCATTCGAGGATTGGCTAAGAAATGGGTAGCAAACTGTTTATCTGGGTCAAAATCAGGCTTGTTCTGACTACACAACTCTTTTTTTTTTTAAATAGAAAGCAGACGAATTCAAAACCGACACATTTATCACTTTTAATAACTGAAACCAAACCCTTGCGTACCATTTGTAGGAAATTTATGAAGATTGGCTGGTTCTATTCTATCTCTACGGTCTCTAGAAGTGGGACTCGGACTCATAATTTGGACTACATACAATACACCCACGTGTATCAGGCAGGGGACCAAACTCTTATCTGAACAACTAAAAGGGTAAGTTTAGTTTCAACAAACAAGCGACACATAACAAATTGAAACCCAACGCATCAACTCCCCTTTCAAGATCAAGACGGAACGCCAAAGCAACCAAAGTGATCGAATCCTATCATAAGAAAGCGAAGGATGAGCAAGAGCAAATATAAATTTAAATGGGTCCACTTTTCTATGTACATATGCTTTGCTTATTATGCCCCCTACGAGTTTCCTACCGCTTCCCCACTCATCACGGACACTCGACCGAACCGTTCAACCCTAAACCAATCATCAAGTAAATAACCTTATGCTTACCCATTTCACCAAAGTATGTCAACGAAAACGTCAAAAAGAGGCCACGTAGAGGAGAGAACAAATTATAGACAGCTAGCAGAGTTACGTACGGACCTATTATAGGCGTAAGAGTCTACGTGGCGTGCCACCTAGGCAGCATGACAAGAACTGGAAGACAGTGACCATAACTTGGGAACTGCCAATTCCCGTCTTTTGATTATTATTGTTGTCATTCTTAGGTTGCACCACACACAAGCATGTTAATAATAAGATAGACGTAGCCACTCTCATCTCCACAAGTACGTTCCCGAATCGAAGCGTGTTTAGTTTCATTATGCACGTGTTCCATGTTATGTGGTCCATTTTGGTTCATCTTTCTCCATTCATGTTTTGTCAGTTAGCAGATTCCCAGTTATCTAATTTCTTAAGCAAAATAACTTCGTTTTGTTTAAAATAATTGTACCTCGGGCAGGTTTAAGATTAAGCAACTTAGACTTAGATTCAATTGAAAAAAAAATATTATTTGACACTTTTAATTTTTAAAAAATTACATAAAAAAATTTAACGAGATCGGCCTATGAGTTAGCAAATTGTCGTATTTGACAATTTAAGGTAGAATGAATCTTCAAAATTACCAAAAAAAAAAAAGTTAAACAAATAATAATAATAATAGATAATGGATGGGGAGTTGCTTTGGATGGAAGAAAGGGTCTCTCAAGATAATCTACCTTATAAGCCACGCATAAGATCACGTACAACAATCACCCTTTCCTTCACTTCACTTAACTAAACTATGAGCGTTAAAATTTGGTTCCAACTAACGGAACTACTACGACCCAACAAAGCAGACGAACTGTTCATTGCTGGTATTATGACATGATAGCATTTCCTAATTACACCCACCTGCTTAATTAATTATTCTGTGAGGACTTTAGGAATTAGTTGCAACGTTTTTGGTCCTCCTGAAGTGACCATTTCTGTTAGATTCCTTTTGAAGAAGGTGTAACTTAAGGAAGAGCATGTCAAACCCATATTTTGTTATTGTTAGCCGTTACTCAATTCATCAGTGAAGAATCAATTAGATCCTTGAGTGAGTAGTGCTGTTTTAGGTGTCTTTTAGGCCATGATTGATTAATTTCTTGAAGAAGTACAGAAGGGTTGGATTAGATCAGCTGTTTCTTCTTCAACGACACATGTAAACTGGAAAATGATTCATTTATGATGGTTACTTAGCTTGAAGGACATAACAGATGGTTGAATAAAGTTATCTAATCTTGATCAGGGATATATATCGTTAGTGGAACAAGTACTCACGGCTTCATCTAGAGTATATATATACTAAACTAGCACGACTCCAGTACAAGAAGAGACTACTGATACTTTCTACGAAAGAACAAAGCCTAAGATTCATGTAGATGGCGGTAAATTTTGGGATGAAGACCATAATCATCTCAACTGTACTTATATAAAATGTGAAAGAAAGAAAGGGCAATTGGATAATAGGTGGGAACTTGACCTGTCCATTCCAATCTACCGAGATTGACATCACATCATACATAATATGTAACGGAGCCAATTGCAATTGACCTTCATTGTTCCAATTTTGACTTTGATAGACGCCCAAATGGCCAAGGAGCTTGTACTTTTCGAAAGAAGACTTGAGTTTTGACAATCCCATCAAATCAACTCTCTTTTGGTGGTTGGGGGGGGGGGGGGGGGGGGGGGGGGGGG
>JANZLX010000213.1:42799345-42818329 GCA_025531955.1 Erythroxylum orinocense
AAACAAATATCCTCTTAAACAAATTAGAGGGTTAATTTGTAATCCCTATTTTGTTATAGTGAAAATTCTTCTCTCTCTGTGGTTTTTACCTTATTGGGGTTTTCCACGTAAATCTTTTGTATCCTTTAATTTCTTTCTATTTACCTATATTTTCCAACAACCCCTTGCGCATCACTTCTGAGGAGCTCCTGGATGACCTCCGGTAGATCGCGAAGAATGTGTAGGCTCAGGGGGGCGAACACCGCATAAGCTGCCAGCCTATCGACACACTGCAAGACATGTTGAAGCTGAACCTTTGTTGGAGACAAGCATAGGTCTACTTTGCATATTGGAATGTCAAAAAGGGCTGGTTAGATTTTGGCTCAACTTGATTGGATCACAGGTCGATTATGGTTCTGACCGGATTTTGATTTTTTTTTAATATATGATAAGTTGAGTTGACTATCTGCCTGCCCAGGCCCGAGCTATTACATCTTCAGTTGCAAGGATATTTTCAAGGACGATTGAAGATGTAAGATTTAAAGAAGGAATGGCTTATCTCGTTAGGTAAAAATATAGTGCGCATTTCCAAAAATATTGTTTTATTTTCTCATTGAAAATAGGCCAGAACGGACCTATGGAGCCAGTTACAGCATCTCACAGGCCCAACATGACAGTGAAGTAGAGCTTAGACGGCCTATGCAACAAGTGCAGAGCTCTAGGCGGGCTTGGTTTCCTGCCATATTTGTGTATTCATGCCGGTTCCAAAAAATAAGGAAGTAGTTTAACATTTTCTTTTAGTCGACACATTCCACTTTCACGAAAGTGAGTGTTAAATTTCGGTAATCTTGATATTTTCAAAGAGCAGCGACTTATTCTCAAAATAAATTGTCTTTATATATATATACACGTGGGAAACATGTGATGCACTTCCTCTTTGGTTGATCTCATATAACTCGTTTTGACTAAGAGCATAACTGCGTATTGCTCTGTAAGATCTAAAAAAGTTGCATGTAAAGTAGACGGAATACCTGCCACCAAGCCACGTTTTCCTCCACTACTCGGTAGGTAAGTCATAAGTGTATGTTAGAATCCAGTTTTCAAATCAAACGGAATTAAAATTATTTACTTTTCAGACTTGTCGACCTTGTGACGAACACCTAGGCATTTTCTAAGACGGAAGGCATCTATTTTGTTTGGCTCTTTGTGCCAATAAAGATATTCCCCGAATGGCGCCATCTCTTTAATAACTTCTTACTTCACAGGAATTCTGACCACCATAAGACAAAAAGAGTCGGGCACTCGGAGAAACGGATGGGTTCGATCAAAGCAGCGTTGGGCGACGGTATCCTAACCTCCATGTGGGTTTTTAGTGTTCCGTTGCTCGGCGTTTTCAGCTCCATCATAGCAGGTTACGTGGGCGTAGAGGTCAGGTCAATAGGTGGACTTTTCATCACCATTAATTTAGCTGCAATTCTGGTGCTTACTTTCAGTAGCATAGGGGCGGCCATGGGCGGTGCCAGCTTCAACCCTGCTACCACCGTCTCCTTCTACACCGCGGGGCTTAAACCTGATGCTTCTCTCATGTCCATGGCAGTTCGGTTCCCGGCGCAGGCCGTAGGTGGGATTGGTGGAGCCAAGGCGATCCTGCTGGTTATGCCAGAAATTTACAGGAATAGACTCAAGGGTCCTTCTTTGAAGGTGGATTTGCACACGGGTGCTATTGCTGAGGGAATAGTGACGTTTGTGTTCAATTTCGCTCTGCTTTCTATAATGCTTAAAGGTCCGAAATACATGGTGTTGAAGGTGTGGATGATGGCTGTGGTGACGGTAGGATTGGTGACAACTGGTGCCAATTATTCGGGACCATCCATGAACCCGGCCAACGCATACGGATGGGCTTACGTCAACAATTGGCACAACACTTGGGAGTTCTTTTATGTGTACTGGGTTTGCCCCTTTATTGCAGCAATTTCTGCTGCTTCGGTTTTCAGATTCCTGTTTATGGCTCCAGTCAAGCAAAAGAAAGCCTAAAGTGAAGAGGCAATAATTGATGTCCAGACTCAAGACTGGATTTTAGATTAGATGTTATCAACTGTAGCTTTCAAAAATTGTTCTTGGCCGCCATTATCAATCACTGATTGCTTGGAATTGGTTGGCCTCCATTATCAATTACTGATTGCTCTTCGTGCTTGGAATTGGAATTCGTAAGAGATAAGAAGTTCCTGAAAATATAAATGAAGAATTAAGCCTGTCACTGTACTTTATCATTTACCCATTTCAGTGAACTTGTCATTTCTTATTCTTCCATTGTGACGAAATACCAATGCCTAAAATACCATGAGGTTGGATTTTACCACATATGCGGAGGATGACTATTGACTAGTGGAGTCATATATACAATTGACTGAGCGACGAAGTGGTAATTAGAAAAAAAGTGATTCCCTCACTGTCTGTACTGTCCCTGATCAGGTAAGCCTCCATGGACCCCGGGGCCAAGTAGATATTTTCAGTGCATCGATTAGCTTGTGGTGGATCTAATTACTCAGCGTGCCAACAGCCAACTACCATTTCGGAGAATATAATGATAGTTCCCGAACGTAACGGTCAGTCGGTCACTTGATATTTACCATCAGAAGCGCGATTTTATAAACATAGTTGAGTATGTAGGCTAAAAGAACTTTCTGCATATGTCTTTAATAAAATTTACTTAGATAACTTATTTCATTAGTGTGACACTTTAAAGACTCTTAAATTACAATTATCCAAATTTTTGCTGAAGCATAACATTAATTACCAAAATTTTTATTAGTTCTAAAAAAAAGATATTCATCGATCACAAAAGTATTTTATATAATACAACTTTCCAAACAGGTGCATTAAAAATATATACAATAAAACAATTTTACTCAATTAATCTACTAGCTTCATCTAATCTCTATTTCATCAATCACGTGCAGTGAGGTTATTGATAATTTCTCCATCTTTAAAATTGTAGCAGCAAGGGATGAGTTACCTATTCAATAAGGTTAATTGAACTGTGGCTTTAAAATCAAATAATTCAATATATAAATTTAAAAATTATTCAAGTGATTAAAACATACATATAATACTAAGATACACAACAATATTCAATCTATCTGAAAAATTAATAAATATTCAAAATTTTATCAAAACAACAATTAATACTAGTATTATTTTTATTATTCTCATTGATATTTTATCTTATAATTAACTGAATTGTTTAGGTTTTGCTTAACCTAGTAGGCTTACATTCAATGATTATCTCTACCTATCATAATCTCTCACAAAATGAAAGCACAATCAAATGTATAAGTATCAGTACAGAGCATCTCAATTCTAAATCTAAATTGGTACCTTAGTACTAATCTAGTACGGAGCTATCAGACCAATATATCTAAATAAATGACTGAGATTTATTAAACACAATAAGACACCGTAATATTAAATAGGAGATCTAGACTTCCTTCGTTGCGAGACTGCAAATTTTAACATGTATTGGAACTATAATTCCTCGGGTCAAAGCTGCTTGCACCATCAAGCCACGAACGCTGTCTATAACATACGAACAATCTTAAAAGCTCGATGGAAATGAAACAAAACTCCAACTTTGTAACTACTACAAGTTTAAATTATCATGAAATAACCAAGAGTTTTCGGTACAAGCTCAACCATCCAAGAGGAAAGAAAAAGTACAAGGAAAGAGGAAAATCCAAAGAGGTATTAATGGATTGTTAGACTGCTTTCATGGTCGTAGCAGTCAGTCCATTATGGTAAAATAATGAAGCTTTTGAAGTCTCATAGGGGAACTCTATCACACCACTTGATCAAGAACATAAAATCACTGTAAAGCATATTCACATTACTGCAATAAGGTGTACACTTTCTTTCTCCTTATTGCGTGCTTTTGATTGATGCTTTCTGATTCCATTTCTTTTTGGGTGGAAATGTATACGTTATGACCTTGGTGATAAAGTCAGTACAGCGAAATCACCGGTCAAGCAACTATGGTAACTTTAACAGTAGATCTTCGTACTCTTTGATGCATCATGAAAATTTTGAAGCTTCATTGCTCCGGAGGAACTTCCGCGCATATACAATGAAAACTGCTGCAGACACCTATTCGATTGCTATAAAGACAAATTTAACAAGCCTCAGCTTCCTTGTTAATCACCCGGTGTTCTTCACACCCATCATCACTGTAAATTCATGCCAATTTGAGCGTTAGATGTGGACCTCAAGTGTACCTAACCCTCATGTCACTATAGACATTATTTATATATTTTCCCGATCTTCATCTTCGGATCACTATTATTGACGATTACAATGTCTGTCTCTATTCCGTAATTAAAAAGAATGTCTTGCTCAATGAAGAAAACAAAACCTTCTTTCGACGTCCATCATCAGATTCATTATCTGGACATGTTACGTGATAGCAGAATTAAAAAAGTAGATGAAAAAGGTATTAAAGCATTTTGAAAGGACAAAAGTAGCAGTTCAATAAATTAATACAAGTAGAGCTATCTCACTTTATAAACATTCAGGCTCCTTTCTTCCTTATTTTGTAACTACCAAAGGGTCATTTTCTTAGTCCCGGCCAGTCAGTTCCTCACATTGTTTAGTATCTTGACTCCTGCTGACAACCCGAAATCAGAATTCTTGTTTCAGGCCAGCTCAGTCTTCTACTTGTCAAAATTCTAACCATATCACATGTACAGTTGGTTACCTTTTCCAAGTCATTCCTTGGTGCTTTATCTGTTTTGGAGACTTGACTGACGCAAGGACTCTATCCTTAAAGATCATTTGAAGAAAATAAACTATTGAGGAAGCGTTGAAGATTCTGAAGTAAGACGACTTGAAGTAATAGCCAAAGAAGAACCCGATATGCATTTTCAGATAAATATTTCTTTAAGATGGATTCATACAAGAACAAAGAATCAAGTTTATCATTGGCTTTGAGAGCCAAGATGTTGAGGATATCATTATTTCCATTTAATTATCGTTCATTACTAGTAAATGTATGAAGACCCAGAAAGACAAAACTCGAGAATATGATCAGTAACAGGAATTAAAGTGAAAATGATAATGGAAAGACGATAAAGAAATAAGAAGACGTTCAAGCATACCTATACGTAGTTAAGCCAGGAGCTTTTACTGAAGAACAAATGAAGAAGTTAGCGTAGATGCCTCATGAGATCAGAGAGTTGTGAAGCTCTCTTTCTCTCTCTGATTACTTTATAGCAAAGCATCGTCCAGAAAGTAAGTATATAAAAAGGGAGAAAAGAGGATGAAGGTTCATTGAACCTGGCCATTCCAAGGGTCGGTATAAATGCATAGGACCGCATTCGATGGCATGGGACATTTGCTTTGTATAGAATACTATTAAGACACGTTGGTTTCGGTCTGCTTCGCAAAAAGCCTGACGGGAAACGGTGAATGTGTCGGTACTTCCATCGTCATGCGCGCGCGCTTCTTTTCCCTTTAGACAAAAATAATAACATAAAATCTTTTCAAATCCAAGAGAAAAAAGTTACGAAATTTAGAAATTTAAATACAAACTCCACATAATCAATTCAGCATACAACAATAAGACATACATTTGACATATGGAGATATACAAATTGTACCCATTCAGTCACTTATTGTTGACAAAAAAACATAAAAGGAAGAAATTCTCTAGTCACTAATTTGTGCTGTAAATGTTGATGTATTGTGCGAAAGATGTGAATAGAATTGGTTTTGGTGATTTTAACACATTAAAATAAGTTAATTTACAAATTGCTTATGTTAAAATAAAATAGAAAAAAATAAGTAAAAGAAAATAAATAATATAAAGATAATTGGTAACAAAACTGGAGATGAAATTGTGAATGATAATGTTGAAGTCCATGAAAGTGGAAAAAAGAGATGAAGATGAAAAAATAAGGGTCTAATTTTAATGAAGAGAGTAAGTACCTTAAGGTCCTGTTTGATAATTAGCTGATTATATCAGTTGATTTGACCAACGGATTGCATTAACTGTTTGTCATTTGATGTTTGATAAAATTAGTTGTTTAGTATTAATTGTTTATGTGCAAAATGACTTAGGAGAACATGACTTAAAAAAATTATAAGGATATAAATAATATATATTTTAGTATTTCGTTAAATATTCTTATAGAAATTTAGATTTTAGATAATTAATTCTACAAAAATTAAGTTTATAACTCTAATAAAAAATATAGAACATATAATAATAATAATAATAATAATAATAATAACAAAAAACAACAACAATAATAATGATGATGATGATGATGATGATACATCCAAACATAAAATACAATTATAATTAGGCATAAATTGACTTACAACAATTAATTAATGTATAATTTTTTTTATTTAAGAGGGTTTAATTGATTTTTTACTTCCATATATTTAGTTAAACATAAAAAAGCTACTTGAAACACTGCTGTTGTGCAATTTTCTAAATTCAGTGGTTTGATATAAATCAGTTAACTATTTAGTTTTTTACCAAACAAAACTTTCAGCCGTTTCAAATATTCAAACAGCTGAAAGACATGAATCAGCTAATTTTTAGCTGATTCATTGTTCACCAAACATATCCTATGTATAATAGGCAGATTGATAGAAATATAAAAAAATACAAAAAAGGATGATCGAAACTTCTCTATAGTTTAACTATTAAAAAATTATAAATTTTAAAATTTTACTAAAAAACAAAGAAATAGTACGCATGACTAATAATTTACTTAAATAAAATAAATATTGTTCACATAATAATTTCACTTAATTTTTAAAATCAACTTTAATCTTAAAGTATTGGTTGGACTTATTCAAATTTCAGAGCTAGATTAAGATTTTGTTTGATAATCAGCGGATTACATTAACTGTCAGTTAATTATATTAGCGATTAACTGACCGCGAATTAATATAGCTCATTTAACCAATGCATAATATCATTGTTTATTTAAAGATGTTTGCTATTTATTATTAGTTGTTCATGTATAAAATAACTTGTGAGGGTATTACTTTAAAAAAGATATAAATATTATATATTAATAATTCTTTGAATATTTTCATAAGAATTTAAATAGAACAAAATAAGTCAGCGTCATCATTTAAAGCAAAGGTTTATTATAATCTAAGAACAACATCTGAGTATCATTAAACTAAAAGCAATTTTTATCACGAATAATTGTCATCCTCCGAGTTCTCGATTCTTCAAAGTCTTATTGTGTAGAGTTAACTTCAACATCTTCAAATATATCTGAAGGTATAAATTCAAGATTTTGACTAATGATGTTAAAAGTTGATTCGCCAGTTGTACTTTTTCTAATATAATTATAAAATGAAAAAGTTGCTTAAATTATTTTATTTTGATTCATCAATGCAAACTTATTCAATCCTAATTTTATGCTTACGTTTTAATTTGTTTCAGTTAATCAGTCAAAATTAAATAAATTAAAACCTATTTGCTTATTTTCTAAATAAAAAATAATTATTTAAATTAATGTTAGAAGCTAAACTAAAAGAATGTAGTAGTTAATGGACATAAATTTTATTTTTAATTATAAAAAAGGTAATCCCTTAATAAAATTAGTTTCACCTTATAACTAAAACTAAAAAATTTTTTAAATAATTTTCTCTATTAAAATTAACATTAAAATAATTTTTAAAACATAATAACTATAAAATAGAAACATTTTTATGTTTAAAAATATTTAAAAAGAAAAATAGTTTTAATTTAATGATTTAATTCTTCTTAATTATAAATTTTAATCTAAGTATTAATAAGTTAGTATTATTGATTAAAAATATTCATAATTACAAAATTATAAAAATAGTCTTTTTATCAGGCACTTCTCGAACTGACTTTCACAAGTGTTGTTGTTTATATAATTCCAAAATGTCTATTCGATTTTTTGCTTAGATGGCAATTGGATATTTATTGCAAATCATGTTTTTCCGACCTAGGGCCATAGATGTCCGTTCTATGTAACCAGAGCTCGATAGGTCGTTTTTATTAATTAAGAACTTTTTAAAATTTCTATAAAAAAAAGAGTTCTTTGCGTCCACGAAATGAGAAAGAAGCAGAACTTCCATGAGCCGCCGTGCATTAAAAAAAGACCACCACAGCTACTACGTAACACGCACCAAGAAGCTAGAAGGAAGCTAACCTCACAGAATGACAGTGATTGAAATTCTCTGCACTATAAGCGTGATCACCAAGTCAAGCGAGTTCTATAAATTACTATATCGAATCAAACCAAATCTTCCCAACCCAGAAACACACCACAGAAGCAAGCATCGATTTCTAGTTGCGACTTGGTTCTGAGCTTGTGGAGTTTGTTCGTCTTCCAACGCCAAAGAAGATCAGGATTTACATAAATTGGTCTGAAATGGGTTTTCGTTTTCCATGCTCGATGTTCTCATGCTTCCATGATCCTGACAACAAGCCTAAGCCAACGACCGTCGGACCGGAGGAAGCCAAGATGGTGGCAGCGGCTAAACACTTCTCAACTGCCCACAAAGTTCAGTTCGGTTAATTTACCGAGCCAATCATAGGAAGCTGAACCATTTCTGGCTTTCAAATCAGTGTCGAGGGCGGAGTTCACTCGTTGCAGGCGAGCAGGTGCAGTTGGCTTGGCCTGCATAGTAAGATGTAAAAGAAGTTGGTTTCAGAAGGAGAAGATGGGAAAGTGGAAAGGGACTTGTAAAGCATTCATTACCCGTCGAGATTATGTGTAATAGTCCGTGAATCGTATGTTCTATATAGATTATTTCGCAAGTTAACTGATTTGGAATCAAATGACGAGCGATGATTGCAAGCATCATATCTTACAAATTTAATTTATAAACACTATGTTATTAAATCGCAAAGTCTTAGTAAAGTTCAAAATTTGACAACGCAAATATTAAATTAAAAATTAATAATTTCAATCAATAATTCCAAAAACGGTCCATTCTACTTTTTACTTAGATGGCACTTTAGATATTTATTGCAAATCATGCTTTTCTTACCTATGACCCATAGATATCCTTTGAATGTAATTCAATAGGTCACTTTTATTATTTGAATACCTATCTTATCCCAAAATAGTTCTTTTTGTGTGTGTGTGTGTGTGTGTGTGTAATGAACATAAAACAGTCAAACAAACGAACGTTTTAAGAAGGCAATTGACAAACAATCGCATTCTTAAAATCAGATTGTCCCATAGGACTAGATTCTGAGCACTCAACGTTCCTAGCTTAGGTAAGAAATCTGCACATTGGTTACCTTCAGGAAGGATATGAGAAAGAGAACAAGACCAGTCATAAGCAAGTAATCTATGAATGTCTCCAACAATACTAAAATATGGACGAGTATGCGAGTATGCGAGCATGATTTATTTACCAAATTGACTACCTCTCGTGAGTCAAATTCCACTAGCATTTTTCGATGTCCATGATCCTAAGCTAAACTTAACCTATGTCGGATAACTTGTAACTTAGTAATTGAGATTGGTGGCATGGCCAATAAACCTCGTAAAACCCATTATTCAATGAGCACGATGATCTCGCATAATACCTCCAAAATCAGCATCACCAAGATTGCCATGGGAATTACCATTCACATTGATCTTCACGAACTCAACCGGAGGGGTACACCAAAAATTCCATTTATTCTCGCTTTGGATGCAATGGTGATGAGAAGACGTGCATGCCATCAGACAGTCCCCTAAAAGGTTAGTGTGCCACCAGGAGATTCACTCATACCAAGATCATACCTCAAGAGATTTGTAGGAAGGCGCTGCCATTTGATTAGGCACAAGAAGAAATGAAATTTCTCAGTGATATTAAGTTTCCAAAGACGCGTCCATTTCTTCGTAGGATCATATGGATAAGGCACCCTAGTTGTAAACCTAGTACCCTGACTTCACAGAATAAGCACCATTAGCATTCTCTCCCCAAATGAGCACATCAGACGTATCTAAGGGATGAGGAATTGGGACTGTTGTAATCATCTTTTCCACTCGCAAGGAAATGAAGAACGCAGGGTATCGAGATCCCAAGTTTTAGTCAAACATAATTTGTCATGATTTTTCAAGTCCTAAAAGATAAAAATAAAGGATATAAGCTTCTCTTGTATTTAAGAAATTTTAGAACTCTCCTAAATTTTAAAATTCTCAAAAAATACTTTTTAATTTTCAAAATTTCAAAATATCCATTCCGTAAGACTTCAAATAAAAAATAATAACGAAAGATGTGTTATATAAATATTAAATATGTACTAACCAAATGTTATTTATATAATAATTCAATATAACTCTTAAAGTTGAACTAAAATAATTAAATCCGATACAAATAAATAATTTATTATAGTTATCTTTAATTCTTATTTAAGGTCAAATTTAATTTGTTTAAATCGGATTTAAATGTTAAGTTAAGTTATTATATTAATAACATTTGATGAGTTATGTTTGATATTAATGCTACTTATATTTCATCTTTATTTTTTAAACAAAGTTTAAAAAGGATTTTTTTGAAAATTTAAAAATTAAAATTTTTAAAAATTTTGAAATTGTATTTTTTTTATTTTTTAAGCTATAAAAAAGTTTATATCCTTAACCTAAAAAATTATTTGTTAAATTTAACATAAATGCGAGTCTAATCAAATTTAAATATTAGAGCAGCAAGTCTACTCTAAATTTAATTAAATCGAACTTATATTTTTAATTTATGATAAGACAGGCCGGGCCTACTTTAGTATGCCACCTCTGCTTGGAATCCATAGTTCCAAGAACTTCCATGAGCCGCCATGGTTTTTAAAAAGACCACCACAAATGCCTGTGCAACACGTTCCAAGAAGCTAAGAAGGAAGCTAAGCTCACAGCATCACAGTGACAAGGTCAAAAGAGTTGAAATTCTTTGCACTATAAGCGTGATCACCAAGTCAAGCGAGTTTTATAAGTTACTATATCGAATCAAACCAAATCTTCCCAACCCAGAAACACATCACAAAAAGAAGCACAAGCAACGATTTCTAGCTACGACTTGGTTCTGATCTTGCGGAGTTTGTTCGTCTTCCAACGCCAAAGAAGAAGATTTACATAACTTGGTCTGAAATGGGTTTTCGTTTTCCATGCTCGATGTTGTTCTCATGCTTCTTTGATCCTGACAACAAGCCTAAGCCAACGACGGCAGGACCGGAGGAGGCTGCAATGGTGGCAGCGTTTAAGCACTGCTCAACTGCCCACAAAGTTCGGTTCGGTTAATTTCTTGAACCTAGCCAATCATAGGAAGCTCAGCCATTTCTGATGTGCGAATAAGTGTCGAGGACGGAGATCACTCGTTGCAGGCGAGCAGGTGCCGTTGGCTTAGCCTGCATAGTTAGATGTAAAAAAAGTTGGTTTCAGACGGAGAAGATGGCAATTGGCAAAGTGGAAAGGGACTTGTAAAGCACTCATTACTGGACGAGATTATGTGTAATAGTTCTTGAATCAAACGACGGGATTCAAACTAATCGCTTTATCAAAATCGGAAAAGCGTCATCAATAACCTTTTCTTGGTCGTCCAAATTCTCGCAATAAAGCGAAATCTGGAGAGGTATGATAATACACAACTTTACTCCTAACAAAAGGCCGGTCTCATCTTCATCCAAAACTAACAAACAAAATTCTATTAACCGAACTTCAAACTGAGTTTAACTTTAAATAAAAAGTTCTCTGTACATAACTAACTTTTGGTCTAAAATTTGATTAACTCAAGTTTTATGATCCAACTTACAGTTCGATTGCGCTCGAGTTTGAAACTAAAGCCAAAAAGAGATCCTACTGAAATGAAAAGAAATAACAGTCTCCTATCTTAAGCATTGAAATCAATGTTTTAAATTTCGTACTGGTTAGATGTTGGTATTACATTTTTATGTACCATATCAGATTCAAATGCCGGGCTGTATCAAAAAATGTTAAATTATACCAACCATATCGGTTAATACTGGCCTAGACATTGAAATACTGAAAATTACCAAATTAAATTTGTAACACTAAATTGAGATGCAATAATGAGCCTAATATAGATGAAATCTTCACAACTTTACAATCACCATTAGCAAATGATCCAAATATCACCAACTCATGGAAATCCAATGATTTATACCCATAAACACTAAACAGATAAAAAAATCAACCAAACTTGCATCTCAAGTTCAGTAAAATTGAAAGCTATAGATTCAATTATCCAACGATTCTAGTAAGGACACAAGTAAAAGTGTCTCAGCTACTCAATCACTACCAAAATTGTCCACAAGAACTTAAAAAGATAAAAACATAGCAAAAATTCATCTCCAAGGGCTCCTGTCAAGCTGTTAAATTCTTACCAACTCAAGACATTCTCTGTGCAGCTTCCTTTGCTAAGAGTTTCTCCTTGGCTTTGGTCTTGGCCTGAGATTTGGATCCCATAATGCCACCACCCCATTTCTTTCGGAGCTCATCAAACTTGTCATTAAAGTTGGCCTACAATTAATTAAGTAAACTTAGGAACAAAAGAACAAACCGATGAAATGATCTAAGGAGATATATTAGTCTAGGAAGGAACAAAGAAACTATACTCAAGCTTAGTTTTATCAGCATGTATGGTAGATATCAAATCAAAAGATCCTCAAACCAAATAAAGCAACAATATATAAACCATTTCCGAACAAGTAACATGTCCCTCTACTGGTTAAGGCTAAAGGTTAGCAAAACAACATTAACATGGTATTTTGTTTTGAAGCTACAAAGACCGAAGAATAATTACCTTCACTGCCTCCAAAATCTTACTGAACTCTAACTTATCTTCATTCTTCAGTGACGTAAGACACAAAGCTGAAGCGGTTTTCTTGTGGACAATCTGAAACGCAAAGATACCATTTTTAACAAATATTTAACCAAAATAAATAAATTCGATGAATACAGTGAGATCAGAAAGTTACTGCTCCAAGTCGTGATTTGCCCTTCACAATTGCATAAGGAACCTCCATTTTGCGGCACAAGGCAGGCAGCCAAACGACAAGCTCAATTGGATCAACGTCATGAGCAATAACCACCAATTGAGCCTTGTTCTGTATGAAAATCGTATAAAATAAAAATGTAAATAGTTGCACAATAATCACATTAAAACACAGGACAGGAGATTAGCAACCAATTATTAAATAGTACCTGTTCAATGAGGTAGGTGACATGATTCAGCCCGTACTTAACAACAATGGGTTTCTTAGACTCCACAGATTTTCCCTCAGCTTCAGCTTGAGCCTTTTTCAGAAGTCTCTCCTTCTTAGCAACCTTATCCTCAGGTCTATATTTCAGCAGTAATTTGAACAGTTGTGTAGCTGTAACAGAGAATTTATAAAAGAAAACGTTAAGAGAGTTCTTTGTAAGGAAGTTTGTAATTCCAAATAGCTCCAACAAAAAACACAAAAAAAGAAAAAAAATATAGTATTAGAAAATGAACAATCATGGCAATGACAGCACAAAGCAAGGTTTTAAATTGCGGTTGCTGTCCGGACCATTTTCGCAATTTGCCGCAATTTCAGCCACATTTCTCACAATTGCGTTCACAACTTCACATCCTTCCCAATTACACGCAGCCCCAATGTAAAACCTAGGCACAAAGAGTTATAACATGTCTTACCAAGGTTTTTGTCGAGGGTTTTAGTGAACTGATTAACAGCAGGAGGAACCTTCAAACGTTGCTTAAGAATCCTCCTTTGCCTTTGGATACGAACAACATGTGGCCACTTAACAAACCTGGTCAAATCCTTCTTTGGTGGTAAAGCACCCCCAATTCCAAATTGCTTTGCACGTTTCTCAAATAAAGGGTTCACGACCTTTTCCTGAAACAAACATAAAACATAAACATATACATTATCGGCAAAAATTATCTACAGAACACAAAAAATGATTTATCAAGCAAATAATTCTAGAAAGAATGAAGATTTCTCACAGGTTTCTTCTTTGTGGCCACAGCAGCCTTACCCACTGGTCTTTTCGGTGCCTGTCAATGCCCATGAAGCCGATGTAAGCAGAAGACAAAATTTAGCATGATAAAACGTAATTCAGTTTTTTAATGGATCAAAGCTTTACCATTGCAGTAGGCCAAATCTCGGAGCTAGAGGAAGAAGACGAGAAATGAAAATGGGGGTGGGAATATATGACGAAACCCTATCTGTGAATTTACACAAAAGGACACGGACATGTATAAAACCCAATTTATATTAAAGAATCTTTTTTTATATAATTGGTTTAAATACAATTCTTTAATTCTATAATAAAATACTAAATTATTATAAAGTTTATTATTGTAAAACTTTATTTATTTATTTATTTTTATTAATGTATTCTATAAGTAATTTTAAATATTAGTAAGTACATAATTAAAAAAATGTATTTTTAAATGTAAGTAACAAATAATAGTAAGAAGGGTAATAACTAATAATTATGTGAGATCATATAACTTTAGATATAGTGAAATTACATTATTTAAAAATGTAAACTAACCAAAATAATTTATGCTATTTAAAATAAAATGTTTTTTATTTTATAAAATATTATAAAACAATATTTTTATTTTGCAAGAGAATGTAAAAAGATTATGGAGATTTAGGCCCCTTGTTTGGGGTTTGATTGACTTTTGAGAGCGTGATGGAAGATGTGCCGTCTCATTCTTTGTTTTTCCATTGTTGACGGATCTATGGATTAGAGGAAGCTATTTGTTCCTTCGACTGCGCAATCTTTGCAATATTTCCCGCCGAAGGTTGCGGAGGGTTCTGTCCTGGTGGAGCCACCGCCGGAAGTTTTTGATACAGGTGTACAGGTTTGGGCTAATTCTTTGATTCTTCAATTCATTGATCGTTCTCCTCCTTTTGACTCTTTGAAGCGTACTTTGCAACATCTATGGGGTCAAAATGGTGGTGTTGAGATAAAATCTATTGGGACGAATCTGTATGTTGTGCGTTTGTCTTCTGCTGAGGTTCGTGATGCTATTCTTGAAGGAGGGCCTTGGCATGTGCAGAATAAGCCTGTGATTGTGCGAAAGTGGGAGCCTGGTATGACTCGTTTGCGGTTTGATTTGAGCAAAATCCCAGTCTGGTTTCACTTGCAAAATGTTCCGATGGAGTTGTTTTCTGGTTCTGGGCTCAGTTATATTGCAAGTGCCACTGGTAATCCTCTTTATATGGATTTTGTAACTGTGAGTCAGACTAGGTTAGATTATGCAAAATTCTGTGTTGAGATTGATGCTGTTGCCGATATTTCGAAAACAATTGATGTAGTTCTTCGAGATGGCACCATCTGTTCTGTATGGGTTGAGATCCCTTGGATGCCATTGAAGTGTGATGTGTGTAAGGTCTTTGGTCATGCTGTGAAGGGTTGTCCTAAGAAAACGAAGCAGGTTTGGGTGCCTAAAGTTCAAGCTTCTACTGATGATGGTGAGGTTTCTCCTTTTCCGCCAGTGGCTACTACTAGCGGATCTGTGCCGTATGCTGCTAATAGGCAAAGGGTGGTTGCTGAAGTGGAGTCTCCTCTCTCTGTGGTGGAGCCTCCTACTCCTAAGGCTACCGCTCAGTCTATTGAGCAGCTTGAGGATCATCTTGTGGATTCGGCTGTAAGTGTTATAAAAATTATGGATGCAAAGGTTGTTGTTGGGATGGTTGTTGAGCCGGGTACGGGTGTGGTTAGTCCTAATCGGTTTGATCCTATTGCTGGTTCTGAGACAGATTTTCAGGTTGTTGCTAAGGCTCCTTCTCCTAAGAAAATCAGAGCTGTCGTTGCTGGTGTTGCTGAGGTGCTCAAGGATTTGCATAAGAAGAAGAAAGCTCAAGTTGATAGAGGTAAGAGGGGTGGTAAGGGTAATTCTTTTACTCCTCCTACATGAAGTGGATTATATGGAATGTGAGAGGAATGAATGATTCCTCTAAACAGAAGTGTATTGTCGATAGAATTAACTGTTTGAGGGTAGATGTAGCTTGTTTGCTTGAAACTCGAGTTAAGAGAGCTAATGTTGTAAGAATTCTTTCTGATTGGTTTCCTGGTTGGAATTTTTTGTGTAATTATAATTATGCTGTTAATGGGCGGATTTGGATTTTGTGGAAGCCTGGTGTGCAGATTCAACCTATTGCTGAATCTGATCAAAGTATCACTTGTTCTTTTTCTTCTGGTCTTCAGTCTGGTCATTTTACTGCTGTCTATGGGAGTAATGATGGTAGGGAAAGGAATAATCTTTGGCTTCATTTGTTGGATGTTCAACTTTTAGTTGGTTCTAGTCCTTGGTTTATAGCTGGGGATTTCAATATTATTGTTGCTGCGTCTGAAAGCTCTGGATGTCAGTTTAGTAGTCAATTGCTTAATGATATGGATGACTTTAAGGACTGGATGTGTGCAGCGGGTGTGCAGGATCATCCTTTTCTTGGTCCCACTTTTACTTGGACTAATAATCAGTGTGCTGGTTTTTTGGCAAGAAAGCTTGATAGGGTATTGGTTTCGGATGATTGGTTTGGTACTTATGGTTGTTCTGGCGTGGAGTTTTTGGCTCCTCAAATTTCTGATCATTGTCCTGCTGTGTTGGATTTAAGAGTTGAGAGGTTGTCTGTTCCTAAGCCTTTTAAGTTCTTTAATTTCTGGACAAGACATCCAAACTTTATTGCCCTAGTTGAAGCCTCTTGGAATTTGCCTGTTGAGGGTAGTCCTATGATGAGGCTCTTTTTGAAATTGAAAAGACTCAAGGTTGTGCTTCGGGAGCTTAATCAAGAGTACTATGCTGATATTTCTCAACGAGTTGTTGAGAAGAGAAAAGAGTTGGATGATTTGCAGCTTCAGGTCATGATGCCTAATGTTGATATGGCTGTAGTGGAGCACACTGTTAAAGTGTATAAGGAGTATAGGGAACTTCTCTTGGCAGAGGAATCCTTTTATAAGCAAAAATATGGTGTGCAATGTGTGAAGGAGGGGGATGCAAATACGAAATTTTATCACTGCTCAGTGAAGAGTAAGCTTTGTAAGAGTCAGATAAGAATGTTGAATACTGAGCAAGGGGATTTTGTTGATACAAAGCAGGGCCTTGCTGATGTTGCTGTTGGTTATTTTTCTAAGCTGTTGGGTGAGAAGGACTCTAATGTTGTGGTGCCTGATGTATCCTTGTTGAAGGATTTGCTTCCAGGTGCTATTGGTGACGCTGAGCAGCAGTTACTTGTTCAAGAGGTGACTAGGGATGAGATTAAGAGAGCCATGTTTGCTTTAAATGGTGACAAGGCTCCTGGGCCTGATGGGTACACTGCGCATTTTTTCCAGTTTGCTTGGCTAGTAGTTGGGGATGATGTTTGTGCGGCTGCGCTAGAGTTTTTTCATAATGGTACTGTTCTTTCTGCATTCAATTATACTATTGTTGCCCTTGTTCCTAAGAAATCTAATTCTATGAGTATTAAGGATTATCGGCCTATCTCTTGTTGCTCTACTTTCTATAAGTGTTTGACAAAACTTATGGTTACTCGATTAATCGCTATTTTGCCTCGTTGTATTGCTGCCAATCAGTCTGCATTTATCCCTGGTCGGAGCATTTCGGAGAATATCTTGCTAGCTCAGGAACTTGTAAAGGGTTATAGCAGGAGCACTCTTTTCCCTAGATGTGCTTTGAAAATAGATTTACAAAAAGCTTTTGACTCTGTCAGCTGGGAGTTTATTGTTGTGGTTTTTCGGGCTTTGGGTATTCCAGATAGATTTTCTGATTGGATGATGGGATGTATCTCTGGGGCTTGGCTTTCTGTTTCAGTCAATGGTTATTTAGAGGGTTACTTTAAGAGTCAGCGGGGACTTCGTCAAGGTGATCCCCTTTCTCCTTACGTGTTTGTCATGGCTATGGAGGTGTTATCTAGAATGTTGAATTTGGCAGCTGAGCAGGGTTTATTTAAGTATCATCCTCGAACTAAGCAAATAAAGCTGACTCATCTGTGTTTTGCGGATGATCTGCTTATTTTTGCTAAGGGTACTGTGGAGTCTGTGATTGGCATTAATTGTGTGCTTGATCTGTTCTATACCTATTCTGGTTTGAAGTTAAATCCTTCAAAAACTGCAGTCTTTTCTTCTGGTGTTCCTGTTGATGAGTTGGAAGCGATTCATGATGCTACTGGTTTTGCTTTGGGACAGTTACCAGTCAGATACTAGGGTGTCCCTCTTGTGTCTAAGAGGTTGACTGAGCGTGATTGTGGCCCTCTCCTTGATAATGTGAGGAAAAGGGTATCGGGCTGGGCAGCTAAGTCATTATCCTTTACTGGTAGAGCTCAGCTTGTTAAATCTGTTTTGTTTCATGTGCAAAGCTATTGGGTGAGACATTTTCTATTGCCAAAGTCTGTCTTGAAGAAGATGGAGCAGATTTGTATGCGATTCCTGTGGGTTGGAATTGATACTAAAACCCATTTTGCTAGAGTTAGTTGGCAACATGTCTGTTTACCAAAAGGAGAAGGTGGGTTGGGGATAAAAGATTTGTTATCTTGGACGAAAGCCTGTCTTATTCAGCAGTTGTGGTCTATCATCTATAAAGATGGTTCTCTGTGGATTGCTTGGCTTAAAGCTTCTCTTCTTAAGGGTAGGGATTTGATGACTATCCCTGTTTCTAGTAGTAGCAGCTGGCATTGGAAGAAACTTTTAAGTTTGAGGACTGAAGTTGCAGGTGTTTTTCAATCTGTGGGGGGTGCCATTCTTGCTCAGAACTTGTATCTTTCGATTATATGGAAAGTAATTAGACCCTCTGAGTGCAAAGTTGATTGGAACAGAGTTGTATGGTGTCCTTTATACATCCCTCGACATTCCTTTTTCTCCTGGATTGCGCTTTTGAATCAATTGCCTACCAAAGATAAGTTGCAAAGTTGGGGTTTGGTGTTTGAAGTAAAGTGTGTGACTTGCTCTGATGGAAGTGAGTCACGAGATCACTTGTTTATGGGTTGTTCTTATGCTCATATCATTTGGAAGGAAT
>JANZLX010000213.1:42832855-42843795 GCA_025531955.1 Erythroxylum orinocense
TGGCTCAAATCAAGTTCAACAATGAAGAAAAAGCGAAAAAATCCAAAGCCAAGACACTCATTCAAAATTCTGTAGGATACTCTGTTTTTTACAGGATCATGGCTTGCAAGACAGCAAAGGAAGTTTGGGATAGATTGAAAGAAGAGTATCAAGGAAGTGATTGAACCCGGCAAATGCAAGTGCTGAATTTGAAGAGGGATTTTGAGTCTTTAAACATGAAAGAGGATGAAACAATTACCAGGTATTCTGATCGTATTTCTTTAATTGTTAACAACATCAGATTGTTTGGAGAAGATTTTCCTGACAAGAGGATTGTAGAAAAAGTTCTTGTAACTCTTCCGGAGAGATTTGAATCCAAAATATTCTCTCTTGAAGAGTCTAAAAATCTCAGCAAGATACCATTAGCTGAGCTAATGAATGCTTTTCAAGCACAAGAGCAAAGAAGAACCTTTAGGCAATATAAGATTACCGAAGGTGTACTTTATATGCAAAGCCAACAAGCTGGAACAGAGAAAAAGAATTTCAACAACAAGAACAAGAACAATAGCTGCGAATTCCCACCTTGTCCACATTGCAGTAAGACTACTCATCTTGAAAAATATTGTTGGTGTAAGCGTGATGCAATGTGTGGTAAATGCAAACAATTTGGGCACATTACTAAGGTTTGCAAATTCAAGAACAAAGATTGTTAATCTCAACAAGCACATATTACAGATGAATTTTACACACAGGAGGAGCAACTTTTTAAAACTTTGAAGAGTTTGTCACCAAAATGCCAAGGAGGAGTGTTGGATATTTGGCATTTTTTGTTCCAACATATTTTTACTGTTTTACCTTTGTTTGCAGTTTATTATTGATCTTATTTAAGCTAAAGACCTAGTCAAGTTTAGTTGCTAAAATTTCTGGATCATGTAGTTGTTAGTTCCAGATTTTTCTTATTTAGTTTTATCCACCTTTTGAATTTGAAGTGGCTGAATGTTAGGGAAGTTTGTTATCCTTTTCTGTATAAATTTTGCAGCTTCTATGAATAAAAATGATCCCTATTTGTTCATTCTTTGCTGTCATATTTTCTCTCTCATATAGTTCATGTTTTCAAACTTCGTTTAGCACTATGTGTTTCTATTTTTTCCAACAGAGACCGTATAATTGATTAAAATTAAGGTTTTGTAATTTTCTTACAAAGGAGAGGCAGAAAATAAAAGTCTTTTGGCTAGAGATTCGCCAATCTTTAGAGTTGTTTTGCTTCAATATTAGTCAAAGATTCACCACTCTTTGAAGACAAAGGAGGAATTCATTAACTCTTTTAGAGATTTCAAAATTTAAGAACATGATTTTTTTATCTAAGTTTCTTTATTATTTTTGTGTGAATATTCTTTGTGATATTATTAATTAATTGGGATATAAGTTTATGAAGGTAAAACTGTAGATGTGATATACTTCTATTCATTATTCGATTAATAAAATTCTAGTTTTTCTTATAGCTTTTTTATACTTTTATATTAATTGAATCGAGTGAGTGAAAATGGAAGATTTGATATATGACTCAAGAATAAAAGATTTGAGAGATGAGGTGTATGCTTATTAAGTTGTAATGTGAATAAAGAAGGTTGAGCATGGATATTAAAGAGAAAGTCACGTGATCTTCTTAGGTTAGATTAAAACGTACTAGAGTATTCATAGAAAGATTTAAGGCATCTTTTAATTTGTCTAAATTTGAAAAGGATTCGGTTGATTGACCTCTGAATAGAGATTATATGTTTCAAGAGAGAATGTAACGTAAGTTAAGAACTCTTACTAGTCCAAAAATCTAGAATAATTCATAAATCAAAGGTGAAAGTGAATATAGTAAAGTCTTAGGAGAACCTAACATAAATCTAGTTAATTCATAGTTTGATACATTCTTGATTATTGATTGCACTAGTATTTAGATGTTTTGTTAGTATTTTATTTTCATTATTCATCCATTGATAAAGGTTAATCAAACTTGTTAAGTATATAGTATAGTGGGTTGTTATTTGTTAACTAACAATCCTTCTGGGATCAACCCATACTCACCTATGCTAATTACAATTATGCGCTTGCTTGCGATTAAAACAGAATAGTAATATTAGATACTATAGGACTTGTGCTTAAACATTATGTTTATTCCTTGATGTGGATCTACTCTATCCGTCATTATTTTCAATAGGTTGGGAAAAATTCTATTATAAAAAAGTGGAAAAAAAGATACATGTGTAACAAAAATGAATCCAAATGGTGAAATTTGTCCTTTTTAATCAAATTAATATCAAAATCAAGATGATTACTCCATTTGACATTAAGGTAACAAAAATCACCTTTTGGAGTCATAAACTCATCTTTAATGATGGTATCATTCACTTCTATATTGGCTATAATTAAAGAAGCCACCAAAGGTGTATATTTACCAGCTACACCTACAGAGACACTAGAAGGCAAAGTAAGAAACTTAAAAATGTTTTAGTGAAGTATTAAATTATTTATATTAAAAACTTGGCTAAAACCTATGTATTAGGCAAATCAAGAAGACATGCATTGGATCTAGGTTTACAAATAAAGTTAGCAAATATATCCTAGCTAAGTCCGATATGATCCAGCTTGAAGTTAATAAATTTTTCCTTAGTTAATTAGGTTTCAAGATGAGTTTGGACTATTTTTAAAAGTTAGAATTTGAGCAAGACTGGAATTTAGCTTTTATGGTCTAGCTTGGCACGAATTTGGAGCATTTCATATCCTCAGCCAAAGTAATAATTTTATCCCTTATACAATGTCCAACTAGGTCATCTATATGTAACTTCAAAAGTAACAAATCCTTAAGCAATGCACATGGTATGTTAATTTAGTCACTTCAAATAAAAAGCATTCCTCAACAAAAATTCAACATAATCACATATGGTTATCATTGCTAAACTTATCATAAAATAATTCTAAAATCAAGATAAATAGAATACTCATATTTCAATCTAACAAAACCAATAACATGGGTACTTAAATTATTAAGTGTAGCTCCTAAGAGACTAAGGGAATTATAAATCTATGTTCAACACTAGCATGATGTTTAACCACAAAGGAATACTTATCCAAAAATTCAAACCACCTAGTATATCTAACATTCAATTTCTTTTAAGAATTTAAATAGTTCAAAGCTTGATAAAAAAACTTAGTATATAATAAATAAAACTATCGAAAAGTAAACACAATGCACTATAACATAAAACTCCTTATCATATATTGAATACCTCTTTCAGTATCATTAAGTTTTTTTAAAATGCTATAAAATTACCCTTTTAACTTAAAACATCACCAATGTCTATACTTGATGTATCATAAGCAACCTAAACAACTTTAGTAAAATCAAGATGTTTGAAGACTAAGTATTTTAATCTACTTGTTTTTTTATTTAAATAAAGCATGTATAGTGATAGTGGACCATTGAAACTCATAAGTTTTTAAGCAATCAATGATAGGAGTGATAATAATACCAAATCCTTTAATAAACTTCATACTAAAAAAATTTAAACTATAAAAACTATAAGCCTCAATAACATATTTAAGCTAAGGTCACCAACTAATAACTTTTAACTTTCTCAGGATGAGCGTCTATACCATTTTTAGAAACTATAAAACCTACGAAAAGCATAGATGATCACATGAAACAATGTTTCTTAAGGTTAGCATAAAGCTTAGCCTCTTACAAAAACTTGTTTAAGATGATCTACACACTTTTTTTTAGACTTGTTATATACCAATATATTATCAAAATAAACTATCAAGAACTTGCTAAGGAATGAATGAAGATTGTAGCTTATAAATCTTATAAGGTACTAGTAGTATTAAATAAACCAAAAGGCAGGATTAACCATTTAAACAAATGATCATAAGTCTAAAACATAGTTTTCCACTCATCTAGTGGGTAAAAATTCAATGTTAAACATTATGTACAATATATCTTGAGAAATCAACTAAAACCATCTAAAAGATCTAACATATCCTTAATCAAAGGAATAAAAACTTATATCTGATTGTGATCTTATTAATTACACTACTATCTACACACATTATCCATTAGTCATCTTTCTTTGGTGCCAGCAAAGCCAAGTACCTCACAAGAACTAAGATTATTCTTATCAAATCCTTTCTTTAAAAGTTCCTTAACTTTCCTAGTTAACTCCTCTCTCATTTTTTAGTTCATTTTATAATGTGAAAGAGTAAGCAATTTTGACCTAAGAACTTAACGAATCCCATATTGTATATGTGAGATCCCATATCGGTTAGAGAGGAGAACGAAGTACACCTTATAAGAGTACAGATACCTCTTCTCCATAGACACATTTTTCAAGTGCGGGAAGAGCAAAACCATGAGGGCTTTGACCCGGTGGGCAACCCAAAGCAGAAAATATTTATGGGCAAGTAGTCTGGGCTATTACAAATGGTATCATAGTCAGTTCTCATACTGTTATGTCAGCGAGGACGCTGGGCCCTAAGGAGGTGGATTGTGAGATCCCACATCGGTTAGAGAAGAGAATGAAGTACGCCTTATAAGAGTACAGATACGGCTTCCCCATAGACGCGTTTTCTCAATTGTGGGAAGAGAAAACTTGTGAAGGTTTTGGCTCGATGGACAACCCAATGCGGACAATATCTGTGGGTGGGTGGTCTGGGCTATTACAGTATGTCTCTCACAAGTGACAATCCATTAGGCAAATCATTCGATACAACATAAAAAAAATCAAAAAGAAAAATTTTCATTTTAAAGGTATATTAATGAGCAAATAATCAGTTAACACCTTTTTTTGCTACCAATGCCAAATACATACCAATTTTAATTCCCTCTCTTTCAAACTCCTAACATTTCAAAAGATGCAAATTATGTTAAGAAGTTTGAGAGATTTCAAATTTGCCTTAACTTTCTTTAGGTTTAGAAGGTCTCAAAATAGTGTTATTTCTCTTATACTTAAAATAAATAAGTGTTATCTATAGCAATAACAACATTAAAATCATAAAACTGAGACAAAATTAAAAGAAAAAGTGCAAAAATTAGATATTTTGTGATATAGTTGAAGTGATCTTATTTAACCAAGTTATACTAATGGGTGTAGAAGTGGATTTGTTTTTACATTTAATTTTAATAAATTAACAATAATTTTAAAAACAATATTGATTAAATGAACACCATCTATCACTAGCTTACACTTCATTTCACTATTTTTAATGAAAGTATGAAAAACAATAGTGCACTTTCAATTGTCATTGTCTATAGTTGTAGACAACACAATCTAACTATACCATGACTATCATTATCAAAATCTACATCAGCATCATCTTCGTCATTAGAATAGTATAATATGTCAATAACTTGATTATCCTTAATTTCTAAACAACCATATTCAATGTTTAAAGACAACGCGCATTAGGGACAACAAGATGTAATATAATCCTTTGGTGATACTTATGACAAATAATGAACTCATTACTAGCTCTATAATGAATGAAAGAAGTAATACAATTATATTTATTAACATAATACTGCTTATGAACACCATTAGATTTAGGATTATTATTTGATGACACGATTTGGGACAATAGTTTAGATTGAATTGTGCAATCATATGTATATTTAATTAATCAATTTTTAATAATTTTTTGGTAGGTATCTTCTAGTGAGTTTGAAACATGTAATTTAACTACTTTTTAAACATCCTCACATGAGATTATTGATAAAATAAATACACATAACAAATTGATCTTCATAGTGAAACTCATTGCACCTAAGTTACAGGTAATGCACATGAATAAGATATATATTGAAACAAAATTTGGTAGTACATTTTAGCGTATATGGTTAACTTCATTTAAGCAAATTGCATACATTCACTATCAATCATGTCGTAGCAATCAAAATACTTCTTAATAGAAATTAAACAATTAAAAAATGCATTATCATCCATACTACCATCAAATTTAAGAGTTGTGACCTTAAACAATTTTTTGATATCCAATTGTGGTGATCTAAATTGTCTATCATGATTCCTAGTTTTCTACTATCATTTTTACGAAGAAAAAAAAACTTCAATCTCTAACCTTTTTACTATTAACTCTAAGGTAGTAGTGTAAACCATTTGGCAAAGAATAACACTCTTAATATAATACCTCTCACCTAAGTTAAGTGGACGGGTGCCTGATATAAGTATCATAGAGACATGTCTATCAGTTATGGTATTGCCTAAGTTAAAATTACCCAAATTTTTATGCAATATATGTTTGAAGACACCAAACTTATTTAGACTCACAATAGGACTAGAACTATTAACTTATGTTGGACAAGTTAATTTGTTTCCTAACACATTCATCAAATTCTTGAATTCCACATTTGCCCAATTACTTAAAAACAACTTCATCTTTTTATTTAATACATTGAAGTTTAGCTCAAATTGTTATTTTAAGATCGAGATTAAATTAAACAAATATAAAATTTAGATTATTTAGAGACATATTATGGTATCATTATAAATAAAAAATGGAAGAGTAATGTTGCTTTACTAGCCAGGTTAGCTCTCTCATCCTCTCTTTTCTTCTTGTTATTTTTATCTTCTTTACATATTCTTTTAAAATCCAAACGTTTTATATTCTATATATTCACAAGCAAAACATCTTTATGTATCATTTATTAGAATATTATAACATACCAATCGGTTGGCATCAATAAAAAATTGGCACCGAACGAGAAAGTTATGTAACGGACTTTGGTATCAGTTGATACTAACTCTTTCGATTGGTACTAGCTAGTAACCATAATGCTGATCTGAATTATTTATTTAAAAAATTAGGACTAAATTGAAAAACCTTAAAATTTCTCCAATATAAAATAATTATTACTCATACATAAAAAAGAATATGATAAAATTATCTATAATGTACTTACTAAATAATAAAGTTACAAATAAGAATGTATAAAATAAAAATTTTATGTCATTAGACTTATACAAATTGATTGTAGATTACATAATTAAATATATTAGTTTAATACAATTACATTTAATAATTTTTTAAAATTGATATATTTCTTATTGGTAATATATATATATATATATATATATATATATATATATATACTTTTTAATATATAAATGTGAATAATATTATACTAAAATTTAAAAAATAAAAAGATAACATTTTAGATTAAATTCTCTTATATTATAAATACATATTTTTATTTTGTATTATTATTAATTTTATATTTACACGAGAGTTAAATGATCTTTTTTATTTTTTATAGAAACATGAAAATAATAATATTATTAAAAAATATTTGTTATGTCAAATTATATTATTATGATTTCTTAAGATACAATTGAAATAAATTAAAAAAACTATATAACATAATATATTGAATAGTCGTAGTAAATTAAAAAACTATATAACATAATATAATGAATAGTCGTAGTTTTATAAAAATTTAAAAGTCGTTTTTATAATTTTAAAAATGTATCCAAATCGTTATCCCAAAAGGACAAACAATCTAACAAAACGTGGCTCACACAGGCTAACGGACAAAAATGGTGGCGACCACGTTACCCGTTTTCCCTTTTTATATCATTTTAGATATTGTCAAAGAAGCTCTTTTCACCAATATTGGCTTTTTGTCTAATCAAGCTTCCCTAACTTTTAGTTAGAATCATTCGGTGAGGCATCTCCCACCAATAACTAGCAACGCAGCCTTGAACAGAAAACTTGGCGTTGCACCTAATATTTGAAAACTTGGCTTTGCACCTAATATCCACCTAACTGCAGAAAACCTTTTCAACGTCTTATTTGTGTGGTTAACGCACTGAGTCTGAGACTATTACATATATGTGTGTGTCTATATATGTTCAAATCTATAAAACGGAGGAGAAAAAGGCATTATATCTGTTAAGTTTTTTTTAACATAAAACACTATGTAATTAATAAAACTGGGACTCCACCTACCATTTCAGAAGAAAAGCAAATTCTGGAGTTTTCCCCCTCAAGCATCCCCCAGCCTCCATCTTCTAGTCAACTTCGTTGCCATATATGTGAAAAGGGAAACAATGGCCTTACAAATTTAAGGAATCAGGTAAAATTTTTTTAACGAATTAGAATTTTAATTAACTCAACTAGGTGGATGAAATAATCTTCTATGAACTCACCGACAGATTATATTATAAGTATTCATGAACATTATCAATACATGTAATAACTGTTAGAAAGTGAGAGTGAGAAGCTGAACTAAGTATCAACTGCTACTTGCAAGACATGAAGATTGACAAGATAACTGGATACCCTTTATCCGATGAAGTGGTTAGGATTTATAGAAGAAAAAGTGTAAAATTATTGATAATTGGAAACCTGCTGTTCAAAGCCACAAGAGTCAAAATTGGAAGGGAAACGACTGCGACGTGGTATGAAACAAGAAAATGGCTGACGTAGGTATCAGGTCATAGAAAAACTAGTTTTGGCTTACGTAGGCATCAGGTCATAGAAAAACTAGTTTTCTTGTGGGTTTTATCTGGTTTGCTTGCTTCCGTTCAAGCAGCAATTGACGATGAGGACAGTGTAAAACCCTTAAGATTAAGACCATGAAGAGAGACAAAGGGTTCGGGGGTTCTCTGCTTATCAAAAGTTCTGGCCAGATGATATCAGAAAACTTGCTCATCATCTCGTTATAAAATTCTTCAAGCCTCTCTCTATCTATAAGAGTTGATAGCTATGAAGCCTATAGATTAGAAGATACGAGAAGATGAAGCAAAATTAACTGAATTTCAGTGATGGGGTAATCATAAGAGAGTGAGCAAAAAGTGATGAAGGTATTGACGTGCCTCAATCCAAAGACATGGTTAGGGATATGACATGTTAACCATGTAATTGGATTGAGCCGCGTCAATATCTCCTTTTACACCTCTCTCTCTTCCCTTCCACCATTCTCGGTACGTATTCCCATCCCTCACACTTTTCATGTCTATCCTACCTAATTAATCTTTATTCTTCTCTTATCCTAATATTTATACATGATCACTTCAATATTTTTTATTCTCGGGATGTTGTTTAGATTGTTTTGTTTTCTACGTTTGGAATAAGCGTACCTGCATGCCTACATATTGTGTTGGTCCTGAAAATTCTGGACTAGGAGTTCCGTAGAAACGTAGAGCTGGGTATGGGACAAAGTTTTTAGGAAAGTTATCAGTTGATGCAACTTGCAGAAAATATTCGGAGAAATCTAGGTTGTAAGGGTTATATTATGTCTATACATGATCTGCAGAATTAGGAAGACCCTTTCTTCATCATTGTTTAACAGATACAGATAGAGATACAGAGAATTTGACCTGATTTTATCAATTAATTACAAAGAGGATTTGCAGAAGCTAAGGAGGGCGTCTCAGGTCCACTATTAGCTATTTCTTCTACTTACAGTATTCTCCTTATTAGAGAACAAGCGCAAAAGGGTATGCGCGTAAGATAATAGACATAGATCCAACGAAATCAGAATCTCAATATTTATGATTGAACATCAAGAACTCGGCTGTTTTAACTACATTGAACATGACGCATCCAGATAGAATCAATCAGAAAATGTATAAGAAAACAAGAAAAGCTTTCAGGCTCTAATAATTTAATTGATCTGGGAATGGACATTAACCAGAGACTAGATTGATAATTATATCAGTGTCATGCAGATATCTATGCTCCACCATATAAATATTGTACGCGTGGATATATATATATCCTTCCAGTAAGCATGCAAGTTGAAATCGATGGACCACCTTGAGAAATTTGGTTTAGCAAGAACAATTCCTTAACACAAACCTTTGAATTTTTAATGTATTGATTTTGAAAGCCAATATCCATGAGAGAAAGTTAATAAACGAAAGTGAAGTTTCAACAAAAGCTGAAAAATTGAATGAAAGACAACAGAGCAAAGGATAGAGATAGAACAGATAATGAAGGAGAAGGCGGCTAGCGGGTGTAGCGGGAACAAGACACAACTTGTGATCGGTCCTACAGCATATTAAATGCGATTCCCTCTCCAGACCCTACCATCTATAAACATTCAAACAAGTACCGTAATTTTGTGAATCATACGATGTCTGTTTCTCCAAACTACCGCTTTCTTTTTACGTACGGTTACATCGTGTAGATAAGCTTAGGGTTTTTGCCTTTTGTCATAGTACAGAACACGTAGCCAATCGCACTCCAACCCCTCCTTTCACTAAAGCGTTGGTTTATATCACAAAAGAAATTATGTCAAAGATTATAATTATGATAATATATAATTGGAAACGGAGTAACGTATTTCAACTTCCGAATTGACGCAATAGCCTATAAATCAGGTAAATTGAGTACTTTGTATTAGACAGGCCTTATACGACACGCTTGATTAAGATAGCGTAAATAGGAGGATTTGAACATAGGACCTTTTGGTCTTATGCACCCTACTCCACCAACTCAACCACTCTTAAGAGACGATATTTATATTATGTTTATGTATTAACTCTAAATTATTATTAATTATTGTTCTATTCAGGTTGAACATTAATAAAATATAAAAAGACTAATACATATTATGTTTTTCCTTATAATAAAAATATTTGATTTTGTAAGCTAAATTATGTAGATACTTATCAATCCTAGCCAAACAAAGAAAAAAAAAGGAAAAAAGATTTAACACTACAACAAAACTATAGTTTTAACGTCGTTTGAGAAGTAGATGTCGAGAATGAGCTAAGCTTTTCACGACGTCTGAAAACACGTCATTAAAAGGTCCCATATTCTACAACGTTGTATTTAGACGTCGAAGTTGAAGTGTTTGACGTCGTTTCGGTAGAAAGACGTAGAAAAAAACAAGAAACGACGTCCTTGAGAAGTAAACATCGGAGAAGGCCTTGTCTACGTAATTAATTTGCTGC
>JANZLX010000213.1:42858677-42870394 GCA_025531955.1 Erythroxylum orinocense
CACAATCTAAACATTAACCACCGAAGCTCATGGTAGGAGAGGATAGGATTGAGGAACAACTCTTACCACAATCGGAGCCCACTGTTAATGAAGACGACGCCGACGACAATGGCAGGGAGACGGTGGCGCGGCAAGCAGTCGACGACGAAGGGAGGGAGACGTCGGTGATAGACCATGAAGAAGCAAGGAGGAGAAATGGGGCGCGGGAATGGGAGGGGGGAAGATTTTTGGGGCTTTTAATGATATGTCCAAAACGACGTCATTTTCTTTGTCCAAAACAACGTCGTTTTGGACATATTTAAACGTTTCTTCCCGTTACATTACGGCGTCGTTGTGTAACGACGACTTACATTGAAATCATCGACGGATCCGTCGGTATTTTCAGACAGAATTTATTCCGTCTGAAATTTTCCGTCGGCATACCCCTCTTTCCCTTGTAGTGAGTGAAAAGATTAACATATTTTATATGCTAAAACATTAAGATAATTAAACAAGTATATGACTATTTATTAGAGAATTAGTTTATTGAAATTACTTACTATAAAAATTATGTATAAAACATTTACTTATGTCTATAAAAAATTATATAAATGATAAATTAACTTGAAATCTCTTAAATATTTAGTATAAGAATTGTTATATTTTAATACTATTTATGATCTAATATTTAAATTGGTCATCATAAAGCAATAAAACATGGTGTAAACTACATAAAGATTGGCTAATAAATATAAGATTCATGACCTTAAAATAATTAAAGAGAATATTTAAGTTATTTTATTATTATTGCTTTGGGAAATCTTTAATCAAAGTAAAATGATACTTAAAAACAGTTTTCAAATATTATAGAAAGAATTCAAAAGTTTTGAAAATGAATATAGTCAAACTTAAATATAATAAATACTAAATGCATATTTTATATCTAATCAAAATATTTTATTATGAAATCACACAAAAAAGTATAATTGATAATTTTAAAATCATATTCTTAATATAAATAATAAAAGAAGTATTAATTTTTATTTTAAATTATATATTTTAAAATAAAAATAAATGTGACAACAGAGTATGTTGCCCCTATTTTTAATCAGATTTTCCAATACACTGAATTTATATATATATATATGTGTGTGTTTTCGTTGCACGTCCTTTAATAATCTTTTTATTAAAGAAATAAGTTTTTTTTATTGAGGTAATTTGATTTTACTTTGAGAGCACTAAACCAAGTGTACCTATGCACGCGATTTCATAAAACTAAACGCACCATTAGCGATAAGAAACCAACATACCCTTGATGACAATATTTTGCTTTTCTCCACGGCACTTCTATACGCATTTATTTATTTTGTTGGCTGTATAGATTCTAAGATATGTTAATAACAACATATATATAATTAAGGAATAGTTAATTTACTTGAAATCGGGCAGGAATCCTCACAGTACACACCTTAAAAGTTGAAGTCTTTAATTGGGAGAGTCTTGGAGAGGGAGAGAATATTCGGAGGCCGCCACAGTTCAACAGCTAAATTCCAAACCATTAAGTACTAAACTAAATTAGAAAGCGAATACATCATTAGATTATGATTAACTTCCATTGGGAGGAAAAGTCAGCCCCACAAGGAGACGACTGCTCGCACTTCCAAAAATTCACTGCTTTTTTGTCAGTTGGCTTTCTTTTGGATCTTTTCCACCTTTTTTTTTTTAATTTTTATTATTGAGAGGATGAAATTGATATTAGAATTGAGATTCTAGTCGATGAAAAGGGTTTTTGATATTTTTGTAGTGATTCTTCATAACCAAGTAATATGAAGGACTCAGTGTCACCTTTTACTTGTATGTGGCTGGCGAGATGGTCCACAGATTTAAAGCGCAGGAACAAAGCCTTTACATTGCACCAGAGAAAAGTAAACATGTTTGAAGGTCCAGAAAAGAAAAGAATGTGAAGCTGATCATCGATATCTACCTTTCAAAAGAAACCAACCAATCAAACTTACAGAACATATATGCAAGGATTGGTGCATTTGTTAGTGACAAAAAACCATTTTTCGCCATCTTAATTGATTTAAAGGTCAAGAGGACGATATGATAATATGAATTTGATAATTGTAGGGTCGTACTGTCACCGAGACGATGATATCCTTTTAGGGCTTTGTTTCGTCGTTTCTTTTGTTTTCACTTTCCTTGGCCTTTTGGCATATGCATGGATGAAAGTGTATGGCATAAACTAAAACAAGAAATTTACCCTTTTCATTTCTTTTACTGACCCAGTAAGAATGAAGTCACTTTGAGCGAAACAATTTGGATGTATATATAGTTGGTGCAAGACAGGATATATCTGCATGGGCATGTAGTCATCACCCAGTTCTGTGAAATTGATTGACCCTTTTCATCAGAATATGCTAAACACAATCCAAGGGACTTCTGAAATTTGCATAATTTCACTCAGTTGTACGCCTTCCACCTAATTGGCACTTTGGTAATCATTGCTCAATAAGATTAATTAGCGCAAATCGGTTCTGTACATACATGATCAACCTTTAGCCATATAGCTATTAGCAGCTAGTACTCCTATGTATCTTTTTGTGGGGTCCCATAAATGTATCACCAAGCCAAACTTAACATAGGAGTCAAAAGAGGAAAAGGTTCTTTTCAAACATTATGATGTGGAAAGAAAAAGCAAAATAAAGATCGAGGGAGAGTCGCACTTCAAAACATGTCAAATAAAACTTCAAATCAAAGTAAAAGAAACAAATACAGGAGGGTTTGATCCATGCTATTACTATTATTTACATATTGCAAGTCAAGAGTCAACCTAACGATAACGAATTTCTGTGATAGATTATAATTGATGTGGACACAATTACAACAATCAATTGGACCGTAATCGCAATCCGCCTGTGAACTAGAATTTCAAACACTGATTTCTTATTTTGTAACTAAAACCGAAAGGAAACAGCCCACTCAGCTTGTTGCCCTTCAGCATATCTCCCATCTGGTGTGTAGATAAACTAGGGTTCCATAAACATAATTAACTGCATGTGGGGTCTCCAAGTAAGTGATATCTAAATGAAAGCATAACGTATATCCTATCAAGATGATTAAAATATTGGATTGGTCCGTCACTAAGCTCTTAGAAAAACTAAAGAACATTAAAAAGAAAGGGAAAACAAATTATGGGATAATCATTCCAAATGGAAAAGGCACAGGACTGCCTTTCCCACAAACTCATAGTGTCATTATTCTCCTTTTGTATTCCCCCTTCGATCCTCTCCCCTTCCCCTCCACCTCCACGCCCTAACTTTAACTTTTCACCGCCTTCCAACAACCTATTAAGGATTATTCTAATCCAGGGAACTGAAAAAGCAAAGTAATTAAAAAATAGAGTAAACAACACACAGACAGAGAGAACGCGATCAAATCTTGCATATATTGTTGCTTAGCTTGTTAGGGTTAAGAGTCCTAAGATCGACTTCTTCAACTAACTTCCTACTCTTGAGTTTTCTTCCAATTATATCATTATAATTAGTAAGTTCATCTGATGAGTTATTGTCTATATAGAGACTAGATTAGGTTAACTGAGAAGAGAAAGCTGGAGAAGTTAGATAACAGAAAATGGCAGAAGAAGCAATCTCATGTAATAACGATTTTCCAGAGAGTGAATCGAACCCTCCTGCTATGAAGAGGAAGAGAAATCTCCCAGGAACACCAGGCAAGCACTCTTAACTTTTCTTCTACACATATATGATTAGTTTCTGTACATGCAAAGTTGTAATCAAAATTTTGTTTTATCATGTGAAATCATATATAGTCGGTGTTGTATCATCTATGCAGATCCTGAAGCCGAAGTCATAGCCTTATCGCCCAAGACTCTTATGGCCACCAACAGATTCTTGTGCGAAATTTGTGGGAAAGGGTTCCAAAGAGACCAAAATCTACAACTTCATCGACGTGGGCACAACCTTCCATGGAAACTGAAGCAAAGGACTAATAAAGAAGCAAGAAAGCGTGTTTATGTCTGCCCTGAGAAAACTTGTGTTCACCACCACCCTTCTAGAGCACTCGGAGACCTGACAGGAATAAAGAAACACTTCTGCAGAAAGCATGGAGAGAAGAAGTGGAAGTGTGAAAAATGCTCAAAGAGATACGCTGTGCAGTCTGATTGGAAAGCTCACTCAAAGACATGCGGCACTAGGGAGTACAAGTGTGACTGTGGGACTCTGTTTTCAAGGTAAATTATAGAGTCATCCTTAAATTCGATGCTGATAAACTGAACAACGGCTTATGATGTCTTTTATTAGAGTGGTGATAATAAAAGCATGGATGTGATGTTTTGGTCGGAAAACGTTTGTCGGTGTCCTAAAGGATGAATTCTCGCTTTCTTCGTGTCAAAGGAGACAATCAGGCATCTCTAAGAAAATTACAAAACGAACCACGAAAGTGTTTTTCTTATTTTTCTGTATCTGTAACGAAAAGATGAACAGTAAACGTAAATAGGGGAAAAAGAGAGAGAGTGAAAGACTATCTTTCAATTTCGTTGCCATTATCTGTGTTGTGTCCCAAATATTTCTGAAAAATCTTTTTGTGTGTGCAGACGAGATAGTTTCATTACTCATCGGGCATTCTGCGATGCATTAGCCGAAGAAACAGCTAGAGTAAACGCAGCATCGAAGATAAACACGCTCGCCGCAACCAACTATCATTTTATGGGAACCCCGCCAGGTTTCAGCTTGGCACATCATTTGCCTTCTATATTGAAGCCATTCTCCGGCAACGATCAATCGAGATGGGGACTCTCCTTGTGGATGAATCAAGGTCTCCACAGCCATGAACAAGTTGCCAGTAACAATTTGCAAGAGATTCAACAACAAGGATCGCTGAGTCTGGGAGCAATACAAGGTCACCCAATTGTTTCGTGCTCATATCCTCCTCAAGCTGATTATCATATAAACTCGACAGGTTTGGGTAATAAACCATGGCCAAGTAATGGAGAAGAGTTAACGAGCATTTCATTGCCATCAATTACTGTTAAGGAAGCGGCAGCCCCGCCGGAGAGCGCTCGGTCCATGTATAGCACCGAGCAACAGTTCCATCAAGTATCTTCAGTAAGCATGTCAGCAACAGCTTTGCTTCAGAAAGCTGCTCTATTGGGTGCTACTTCTTCTGAATCATCAATGGTGGGGAGTATTGGTTTTAAGGGCAACAACATTGGGGTTCAGGATTTGAACAAACTCTGTGGATTGTATGGTCCAAACCCGATAAGTACCACGTATGTTATCGGTGATTACTTCGAGAATTCTGAAAGTGATGTTTGTGATTTGAATCAGATGCATATGCACCCAGCAAAACGCCAGAAACTACACAGTCTTGATGAAAGGTCAGGGGGGCAAACTAGAGATTTTCTTGGTGTTGTCCGGCACCATTAAATGGATGGATATGATACAAGGCATACTTAGCATGATTAAAATTCTTCAGTTTCAACCTTCAGATACCATAGTGGAGTTGTTGAGGTCATTCACGAGAGAGACAAAGAAAAAGAGAAAAGAGAGAACATAGTATAGTGTAACTTTGCAGGATGGGAAAAGGTAGTCATTGAGTGCTCACATGATGAGGTCTAAAAGTTGGATTAAAGATGAAGATATAAGGAGGAGATCCATGCATATTCTGTTCAGCTTCAGTCCTCTGATATGGATCTTATTTTAAATTAGTGGGATAAAGGCGTGCCTGGTAGTGGCGGGCCAATGCAAAAGATACGTCTTCTACCTCCATTATTGCTTTACTCCGTCTCAGTTATCCTGAGTTAAAGACTATTTAGACTAGGAAGAGAGGACTTTCTCTTTGTATCAACAAGCTCAACCCATATTTTCAAGCTTAATAACAGAGTAAATTGAGAAATGCTCATGCACTAACATTCTTAACCTACGGTACTAGTCCGCTTTCGTTCCTAATTAAATATCGCCGATGCCCTTCACGTTAGTTCATATTATGTGTTCACTATTATATTATTTTACTGTGTTTAATAAATTTTAACCATTTATTTATATAAATCTCACGAATCATACAAAATAATTAATTGATATTCTATAAGAAAAAATAAGCCATTTATTTATATTAGAAAGAAGATCTTAACTTACTTGGAGTTGCATTTACAATTTTGCAGCATTGAGCTGTACTTGCTGTCGACCTCGTTATTGTCGGTTTGATTCCGAAATAGTTGAAACTTATTCTCATTATTATTAAAATCAATTTTAATTAAATTATCATTACACGTTTAAATTTATATATAAGTAAAGTGAACATATCCACCACATAATAGACCCTACTGATCAATTTTTGAATATATATTATATCATGTAGAGTATTACGAGTTTGACCCAAAATTATAATCCGTTAAAAATTTAATGAAAATAGAATAAAGTGTAGAATAAAACTACGATAAAATAATTAAAAATTAAAAATTATATTATTCTAATTAAATTAATCATTAATTAAATAATATGTTCAATTAATAAAATTTTATATAATCCTACCATAACTTATTTATGGAGTTATCCTCTTTAAGACTTGAAAGGTCCGGGAAAATCATGTTCAGGCATATATATAAACAGAAAGATATATTTGAAGCATTGTTGTGAATACTATTTTGTATTAGTCGGTATCAGCCGATATGTACCGTATTAGATTAAAATCGGTATGAAATAAAAGTCGGTCGTACCGAATTTAAATATCGGACGGTACCGGCCGATATTTATAATACTGACTAAATATCGGTCGATAACGAAAATTTTAAAAAATAGGGTGACTTTTTAACAAAATTTTCAATAAATTTTAAAATCTATCTCCCTCCCTCCTACCTCTCCTTCCTCCCTTTTTTCAAAGTTTTTTTAATTAGTTATTTTATTTCCTTCAACTTTTATAATTATTGTGAATTTTTAATTTTTGTTTTAAAATAATAATAAATATTTTTATTACTAATAATAATTATAAATTAAATAAAATTTAAAAATAAATTATTTTATTTAAATTTATTTATATTTTATATAATATTTATTAATAAAGTATTAAAAAATATTTTTAAAATATAAATGATTTAAAAATTATATTTATTAATAATTATTAAATTAATTTTATAAATTAAATTCAAATTGTAATTATTATTTATTATTATTATTTTTGGAGACAGAGTTAAAAATATACAGTACAACTGTACAAAATAATAATGGACTATTTTGTAATTTAAAAAAAATTCATGAACTATTTTATAAATTTAAAAAATTACTTAAAATGTTACTCAATATTAACCGGTATAATTATAGTATCGTACAAAAATTAAATTCAGTACTAAATCTAGTACAGTATTCGTAAAATTGATTTGAAGAAAAGATCTGCAGAACTTGAGAAGTAATCTTGCAAAATCATTCAGCTTGTAATTGATATTCTCATCATGTACAGCACTTACTCTTTCGTTTTCATAAGCTTGATTAAGACAATTGGTTTGGGCCTTTAGGCTCTAGAATTAACGTAATCGAATACAAGCCCAAACAACACTAGAATTTCATGTACAAACGAATATGCCATTATTTATAATCAATTAAATTGATTCATTATTAAATATGGTAAGATAATTTTAGTTTACAGTTTAATAAAATATTGTATTTGTATGTACTTGAATTGAACTTGGCATTTTAGTGTTCAAAAAAACTTTTGTATTTTTATGCACTTGATTACAAATAAATAAATGCGAGCAAAATGGTTTGTTTAGCGTTATTTATGTTTTTTTAGATTATAATGATAATATATAATTTTGTCATCATCATCAATATCCAGTTGAAATTCTACTGAATCGTAAGGTCTGACATTATGCAACTTTACCCTTACGTCTCTAATAGAGAGACTGTTTCTGATAGACCCACATGCAATATGTCATGAAAATACTACAAAATTATAAATAGATGTGCAGAAAAATAAAAATAAAATAAAGAAATCAATTAATCAAATGCACATACCAAAGGTAATAAAAATAACTGAAGGAAAGTTGGGTTTTCTCGCACTCAAAATTGACATGAGTAAGGCATATGATAGAATAGGATGGGAGTATATGCGGCTGATTATTTTGAAGTTGGGATTTCATGAAGCATGGGTCTCAAAGGTTATGAAAATAGTAACATCGGTCTCCTATTTTTTTGTTTGAGGTAATGAAGAATACGAGTCTTTGATTCCTAGTAGAGGATTACGACAAGGAGACCTGTTGTCTCCCTATTTGTTCAACATCTGTGCGGAAGGTTTATCTACTAGCTTACAAAAATCGCAGGCACAAGGTCACATCCATGGGACTGTAGTCGCAAGAAGTGCTACTCCAGTGTCTCATCTATTTTTTGCAGATGACGCTATATTTTTTGCTAGAGCTACAGTGGAGGAGACGATAAAATTAAAAACTATCTTGCAGCTATATGAGAACGCGTCGGGTCAAAAAATTAATCTTCTCAAATCAGGTATCTCCTTTACTCTTAATACTATACCCACAATGAAGAATTTGATATGTCAAACATTGGGGTTTGCGGAGATTGCAGGACATACTAATTACTTAGGTATGCCGTTTGTCATTAGAAGAGGTAAACGCCATGTCTTTCATTATGTGGTAGAGAAGCTTACAAAGAGGTTACAAGGATGGAAAGCTAAAGTGTTGTCCATGTTGATTTGTGTTGTTTCATGCAGCCAGCTATGTTGAAGATTATGGAGGAGATAGCAAGTTCAATGAAGGTGAAGAGGAAAGGTAAAATGAAGAGCAGAATTCCAGCAATGAAGAGTAAGCTAGAGATGATGGTTTTGAGAGCAATTCAGAGGTGTTTGGATTCAAAACACAAGAGTCCGAATGATTGAAAGTGATGAGCAAAGCCAAATAAGCAAGAAGGTTGAAGTTACATGTGATGGAAAATTGAAGAATGAAGAGTTTGGAAATATGCAGCAAGTGAAGTCATATCAGATGGAGAAACCCGAAGCATAATTTTGATGTCTGAAGCAAATTACAAAACTTGAAGCAATTGAAGTTTACAAGTTAACATGCTGAAGAATTGAAAAGTCAAAGTAACATAGGCATTTGAAGAAATGAATTTGAGCATCAACTTTTGATTCCCATTGTTTTCAAGCATCTTTTGGTTGTTTTAATTTTCTGCAGCTTTATTAGAAACAAATCTCCTTGTCAGCTTTTTTGTTGGTGTATCAACCAACATTTTCTCTTTTGTTTCAGCTGAACCAATGAGTTCATGAAACTTGTCAAGATCTTACACATTAACAAGTTTTTCCTTTCATTTTGAGCCATTGGATGTAATCAAGTAAAATGGTGTGAAGAGCTAAGTTGAAAAGCTAAAAAAAACATCAGTTTTGGCAATGGAACAGTAGCAGTAACACTTTGTGAAAAATCTCATTTTCTTCTCTGCATCAGTTTTTGCAAATTTTCCTTGCTTTTACTGTTGATTTGGTATTGATACGTATGTGAGCATGTTGAGTGGTATGGAAAATAACTTTTACAGTAGAAATGAAGCAGATTTGAAAGTGCAAAAAAATTCCATTCTTCATAAGCTTCATAGTTTCTGTTTTGCTTAACCATTGATACTGATTTCTTACAATATTAGAAAGATACATATTTAGTTGCTATTGAGTGACTATACACAAAATACATCAAGCTCATAGGTTGCAAATGGTGTTTATCAGCAAAACTTTCATTTCTTGAAGAAAATCCTTTTAGTATAGAAGTTGCATCTGCTGAAATTGTGCAATCTCAATACATTGGAATCTTGGCCTGTTGGAGCTCTTGAAGTCCAAATCAATTTGCTGAAGTGTAGGAATTCTTGCTGGAGCTTCTAATCCGTCTTCTAGCTTCAATTCCAAGTACTTGAAGGATCCACTGAAGTTTGCTCAATCTGCTGAACTCCAAAAACCAGCTATCCATTGAAGTGTTCTGTTTTTTCTGAAGTTGGAGCTTGCAACTTGGAGTTGACCTGAAGCACATTTCTTGCCGAAGTCTTTCCTATCTCCAGCCCAACCATCAATAGTCCAAAGCTGGAAAAGATATATTATTGAGGACTGTTGCACAGGCTATGCCGAATTATCTTATGTCCCTCTTTCTATTACCACTGGATACTTGTAAAGAGTTGGAGAAGTTGATTAATGGTTTTTTTTTGCATAACGGAGGAAGAAAAAACAAGGGTATACGATGGTTACGATGGAAGAGGCCAGCCATACCAAAAATATATAGAGGATTGGGTTATCAAGATTTGAGGCAATTTAATCTTGCTCTTTTGACAAAGCAAGGATGGATGTTACTCAAATACCCGAAGTTGATCGCGGCAAAAATTATCAAAGCCAAATACTTCCCCAAGATAGATTTCTTTTCAACAGAGTTGGGTAACAACCTAAGCCAAATCTGGAGAAGTATATATCAGGCCAAATCAATTCTAATTCAGGGTTGTCGAATAAGGGTCGGTGATGGGCAAGATATCCATATTTGGCGAGATCCCTGCTTAATGGATGATGGGGATCCGTATATACAGTCAGAATACAAGGAGCAGGTCGAGTATGTAGCTGAGCTCATTAGGGATCATCAGTGGAATGAAGAAAAGATTAGACATGTCTTCGATCAACGAGACGTAGAATTGATTCTACAGATCCCGCTCAGTTTTTCAAGGCGCAAGGATGATTGGATGTGGACTCTCAACAATCAGGGTGAATATAAGGTTAAAGAAGGGTATAGGATGGGTATGGAGGGCGTGAATATAGATTTCAGAGAAACAGGTTTGCCATAGGAGAAGATTTGGCATATGCATGTTCTAGGTAAAGTCAAATTATTTATCTGGCGTCTTTTAAGAAATGCACTTCCATGTAGAGAAAATCTAAAAAAAGACACATTGACATAATTGACACTTGCCTTCTATGTGGTAGAGCACCAAAGAATGAACAACATATATTTTTTCATTGTGATTTCGCTACTTCTGTTTGGCATTTTTAATTTGTGGATTGGAATGTGTCTCTTACTGTAACACTACATCATTGGCTTGCATCGACTATGTCTGGTTTTGCAAAGGCACAGAAAGAGGAGATTTGCATGAATATATGGAGCTTATGGACCCACCACAATGAAGTTGTATGGTAACAGAAGACTCATGACCCATCCTTTATTATTCGTAGAGCCACAACAACACTATTAGAATCGCAGACTGCTCAAAACAGGAACAACAACACACCTTTAAAGCAACAACACCCTCAATCCAAATGGCAAGTTCCACAACTGAACCAGTTTAAGTGTAATGTAGATATAACACTTTTATCTTCTGGATTTTATGGATTAGGAATGGTGATACGAGATTGTAAAGGGACAAACTGTGCTGGAAAGTTAATGAATCTACTGGGGTGGAGGCATCATCAAATAGATGAAGCATTATGTTTTCGAGAAGCCCAAAGCTGGATCAAAAGCCTCTCTTTTTCTCCTATTTTTATGGAAATGGATTGCCAAATAATGACTCGATTCTTGACATCCACACATAATTTTCCTTCTTACTTTCGATGATTATTAAGGATTGTAAAGCTTTTCTTAACGAGCATCTGTAACACCCACATACCCCCTGAAAGGATAGATGAATGCTACACAAAACAGTACAACAAATCAAAGCATACGAAAACTTCCAATAAACAATTCAAGTAAACATGCATTAAATTACAGGGTA
>JANZLX010000213.1:42881077-42907009 GCA_025531955.1 Erythroxylum orinocense
ACCCCATTTACCACTGTGCGCAATTTATTTTCGTTTGGTGTTTGGGATTTATTTTTGGTGGATTCGACACCCATCAATGATTACCCAACCCACATCACAAGCGACTCCAAGACCACTAATGAACCATGTGGCCCCATCGATCCCCTCACATGCCGAGGTGATACTACAAAACCAATCAATTATGTTGCCCATACATGAGGACTTGGGTTGTAGGGACATGGAGCCAGATCCCAATGAAGACTGTCATCATGAAGCCTCGACCTCAACCAGTCAAAAACACATGATACCCCCACTGCGACCACCTGACCCTAGAAAAGACACAACTGCAGTCAATGAAACCAATATCGAGTCCGATACTCAGATGGAGGAGATTACACAAGATCATTTAGCAATCCAGTGTTGGAAGCCGACTGATAATGCAGTCAACGTTCATATGGCATAGATGCTCCACTCTATCTTATTGATATGTTGATATTAATATGGAACTGTCAAGGGCCTGGAGATAGGACCTTTAAGCCTATGATCAAGAACTATATTCGAATCCACAAACCGATTCTTGTCATTTTGGTAGAACCCCCATATAAGTGGAGTACGAGCGCTGAAGGTTATTAGGAGTTTGGGTTTTGGCCCCTCATTCAGGGTGGAAGCCGAAGGCTATTCCAGGGATATCTAGCTTCTTTGGAAACCCGATATTGTGGGCTGCATATTGCTAGCTCATCGCCAATTTGTGCATGCCAGTGTTGATTGGGATCAACTGTCTTTTGACTTCACTACCATCTATGCTAGCCCGACGTATTCGTTACAAAAATTTTTATGGCAGTATCTATGACAAATTGCTAGGATCACATCTAAACGTTGGCTGTTTAGTGGGGACTTCAATGCTAAATTGAAGAGCATTGATAAATATGGAGGATCTCGACTCTAACCTATCATCAATTATCAATTTAGAGACTGTGTGCACAACTGTCATCTTCAGGATCTTAGATTTTCAGGGCCTAGATTCACCTAGCGGAGAGGACAAATTTTTGCTAGATTAGACCTTGCCTTATGTTCAAACACTTGACATTCTACTTTCCACCACACTACAGTTACTCACCTTCCCTTCTTGAAATCTGATCTTCTCTTAATAATAACACGCACTCTCCTTCGACGATTAGGCCTTTTAGATATCAGTCAGCCTGGCTCGCCCATAATTGCTTTGGTCAATTTGTAACTGCAAATTGGCACCTAATCAGTGAAGCTTTTAGTGGCACGATCAGACTTTTCTCAGAAAGATTACAGCTTTGGAACACTATCATGTTTGGCAATATTTTCCACTGAAAGAAGCGCCTCATGGCAAGACTCGAAGGCATCTAAAAATATCTAGAAGCCACCGAATCGACCTCTCTCCAAGAGCTTAAGGAATACCTTCGGTCTGAAATAGAGTAGGTCCTGTACCAAGAAAAACTATACTGGCATCAGCAATCCAGAAGCCAATGGTGGGCTCAGGGAGACAGGAATACCAAATACTATCATGCAATCACAATGACCAAACAACGACAAGCGAGGATTAATTCTTTGAAAGATGATAATGGCAATGTGATTTCAAATTCAACGAGCATTAGACGTTTAGCGCAACATTACCTTAAGAAATTATATGCGGATGAAAGCCAACATCCTACAAACTGGTAGCTCCATGGCCATTTCCCTCCCTTTACTCATCAAGCTAATGCTGATCTGGGCTGTCATCTCAGTCTTGACAAAATCAAGAGACCTTTCTTCAATATGGCTCCAAACAAAGCACCAAGGTTCGATGGTTTCCCAACTCTTTTCTACCAATCGCAATGGGACATTGTCGACCCTTCTGTGACTTTATTCATTCAATGAATTTTTCATCATGAAATTTGGGAATCTGAACTCAATCGCACCATTATGATACTTATACCTAAGATTCCGTCTCCCACTTCAATTACGCAGTTTAGGCCAATTGCTTTATGTTCGATGCTCTACAAAGCCATTAGCAAGGTCATTGTTAATAGACTTAAACCTTACCTCGATGATCTGGTCGTTCCGACCCAATGTACTTTTGTCCCAGGACGCTTAATTATGGATAACATCATTATCACCAAAGAAGTTATCTATACAATGAAAAGGAAAACGGGTCAGAAAGGGATAATGGCTGTAAAATTGGATCTTGAAAAAGTGTACAATAGGTTGTCATGGGATTTCATCCAAGATACACTAATCAACATCAGGATTTATGGATCGCTGATTAATCTTATAATGAAGTGCATTTCCAACGTCTCCCTACAAGTGAACTGGAATGGCGAACTTAGTCACGCCTACAGTACCTCCAGAGGTATTCGACAGGGTAACCCCACATCACCTTACCTCTTTGTCCTATGTATGGAATGACTAGGTTAATCAATTACTCAAGTAGTGACCCACGGACGATGGTAGCCTATTAAACTAAGCAGAAATGGACCACCTCTTTCTCACTTGTTCTTTGCTGATGATCTCATCCTATTCTTCGAAGCCTCAATGGAACAAGTGTTTGTGATTCAGGATACTTTAAATTCTTTTTGTGCTGTTTTCGGACAACGCATCAACCAAGACAAATCTAGGTGCTATTTTTTCAAAAATGTTCCTCCTTCGAAGACACACTACTTAGCAGAGTTCTGGGTTTTAAACAAACGAATGATCTCGAACGATATCTTGGAGTTCCCCTACTGCACGAAAGAGTCAGCAAAAGAGCCTATCATTACATTCTTGACAAGGTTCAACAATGCTTATCAGGCTAGACAGCCAACCTTTTGTCTTTGGCAGGATGCATCACATTGGTTCAATCAGTCATAGCGGCCCATCCTAGTTATATAATACAAATGGTCTGGTTGCCCCGCAGTCTCTGTGATGAGCTGGAGACATTAATGCGACAATTTTTGTGGGATTTGTCTAATAGCATAAAGAGGATTCACTTAGTCAAATAGGAGGAAGCTTGTAAACCTAAATAGATGGGGGGTCTTAGCATTCGAAACATTTGCGCAACCAACAATGCCTTATTAGCGAAGTTAGGATGGACTCTGATTGTTAAACCTAATACGTTATGGGTAAAAGTCCTCTCCGCGAAATATAACTTTGATGTCAACAATATCCCCACATCTTTTAATGAAAAAAGGAGTTCAATGATTTGGAGGTGCATAAAGGCAACTTGGAACCTAGTTCTCCAGGGCTTGAAATGGATGATTGGTGATGGCATTAGGACTCGATTCTGGTTAGACCCTTGGATTGCGAGAGTAAGACCCCTTATTTTCCATGTTATCACCCCAATCTCTGATTCCACTCTTCACCTCTGTGTCCAACACTTTGTGGACTTAGACGGTAATTGGAATTGGGACGCATTTCAATCTTATCTCCCAACTTCGAATTGCAGGTCAATAGCTAGTACATTTCTCCCGAAGCCCTACTTAGGGCAGGATAAGTTGATCAAGGAAATTTCTGACACTAGACAATTCACTGTAGCTTTCACTTATTCCATGATCATGGATCATGAAGCCGCATCGCCACATGGTGTTTGAAAGGTAATCTGGCAATCGAAGGGCCCACAACGCATTCACTCCTTCCTCTGGCTCCTCGCCCACGATCGGTTACTCACTAACTAACAATGTGTCCGTAAGCAATTCATTACGGATGGATCTTATTATCATTGTCGACTGAAGGAATCCTCGATACATGCAATGTGCGACTGCTTCAAAGCCTGCCAAGTATGGAACACTTTCCCTCCACATATAGTTTCTACTGACTTTTTCACTAGGCCAAATCGGGAGTGGTTCATTAAAAATCTCCAACACCACCGTCAAGTATTTAGGCATGATTGGTTTATTCTTTTTGGCACTACTTGTTGGTTCCTATGCCAGTGGATAAATATGTTCCTCTTTGATGGATAGTTTAATTGGCCTTTCCCATTAATTTCTCTCATTTTGTCTTACGCAGGTATGATCCACAATTCAGCCGTGTGGTAAACTCGAGCTAATACTGGCTATCGCCCTCGACAAGCGCAGCTTATCAAATGGAGCAAATCTCCTACTGGATGGATCAAATTAAACACTTATGAAGCATGCAAACGGTCCTCGTCCTCAGCCACAACAGATGGCCTTCTACGAGATAGCGCAGGTAACTAGCTTGGAGGGTTCACACAAAATCTCGGTTGATGTTCATCAGTGTCAGCGAAACTCTGGAGAGTATTTACCGAGCTCACACTCGCGTAGAATCTGGATTATCACCGGATCGAACTTGAAGTGGATTCTACAGCATTGATCGATATCCTCTCTTCCTTACCCCACAGATCAATGGCTCTCAATCCCATACTTATGGGCATTAACGAACTGTTCACTCGGAACTGAACTGTTATTCATCGACATATATATCGAGAGAGCAACAGATGCACCGACTGACTTACTAACTATGCAATTCATTTTGTCGTAGGAGTCACTTATTTTGATACTATACCCATTAGGTGCCACCTTATCCTTTAAGAGGATATGTCAGGGATCTGTTTCCCTTAACTTGTTGTGTAACCTGTTTTGTTAGTTTTTCCCTTTAATAAAAAAGAAAAGAAAAGGAATGTGTAGGTTTTATAAAATTAAGAGTTTGGTAGATAGTTTTTAATCTATATTTCAGCTGATTAAAGAGTATTAACTTTTGACATACTTTGTTAATAATTTCTTCCTGTATTTCGTACGACCAGCACTGTTGTTCCTATTTCATTTGATTTTTTTAAAACAAGCACTAAAGCTGTTTGATTATGTCAAATAGCTAATATACATGTTTGGTTAGGAGCTGGTTGGGTTGGTTGATTTAACCCAACCGGCCATTTTTCAAAAAGCTACTTAGGAGTAGCTTTTCAACCAGCTAATAAAAATTTTACTGAAAGATAATTGTACCCTCAAACTTATTTCAATCGATCTGAAACATATGAGATTAACTACAACTGTTATCTATAAATTCATTAAAACGTTTATATGGTAGCTTAAATTTACAAGCAAGATATTCTTCATCGAGCAAGTTTGCAGACAACACAAGATATAAAACTAAAGATGGGTTGGATTTTGTTATTATTATTATTATTATATGTTTTATGTTTTTTTATTAGAGTTATAAAATTAATTTTTGTAGAAATAAATGTCTAAAATATAAATTACTATAATAATATTCAACGAAATACTATGATATATAATATTCATACCCTTATAATTTTTTTTAACTCATGTCTTCATAAGTCATTTTACACATAAACAGCTAATACTAAACAACTAATTTTACCAAACATCAAATGAGAAACAACTAATATAATCCACTGATCAAATCAGTTGATATAATTAGCTATTAGCTAACAGCTAATAGAATCGATTAACAGCTAATGCAATCAGTTGATTACCAAACAGGGCCTATAGGAGCATGAGGTTTGAGAAATTAAAAGCTTAAAAACAAGTATAGTATTTTATATAAGTAAATTTTATAGTGAATATAAAAAGATATTAAGCTTACGTTAAATACTTATGTTTAGAGAGGAAGTTAAAGCACTTCAATATGGTTAAATTTTAGATAATTTTGTATATTATGAACGTTACATTAATTTTTAATTTTTTTAAATTAAATTAATTATTAAGTAAATTAATTATTTGAATAATCATATTCAAATATAAATTGTAATTTTAAATTAAATTAATACATTTGAAACTAAAAGCACTTATCTTTTTACTCATATTTATAATATATATTATTAAGTTGTAATTATCTTGTTTCAAATTTCTTATCAAATTCTTTTTTAAAAATTATAAGAAATTGAAATAATATCATTTACTTTTAAATAATATATAATTAATATAAATATAATTTTTATAATTATGTAATAATAAGTATGAGGAAAGAAATCAAAGAATTATTAAAATAACTATATAAATACTTTACAGTTATTATTGAGGCAAAATGGTCACTTTTAACCATAAGTTTTGCACCATTTGACAAGTTTGACCCAAACATTTTGGAGTAAACAATTCTAACCCTAACATTTAAAAAAGTTAAAGTATAACCCTAGCGTAACAGAAAACTCAAAGGCATCTATTAAGTGCCAGGTCAACACTTACTTAGCATTTGTAAAATAGTTTTTTTATTAAACTGAGTGCTAACCTAACACTTTTAAAATAATTTTTTATTAAATTGAGTGGGTCTCTATGCCACATCAGCGCTAATGTGATAAAATAAGACCTATTTCTTTAAAATATATACCAAAAATTATTTTTTAATAAATGTGGGACCCTTTTTAATTTAATTTATTTATAATTTTTTTCTATCAGTTTCAAATTTCTCTTGATTGATTTTCACATCTACTTACTGTTGTGCTGCAGAGAATTGTGAATGTTGTAATGAAGACCAAAGGTGGGAAGAAGGGGACGGGATCTTCTGTTCATTTTATCCTGTCCCTATCTTGTCCCATGAATCTCAGCTATCTATTTATGTAGGACCTACGTGGAACCCACATAAATAGATGGTTGAAATTCATAAGATAGGGTAAGGATAGAATAAAATGGTCAGAAGATCCTGGCTCAGGAAGAAGTAATGTAGCAATAGTAGTAATTATCATCAGTACGAAGTCCCTCGCGGTTATAACAATGAAGATGTTCGACCAAATGCCACAGTATGAAGTCCCTCGCAGTTATAGCATTGAAGACGTTCGACCAAATGTTGGCATCGAGAAGTTCCGATATGTTGTTGACTCCAATGTAAATATCGTCTTCTGATGGCTGGTTTCTTTCAGTTTGATTTCGTTTTCTTTGTAATGATTTTTGGCATTTGGTTGATGTTGTTGCAGTGCGTGGGGAAGCCATTCTGATATTTATCTCTGAAGAAAATCAATATAGTAGGATTTCTCGATCTATTTTCCTTGTTTCGGCTTCTCATTTCCTAGATTTGGATAAACCAAAAGAAAGAATCAAAATTTAGTGCTCAAGAGGCTAACCCGAACCAAAAAGCAAGCATTTTCAATGAGTAGTAGTTTGAACTTGGAGCTTTCATAAATTTTGAACAATGAGGCTTTGAGAAGCGCCTCAAAATAACTTTTTCTAAGCCACCATTTTCAAACCCTGCCGATCTGTTTGACCATCGAGACTTAACTCGATCTTATATCAACTTAATCTTTGAATCTGCTTTTTGCACTATAGTTGATTGACTTTCTAACACCGAGTTTGACTCTTATGTCCTGTCTGAGTCAAGCTTTTTCATCTACCCACTAAAAATAATCCTAAAAAATTATGGTTCTACCAAACTGCTCTACTCTATGGTGCCACTTCTCAAGCTAGTTGATTCCCTTTCCCTCTACGTCACTGACGTTAAGTACTCTCGAGGCAGCTTCATTTTTCCCGATTGTCATCCTACAACTCACCGAAACTTCACTGAAGAAGTTGCCATCTTAAACAAATTCTTTGGCATTTTGATGTTAGATGAGCAAAATAGAGTAAAATAAAGAAAGGCATAATGTAATGTTTTCCCTTCACTTTATTGCATTTGCTGTAAGAACATTATATACAGAGTAATGCTTGATTCTAGACTATTCATTACAGCAGAATGTACAGCATGAAAATGATTTTGTTATCTGTAGCTAGAAGTTTGATGAGAATGAGATGCTCCACTGTTAATAGGCGTAGAGGAGATTGTGGTGAGCTTGGATGTTGAGTTGGCAGATGGACTTGGAGCTAAGTGTCCTGGCCTATTACAAGACCTTGTACATGGCTTTACTTGTGGAAGTGAATCCCTAATACTCCCACTCAAATGAAACCTCAGATTTTGTATGAGGTTGAGTTTGAAAGTTAAATCCCTAAATCGAGCCACAGAGAGGGGTTTGGTGAGCAGACCGACGAGTTAATCAACAGAGGGCACATATCATACCTCGAGAAGGCCATCGGCAATCTTATCTCGCACAAAGTGAATGTCAATCTGGATATGCTTTGTGTGAGCGTGGAAGATAGGGTTTTGGGAGAGGGAGCGAGCGTCGTTGTTTTCGCACTAGAAAACAGTTGGTCGGGAAGGGGAAAACCCAAGTTCGGAGAGAAGAGACGATAACTAAAGAACCTCTATGGAGAGCTGAGAGAGGGCTCGATTTTTGGCTGTTGGTGCTCAAACGAGCAACAACAGTCTGCTTCTTGGAGCTCCAAAAGACGAGATTGCTTCCAAGAAAAATACAACCACCGCTTGTAGATTTGCGGTCATCTGGAGAGCTGGCCCAGTCGGAGTTGCTAAACGCATGAAGATCGAGAGACAAGGAGGAGTGGAACAGTAACCCTAGATCAGAGGAGTCCTTCAGGTAACGTAACACTCGTTTTAAAGCAGTCCAATGAAATGTGAGAGGATTGGAAAGAAACTAACTGAGCTTGTTGACAATGAAACTGATGTCAGGTCTCATGGTGTAGAGGTACTGTAGAGCGCCAACCAGGTTGCAATACAGAGAAGGGTCTACAAAGGAGTGGCCATCAGCGCGAGAAAGCTTGAGACCTGTAGAAGCTAGAATGGAGCAGGGTTTACAGAGATCCATATTGGCCTGAGTGAGTAAATCTTTAATATATCCACCTTGTGATAAATATAGGCCAGTTGAGTTTATGTTAACTTCAAATCCCAGAAAATAATGTAAATTGACCAGTGTTTTGAGGGCAAACCGTGAATTGAGCTTGCGGATAATGGATTTGATTACGGGTAAATTGTTGCCTGTGATTAATATGTCATCCACGTAGACTAAGGGGATGAGAATCATACCATTTTGATGAAGGTAGAACATAGAGATGTCATTTTTAGAGTTACAGAAACCCCATTGTAGAAGACCAGTCTTGAGTTTGTGATACCAGGCTCTTGCAGCCTGCTTTAGGCCATAGAGGGCTTTAGATAGCTTGCACACATGGTTAGGAAGATGTGGGTGAAAACCTTGAGGCTGAGAAATGTACACAGTCTCATGAATCTCACCATTGAGAAATGTATTGTTGATATCGACTTTTTGAATACTCCAATTGAAGGAGGTAGCAAGAGATAAGACAACTTTGATGGTGAATGCTTACACTACTGGAGAGAAGCTATCTGAAAAATCAATTCCAGGAGTTTGGGAAAAACCCTTAGCCACAAGACGAGCCTTATGCTTAGCCACAGTTCCATATGCATTATACTTGGTTCGAAAGACCCATTTAGTTCCCAAAATATGCATGTTAGAGTCATAAGGGACAAGGGTCCAAGTGTTATTATTATGTAAAGTAGACATTTCCTCACATATGGCTTAGTACCAAATGGGATTGAAAAGTGCTAGGGAAACAAAGGTTGGTTCGGGAGAGGGACAAGGGTGTAGGGAAGCAGAGTAGGCTTTGGGTTTGAAAATGCCACTTTTGGCTCTAATTTGCATAGGATAGGTAGATATTAAATGGGGATCAGTAGCAGTAGGTGGGTGGGGAGAAGGGGTAGGCTGAACAAGAATGGGGGAAGAAGTCGGAAAGATGGGGGATTAGGGAGTGGAAATGGGTGAGGAAGGCATCAAGGTAAGAGAAATATCAACATAAGGAGAAATTAAAGATGGAGATAATACCTGATTGCGGGCTGAAGGACTTGAAGACACTGAAAAGGAGCCTGGCACAAGAGAGATGCTGGGAGATGGCCTAGGATGAAGAAGATGCTGTGGGGGAACCGCAGGATGTAAGGTAGACAAAGGCAAACTAGTAGAAGGAGGACAAGGATTAGAATTGGGAAAGGGAAAAAGAGTAGGGTAGGGAAATTCAAGTTCATTGAATTCAACATGTCTAGAAATATAGATTTTGCCCTTGGGATTGAGACACTTATAACATTTACGAACAAGGTTGTAGCCTAGGAAAATACATTTGGTGGTGTGGAAATTGAATTTGTGGGAAGAATAGAACCAAAGGGAAGGAAAATAGGTGCAGCCAAAGGTTTTAAGATAGGAGTAGTTGGGCTTGTTATGATATAGGAGTTCAAAAGGAGATAAGTTTTGTAATTTTGGGGATGGAAGATTGTTAATAAGAAAGGTGGCAGTGTTGAAGGCCTCAAGCCAATATTGTAAAGGTAGATGAGAATGAGCTAAGAGGGTGAGGCCAGTTTCAGTGATATGACGATATTTTTTCTCGAAAACATCGTTTTGTTGATGGGTGTAGGGACAGCTAAATCAAGGTTGGATCTCATGTTTAGTAAGAAAAGGTAGGAAGGCTTGATATTCCCTTCCCATATCAGTCTGTAGAGCCTTAATTTTTCTGTTTAGTTGAATTTCAATGAATGTTTTAAATTGAATAAAGGTTGCAAGTGCCTCGGATTTAAGTTTGAGAGGGTATAGCCATATAGATCGAGTATAAGCATCAACAAAAATTATATAATATCTATGGCCTTTAGTGGATAAGAAGGGAGAGGGGGCCCAAATGTCCGAATAGATAATATCCAAAGGTTGTGTGGCAGATATATCATGAGTTTGAAATGGTAACTTGTGAAGTTTTCCTTGTTTGCATGAATCACAAAACTTTAAATCTTTGACATTAATGGGAATTTTCATTGAATCAAAAACATGTTTAAGTACACTAGGTAATGGATGGCCAAGTTTGGCATGCCAAAGATTGACATCATTCTTAAAAAGCTGAGTAGTAAAGACTTGAGGAGGAGAATTGAGAGCAGAAGTACATTGATGTGAGGAGGATTGTTTAGAGGGCTTCGGATGAGTGATATGGTGATTAGGAGGTGGAACATCAAGGCTATAGAAGCCATCCCACAACATCCCCTTGAGTAGAACTCTCCTGGTGTCCTTGTCCTTGAACAAGCATAATTTTTCAGAAAATTCCACACTAATCTTGTTATCACTTGTGATTTTGGAAATGCTTAATAAATTTTTAGTGATACTTGGAACATGTAACATTTGATGCTAATGTGTGTTTATTGTTTTGGAATTTAATATAAAAAGAACCAATATGTACAATAGGGAGAGAGTTTCATTACCTAATGTGAGATGATTATTACCAGCATAATATGAGCTAATGGAAAGATTGTTTAGGTCAGCAGTAACATGATTTGTGGCTCCAGAATCGACAAACCAGGTAAAAGTATTGGATGGTTCATAACTGGTAGTTGATTGATGAGCTAGAAAAGTTTGAGGTGAGCTATGGTATGATGAATGTTGCCCATTGTTTTGAGTTTGAGATTGATTTTGCCATTTCTAATTTCCATTCCAGGATTGATCAAAACGTTTGTAACAGCGGAGAGCATCATGATCAGGTTTTTGGCACAATTGGTAGTAGAGTCGGTTTGCACCATGCCATCGACCTCCTCTACCTCGACCTACTCTTCCTCTAAAGGTATGACGATTTCCTTGATTGCAATTTTGTGACCGATTTCTATTAAATGAAACAAAGTTTGTTGAAGGAGGGAAACATTGAAAGTGTGAGAAACTGCATTTAGTTGTTCAAGTCTAGTGTCATGCATCATGAGACTGTGTTGCACCTCTTGTAAAGTTGATTTTTTCATTGTGTGGGTTAAAAGAACCACTACTGAATCATATTCATGCCCCAAACCATTTAAGGCATTGAGAATTAATTCATGGTCAAGCACAGCATGTCCTGCAACCATAAGGGAGTCTCCAATTGTTTTTATCTTCTGAATATAATCTGAAATAGTTTGAAAACCTTTTTGAATGGTTGATAGTTGTTGTTTCAGCTGTTGAACCCGAACCATTGATGTCTGGGCATATAAACTTTCCAATATTTTTCAACATTTAAGAGAAGATGTAGAGTGATTTACCTGACCAACCACATCCTCACCTATTGTGGAGAGTAACCAGCAGATGAGTAATTGATCTAATCTACGCCATAGTCGATAATCAGGGTTTGCCACAAGCTGAGGAGCTTCTGTGGAAGATGAAACAGTTTCTGTGATAAACTGTGGTGGTGGAGAAATTTCAAATGAAGTGTAGTCTTCTAGTTCAAGAGCTCTAATTGCTGCTATGACTTGTGCTCTCCAATTGATGAAATTATTTCTATCTAACTTGATTGGCAGATTGAAATTTAGTGTTTTTGCCAAGGCTAGAAAGTCTAACAGTGGTGTGCTGCCAGACTGTTAAGTATAGGTAGAGGCAGAAGATGAAGATTCATGAGCCATTTTGACGTTGGTCAATGATATAGCTCTGATACCATGTTAGATGAGTAAAATAAAGAGAGGCAGAATGTAATGTTTTCCCTTCACTTTATTGCATTTGTTGTAAGAACATTATAGACAGAGTAATGCTTGATTCTAGACTATTCGTTACAATAGAATGTATAGCATGAAAATGATTTTATTATCTGTAGCTGAAAGTTTGTTGAGAATGAGATGCTCCACTGTTAACAGGCGTAGAGGAGATTGTAGTGAGCTTTGATGTTGAGTTGGCAGATGGGCTTGGAGCTAAGTATCCTGGCCCATTATAAGACCCTGTACAAGCTTTAGTTGTGGAAGTGAATCCCTAATATTTGAATGCTACAGCATATGTCCTCGGCAATCCTAATCACTACTGGCACATATATTTGACGTCGAAAGAACCAAGACCGAAAATGGGAAATGACCAGATCGACGTTGTCACACTTGAGATGTGCATGACCAGTCTACAGGCAAAAGGCCTCCATCTTTTACAAGAAATCAGAGAAACATTTAGCTAAGGAAATGACTACAAGTTCTAGGATATCTAAGATTATCCCAACGCATGTGATTTGCGACCGCAACTTCAACCCATGTAGGTACTCGATGAATGGGATTGAAGGTTCATCGTTGTCTACTATGCACCTAACGCTAGAGGAAGGCTTTAGCTATGCGAGTTACGAGGCTATGGTGTTTAACTTCACGTGTAAAAGTGTGGTGAAGCAGGAGCTTCCAAGTGGAGAGTGTCTGTTGTACAAGACATACCGTTAAGTGGAAAGCAAGAGTTCGGATTATATAGAGATAGGTACGAGAACGTAGCGGAGAAGGAAGATTAGGCGAGTGGGTAGTGGTGGTTGATGGTCGTGGTGGTTCATTATAGTTTTCTTTATGTTCAACAACGGCACAGCCATCCAAAATGTTAGGTTCCTTCAGTAGTGGATGTTGTTAGCTAAATAGATGAATGTGTAATGAAAAATATGCCAAATGTATACTCTCTGATGTATCTTCTTTCATGAATTGTAGCTTATTAATTTGCACTTAAAGTTAGAAAGTATATAGCCTATACACTTTTTATGTATGCCTTCTCGACACATGAAGATAAGAAATGAATGAATCTTTGTAAACACGTGGTTGCAATGCGGTATATTTGAATTACATATATGCAATTTTATGTTGTAGTCAGAACTAGTGTAAAACATATTTCACAAGGTTGGCCTACAAAATGATAAAAAATATTTTAAAATTTGTCAGGAACTTAACCGAATAGTTTAAATTTTTCGTTAGGATAAAGTTATATTTTAACGTTTTTTAGTTAGAATTGTTCACTTCGAAATATTTAGATTAAGCTTATCTATTGGTGCAAAACTTAATGTCAAAAGTGACTCTTTTGTCTTATTATTGCAATGTAAAATAAAAAAATCTTGTATTGTAAATTTAAAGCACCTACTTAAAAAAAGGTCAATATAATTATCATACTAAAAAAATTAGAATAACTTTTAATTTCAAAAAATATAAAGACTATATTTAAAGTTAATTCAATCATAAACACATCAATTACAACAAAATTAGCTTATATGTTTGGTTCAGCTTTCTAATCTCACTTTCATCTCGTATTACCTTTTTAAAAGCTGCCTCAAGAGTTAAAATATGCTGTACCAAAGGAATGTCATATAGAATACCTTGTTCTAATTAATACTTTTTTATGTTGATAGACAAGACCAGATAGCAGTCTCATTAATACGGTTAGACGTGAAGAGTTTGTGTTTCAAAAACTTGTACGATACGGGACTTTCACCACACATCGTAAGAAAATAATTGGACAATACAATTAGGTAACTACACGTTTCTTCAAATGTTAATAATGGTAAATTAAAGAAAAATAGAATTATAATATTATTATAAGAATGAAAATGATTCGACCCCATAAATCAAATTTGTCAAAATTTTAAAACAATTAAAATTTAAAATATAAAATAACATTTTTTTAATTAAATTCCGATACTCAACTCTTTTAAATTCAACCCTTTTAAATACTTAGAATAATTAACCTTTAGGTCGGTCGAGCCTATGCCTAACTTATAAACCAACTCATAGAATACACCTTAATCTAGTTGTCATTCCTTTATTATTTTTCACAATGAATAATATTTTTTTAATTGATCAGTCCTATTAGTAATACAGTTGGAACAATAATGTAATCGCTTATGGTAATAGTCGATCGAGGTATGGCTATTAGAGAGTAAGTACAAAGAACAAGAGGTTGATGGCAGTACCTCTAAAGTATCACAACAAAACAAAGAGTAGACAGACTTAAGCCCAACATTACATAGGCCGTGGATTGATGGTATGGGGTCTTCGGTACAATCTGCTTCGTAAAGGTGCAGTTGGCTGCTTGTCATTCCCTTCATGGTAGTCCGGGTATAGCTATCTTAAGAGGCTCAACAAGTTACGTAGGCTTAAAATTTCAAGCTCCTCCATGCTCTGGTGTGGTATATGCTATAACAGCTACGAATGAATGCTTGGAAGAGCGTAGGCAGCTATTACAGTTAACTAATAGCAGAGCCAATCGAGTGCTCATGGGCATCTATAGTTTAGCTTAAATACAAATAGCTCTAGAACTAGACTGAAACCATAAGAAATATCTGACCATATAGTTGGCGATGAGAGTATCTGGTCGGGGTTACACTGAAGCATATTATAATGAAAAAACATATAGAATTTTCTTAGTTGCGATGGCCGAGTAACATGAACATTTCATACAAAATTGTAAGGAATATGCAAATCAACTTCTAATCTAGAATGCCAAGTGAATTGGCTAAGTAGAAATATTAGTTATCGAATCACTACAAAACAATTCTAGAATTTGATACATTGCTGCTGCTATTCCTATATACACTTACTATTCGCAACTATAACTGGTCAAGTATATTAAACTTAATATCAATCAGGACCCTGAACATTAAAGAATATAATCTAACAGAACAAGTCATGATCCTCTCTGCCTATTCTTCATTGAAAGTCGTCTAAAGTTGGCTCTAATTCCCCCAGTCGCTGAAATCTGACGAAGTTGATCCAGTTCCTTCATCTGGATCTTCATTTCGTTCTCCACTGGCTTCCTTGACTCTACCTTCATCCATATCCCCATTTATATATTCCCCAACATCAATATCACCTTGGTCACCATCATCTTCATCTAGGTAATTCCCGTTTTCATTTTCCTCATTGACATCAATATTAGTGCAACTTCCATCCATCAAACCACCACCGAAGCCACCATATTCATGAACTGTGAGATCATATTCATTTCTAGGCGTATGGTTGTTGTTATAATCAGACCCTTCTGAGCTGCCAGCATTTTCAGTGTCCTCCACCTGATGCCTTCTTTCTTTAGCATTCCACTCATCCCCAATCAAGCCTTTTGCTGAATTTTCATTGGTAGCTTGTTTAGAAATGTCTCCTTTGGAAGCTATATCGATTGCTTTCTTAACTGATTTTTTCCGACTTCTAGTGCTTCGACGTCCACGCTTACGCCCTCTTGCACGCGGTTGTAACTTCCATACCAGTTCTTGCCTTAGCATACCACTTTTCGTGTTGCTGGTTCTTTTGCTAGATTCATAACTGGAACCAATGGCCCCCTTTTGAAGTCTTCCAGCATTTGTAAAGGCGTGCCTCCTACCCTGCTTCCCTCGTCCATGGTACAACCCCCCAAAACCAATCCAACTCTGTTCTGAAAATCCACCTTGACGAGATGTTTCAGCGGTTTTATCATCCTGCATGCTGTTGGCAATAGTCTGCTTGGTCGAAAGCTTCTAAAAGACAGGAAAAAATTCAAGTCAGAAATATTCCTCAACCAATTATTACGTGACTAAAAAATAAAATTGTGTTCATAGTGGCCCTTATGTTTGGGAGGTATAACATGACATGTAGAAGACGATAGTAAAAATGAGTCATATAAAATACATGCCGGCTAAATGTTTCACTCAGTACACAAATGTAGAACAAGATAGGAAGTAGATATAAGTCATATAATACAAGTCAGTGACCCATTGTTTCACTCTATACATGGAAGAAAAGAGGTGATGCCAATAACTGGAGGATAGAGTTACATTTTGGCCAGCTGTGACGTATAAATTAAGAACTTTGACACATCATAGGCATGGTTTCCGAATGTGAATTATTCCCAGTAACCTATCAAATATTTCCAGAATCAATGGAGGTTTGAAAGTTTGGGGTGAAAACAGAAGAAAGTCTTTCAAATAAAACTGAAAGTAAAGGAACCCATTGTTCTTTGTTACCACTTCTTCCTTTGAGATACACGACATGGTAATCTTTCAGAAACCCTTCCCATCCACTCATAATCAGGACCCATGTTGACTACTCTACAAATTCCAAAAGAAGGATATAATTCACTGGAATACCCTGTCAGGTTAGTTTTAAAGCCAAGAAACATGGGGACGTTTCAACAAAGTGTTTCTTATGCATATATATGCAGTGAAGTGATGACATACTACTAGGGCTTGGCCTAACTTATAATGTGGTAGAAGTAGTACCTCTCCTCTATTAAGGTCCAAACTTAGTGGGAACATAAGGAAAGGAGCGAGAGAATACTTGGCTCAAATTAAGTCACCCCCAAAAATTTCGATGATCTCACCAATTCAATTTCCATTAAATTCCTAGTTTTATCATGTAACAAATAGTTTTGCAGCTTTAAAGAGGGCATATAATGGTTGGCATACAAAGATACATTTTATATCTGTAATCATTTCATGTATTTTACTGCCTTTTGAGATCGTTTACTATCTTTTAAAAAGAAACACTGGATAGCTTCAATAGTATGTGCCTTCTCCACTGAGGCATATTGCAACAATATTGCTTTCCAAGGATGAAATAACAGACAAAAACTTACAAAAGAACCCCATAAGAAGTCCTGTCTCCTGCAGAAAACATAAAATTTAAACCATATCATTCAAAATTTCAAAGAAATTACTCACAATAACTATGCCATTGCTCCTGTCCTTTTGAATCGCCACTTTCTCATGTACCATGCAGGATATGGATGAATCCAATTGCAGAACTCTCAAGGCGACAGCTGCAGTTGTCTGTGGTAACCATGGCAGCACAGGAATTCTTTCTATACTTGAAGAATCATTACCTTCAGATCCAGGTGAGAAAGTTGAACCAAGAAGCTCACTTGTTGTTTCGAAATTTGGAGACAAGTAATCTCTCTTTATTGCAACCTCCAACAGTGTAAGAATCTAAGAATAAATTACTAACTTCAGCAGCTTCTCCAATAGAAGATTCGAAATGGAAACTGTAACGAAAGCCAGTATTGCATATGCACATACACAAGAATCAAACAAGAAGGTATCGAAGATACTAATAAGACATCACAGAGCAAAAGCCCCAAAGTATTTTAGGATCCTTCTGAGTAGGTTCTAAATGCAACGGAGATGGTTACACCTAAATTCTTGGAACAACAGTCAGAATCTATGTATATATATTAAAGATAATACAAAGAGAAAGATACTCTTATTTTCCACATAAGACAAAATTTTCACATCGTATAACAACTACGATCGTAACTTATGTTACATAAATTCCTAAATTCGATTAAATTTTAAAAACTTATTGAATTAATATTTTTAACTAACATTAAGGATTCATCTCTTCCAACTTTTTTTTAACATTCAACTCATTAATTTAATTAATTGAATTATTATTCAGTCAGTGGTTATATAAAAATATTAAATATTAATTAGTAAGAATTAACTATTTATTAATCAATTATTAAATAAGATTCTTTTTTGGCTTTGTAATCTTTTAACATTACACTAACTCTTAAATATGAAATTAATTATAATAAAATTTTCACTATAGCAATCTTAACATGTATAAAAGGACTTAACTCAATTAAATACCACATGGGATAATAGATGAAAATTCAAATAAAATACTTTATTTATGTTACTTAATGAATTCTCTCAAATCACATCATCCTCTTAATTATAACTACATTAACCTTTTAAGATACAAAAGATTAACAAAAAAAGACCAATTAAAAAGATGGGAGGATCACTTTTTTCTAGAAATAGATTTATAGTCTTATATTGTTTTATGTTACAAAAGTGATGAAAGAAACATAACAAGAAATACCTTCTATTAGTTTCTTATTTATAATATTATGATTATAGAAGTCATAGAAGTAGCAATGATTTTTCAGCTTCATTTTTAGTTTAGCTAATGTAATTATGTTTTTGTTATAAATAGACATAAAATGAGTGTATCTTTATATTTTATTTGTCATCTAATATTTAATTTAATCATAGAAGTGCATTTGATAGATAGAATAAATAAGTAAATATAAAAATAAAATAGTTTTTAAATAACCACAGAAAGTGCTGGTTTGCGGTTAGCTTTATTATAAAGTCAAACACCTCATGCTGATGTTTGACAAATGAATTCTAGTCATAGTGCCAAAAAAGACTTCACTAGATCATATTTGGATGTCTAGAGGACTGCTTTAGCTAGGATAAGATATGTAGTATTAATATACCTAAGATTACGTGAAAAATCAACTACTTTTCCAATCTAATTAAGAAGACAAACTTTCTGAAAGGTAATAGCAAACCAAGAGATAGTTTCTAATTAAGAACTTGTCTGCTTCTCAAGCCTGCCATAATTCCCAGGAGTATTGCGGAGGCCTTGCACCTTTGTTTATGCTTTGCCGACTCATCATTATAGTGATAAAACATTGTTCATATATGTATTATGCCATAAAAATATTAAAAGGAAACACAACAATAAAGCCAACATAAACCTGAAGAAGGTCTTTAGCTGATGCTGAGTACCACAGCTTTAAACCCCATGATTTTCTATAGTCATTGGTCCAAAGAGGTAAAAGAGCTTCTGATGGAATTGACACCTGCAAGCACACAGAAAATGTAACAACAAACTGCTTCAAAACAAGGAGGACGGAAGCAAAGAACAGATCATTAAAATCATCAAGCTATAATTTACAACTCAATGTTTTTAGCTGTCTAAAATCGTCACTTACCTCGATTAAGGCTAAAAGCAATTTCAGTAATCTGATTCCGAGTGGGGAGGCTGAAGCAAACAAAGAGCTATCCTTGTCCATAATATGTTTATCTTCATGATTACAAAAGTTCAAGTTGCTTCCAGATGCTTCATATGTCTTATGGCAAGGACATTGTTTGTCCTCGTAAAAAACAATATCATGACAGTAATCACAAACACTTAGGATCTGTTCACATCTTTTATTCCCACACTTCATGGCACGTAAAACCAAATGATTAGCACATTCTTTCCACATCCACTTCTCAAAATCTTGATACCTCTTGAAGATATGATTTTTCTCAGCCTCAGTCCTTCCTATCTCAATTCTGAAAGATGTCGATGGTGCATTCATATCCAAATCTGCAACACTTTTCGAGTTGCTTGGGATGTCAATATTAGCACTGATATCAGAATCAGAAGTAATTCCAACTGCTTCTGGTTGCATCGGGTCTCCACTTTGCTTCTCCATGTAAGTTTGTTGTGTGTTCCTCCTGACAACCTTTTTAAAAGGAACCTCAATCTTCTGTAACATCATATGCAAATAGGATTCCCTAATACCTCGTATATCCAAAGATGCCAGTAGAGAATCAAAACCCTGAATGCAAATGTTGAACAAACAATCAAAACCAAGCAACATATAGCCAACAAGATGGATAAAAATATTAGGCATTCCAAGAAACAGAAAAAATAAACGGTGTAAATAATTCATTTGACCTACTCATATACCAATTAGCAAACAAATCTCCCTAAAAAGGTGAAAAGAAAAAGAATTTGCAGATAGCATATGATTCTCGCTTTTTCTTCCAGTACAAATGTTGTGCCAACTAGAGGATTTGCCAGCTACACAACATATTGGAAGCATAAACCTTGATTAAGATCATATACTATCAAAACACATTCAAAGACAAGCAGTTATGTAACAAAAGAAAATATGTATTAATCATATTAAAAAAAACCTCTTCTGTTTCAACAAGCCTCCAACGACCATCATGTAACTCAACAAATATCCTGCCACATCCAGGATCGTTGTGAGAAGAAGACGTGGTAAACTGCCAGTACCGATTACGCCTGCGATCCAGGCCAAGAGGCAATGATCTATAGGCATACATCTCTTCTGCTTTTTGAGCAATGAAGGATTTCAGTTGAGAGCGTGACCTTTCAGCCACCTGTCCTAATTGTTGGTTGGAGAGATTATCTGGACAAGCAGAGGAATCTTGAATTTCCACATTCCTCTCAGAAGGTATATTATTGAGATGATTGTTGATACCCTGCAAGACACTTAACTGTTCTTGCTGAACCATATTAAGTGGCAACTCACTAGATTTCTCATCGTCATTAATGAATGAGCTTTCCTTACACTCTGAAGTGGACATTGTAAGATTAGGCTCTATCTTGTTCCCCACAAATGGTGGATAATGCATTTTTACAATGTATTCCTCCTTCATTCGACGCTTATCAAGCTGTGCCTCTGCCCACATTTGCTTTTTAAGAGCATTTGCAGCTTCTAATCGTTCCTGAAAATTTTCATGTCAGTACGCCAAGAAGCAAAAAACATGACTCTAAACTTGCACTAATAGAGAAAAGGTCATACCTCAAGGACAATGCGTATGGAATTACCTTCAATTGCCACACCTATCAACGCCACAAGAACATTAAGGCGCTCTTCAACACTCAGATCAGAATAATTTGCTTCAATAAGTACCTGAACCCAAGGTTCCCCAAGATTACTTTCATCAATGTTATCCCCTTGATCAAGATTAGTGCAGACTTCAGCAACCCCAACAGATTGATCACTAGAAGTATCAACATCCTTAGTATCATTTAAGCCTTCAACATGCACTTTTTCATTATCATCGACACCATTGGGAGTTCTTAAAACCTCATTAATCTCTTTTCGGTTTCCGAAGGCAGTTTCAGAATTAAATTCATTCCCCTCCGGATAAGCCTGTTCCTTGGGTTTTAATTCAGTAACCAAGTCATCAACTTCCGGGTCATCTGGCCCATCACTTTCAGAATCTTCATCTCTTTCAGCATCTTCAACGTCTTCTCCATCTGCAAAACCACTGAATACTCTGATTCTTTCTCTGGCAGCAGCAAGAATTGCATCAGCATCAGTAGGGTCCTTCCTATAGGCAGGACGTACACAATATGTTGATGGTGCTGTTCTCTCAAAAAGTTTTGTATCCCTAGACAACGCAGCAGCAACTGAAGCTTCCGGTGTCTTGCTTGTTGTAAGATCCCTCAGTCCAGATCTCTGAATCTTGTCCACAACTTCCAGTATTGTCAGACCATTACTTCCCTCAAGAGAGAGAACATGAAATGCTGCAAACTTAACAGTTCCAGGAGTCAAACGATGCCTAGATCTGCGTGTATTAGAAAACCCTCTTTCTTGCATTTTAGCAACAGCATTTTCAACTGCAGCTCCATTGCGTAAATTATTAATCACATCTTCACCATCATTACCCTGAATTTTTAACAGACCAATGTACAAAAAGACCATCAAATTGATTACAACAGCAATGCAAATTTATGAAAAAGTAACTTCATACATGTCTGTGCATATCTTATATGGTAAAAGATTATACTACCTATACTAATTTGTGGTTATTGGATAACAGTATGAAAACACAGAGGAGATTAATAATCATAACGGCTTTCCAAATGACATAAATCAGTCAAATTAGCTCCAAATTTCTGTCCAATAATTTTTTTTCCAATCTTTCAATGGAAGACCCAACAGGCACTTCTATTGACGTCAGTCATCAAAAATTATTTCAATCAAACTGCATTTGTAAGATACAGTGGGCTGCCTTCTTAACTGTCCCCCAAAAGAAGATAGTCAACTAAATTGACAGATACAAATAGTTCTGCTCTATTAAACACAATATACATACTTAGGCTTATAGCATATTTGATGCATGAGTAATCATAGTAATCTTAGCTTGGTTATTTTCAAAACGATCAAATCCAAAAGCTTAAGCTGTTAGATGAGGTCCAAAAGAAATTCATACTCGAGCCTCCTTTCACAAAATGTGGGTGTTAAGTTCAAGTATGTTCCAAATAAGCAACCAATTACTAGTAGTAGTTACAATTTTCTATCTGAAGGACATCTTGCCGAGTCAACAAAGCAAAAAGAGATAGACACCTAACAACCTACGTAGTGGAGAAAGACTCTTCTAATTCGGGAAAAGTTCTGTTGAGAAATGCTCAAACTAAAGGACTTCTTCAACCTCAATAAAGATGATTTGTACGTTGACATCTTAACTTCATCAATCTACAAACCAGCAACATAAGACTCTTCTAGCTTGGAAAAAGTTTTGTGATACATATCCTAAGAAAAAAATTAACAAATCCCAAAATCACCATCATGAAGGATGATGTTAGACCATTCAATTAGAATTCCAACTAAATATGACTTGAAAGTATGCTTAGTTTCTTTTAGTTAAAATCTAATTAGAACTTACAGTTTTAAGGTCGTAGTAAATATTATCTCTATAAAGATCCGTCTTTATAGATGCCTTCATTATTGTTATAGAAAGTTTTCGGAATAATTCATTCATTATTGAAATTCAGGTATTCACTTGCTCTTCCAAACCTACTTTATGTTTCTTCTCCACCATTCTCATAAGTCTTCTTCTGCAATTCTGTTGCCCATCTTTAATTTCCCCTTCTCTAGTTTCTGCTCCCTAATCTACCATTATATTTCCTTGATATTCTTGAGTGTTGTTCTTATGATTCTTCTAATCCCTCTATTTCCCTCTTATTCTTCCTTGGTTGCCCTTGATCTCTATATCAGTTCCTCTGTTTTTACCTCAACTGGATCTTTTCCTACCCCTGATTCTAACTCAAGGTGGTAAGAACATGTCAAGAACTTAATTAGTCTGATAAGCTACACATGAACTGATCATATTCATCTAGACTAATTGCAAAAATATAAAATATTTAATACATTAAGATAAGGTCTATATTAATAACAACAACAACATCCCGCAGAAATCCTGCTAACATGCGAGGTCTAGGGAGCTCCAGTAATACGCAACTTTACCTCTCACTAGTACAGAAGCTGTTTCCAAATGACCCACATGAAGAGGAAAAAATAATTAAAAAATAATAAATAAACAAAAATAAAGGTCTATATTAATAACACATAAAAATCAAGTTGACATAATTTTTGCTACATGTATAAAATAAGTCTAATATCCAACAATGTATTCAATTAAATGAACATGTTTTAAAAAAATGAAAATAATAATATAACCCGTGCATCTACCCCAATACCCTTAAGCATACCAATTGCACCGCGATTTGGCGTACAAAAGGTACGTCATAAAAGAAAAAGAGGACCGGAATGTGGTGCATAGCATCATTTGCGTTATGTTGTTTAATAAGGTTAGTCAAAATATTCAAAAGCTAGAGGGTCATGACAAAGAGGTCATACTCACTCCAGGACTTTTGGAAATGCATCTCACTAAGGTAGCCGGCAAAATGGACATGCCTGTTTATTGCATACGAAAAACATTATGTTTTTCCCTCCTAATCCTGTAGTAGCTCTAATTTTTTCCCATCAAAGCATAAAAGACATTCTTTTCTCACTAATCTGTGTACTAATTTTAGTTTGACCACATTGAAAAGATAATTTTTTCCATTAACTAAATACTTAGCCCCCACTAAACAAAAATTCTAGATCTAATACAATGTAGAGAAATAGTGTAAATAATCTGAAATAGGTATGCTTTGTGTCAATAAACTACAAAGAATGCTTTGTGTCATTAAAAGTACACGGTTCACCAAAGCAAAAATAATTGCTTTGGTAACTGCCTCTAATAAAAGCAGAAATAACTGCTTTTGTAATAACTATTTACAGTTACTGAAATAATATCTTTAATAACTGTCTTGATAGGGAGAATATTCTGAAATAATATTTAATTATTTTAACACTCCCCCTCAAGCTGGGAGGTAGATATTATCAACCCCCAGCTTGCTAATAATGTTTTCAAATTGACGTCAAGTCAGCCCTTTGGTAAAAATATCTGCAATTTGCTGTTGACTGGATACAAAGGATGTGCTAATCAGGCCACTCTCTAGCTTCTCCCTGATAAAATGTTTATCAACTTCAATATCCTTTGTCCTCTCATGTTGGACCGAGTTGTGAGCTATACTTATAGCTGATTTATTATCACAACATAGCTTCATAGGTTTCTCCCATCTGACCTTCAGATCATCAAGTACAATTTTCAGCCATAATAACTCACATATTCCTTGTGCCATTGCCCTGAATTCAACTTCTGCACTTGATCTGGCTACAACCCCCTGTTTTTTACTTCTCCATGTTATCAGATTTCCTCCCAAAAAAGTGCAGTATCTAGACGTTGATCTTCTGTCCACTATTGAACCTGCATAATCTACATCTGTATAAGCTTCCAAATATATGCTATTTCCTAGGCTGAATAGCACTCCTCTTCCTGATGTTCCCTTTAAATATCTAAGAATACGATGGACTACCTGAAGGTGGCACTGCTTAGGTTTATGCATGAACTGACTAATTAAACTTACAACAAAGGCTATGTCTGGCCTTGTGTGAGACAAGGATATTAGTTGGCCTACTAGTCACTGGTACATCCCAGTGTCCACTGGCGCCTCATATTCTGCCTCTCCCAACTTATTATTTGGGTCCAAGGATGTCCCAATAGGTTTACATCCAATCAAACTTGTCTCTGTCAGTAAATCAATGACAATAATATCCTTTTGCCCACAGATAAAAATACATCTTCTTGAGTGAGCTACTTCTATCCCCAAGAAGTACTTCAGTTTTCCAAGCTCATTAATCTCAAATTCAGTTGCCAAACGCCTCTTTAGCCTCTGTCTCTCATTTTCATCATTGCTAGTCACAGTTATATCATCAACATAGACTATTAGTATCGTAACTTCCCTTGAAGCTGAATGTTTAACAAAAAGAGTATGATCAGCTTGATTGTGCACATAACCCAAGGTGAGCATAGCCTTGGTAAACCTTCCAAACCAGGCTCAGGGTGACTGCTTGAGCCCTTAAAGTGCTTTCTTCAGCTTACACATAGTTCTAACTAGAAGTTCAGTCCCATAACCTGACAGCACATCCATATAAACTTCTTCCTCCAAGTCACCATGTAAGAAGGCATTTTTGACATCAAACTGCTTTAAATTTCAGTCCCAGTTTACTGCCAAGGACAATAACACCCGCATAATATTCATCTTAGCACCTGGAACAAAGGTCTCCAAATAATCTATTCCATATGGTTGTGTAACCTTTGGCCACTAGTCTTGCCTTGTGCCTCTCAATTGGCCCATTTGCACTGTATTTGATGGTATATGTTGTGGGCGCATTCTTGGGGAAAACGTATGAAAGAAAAAAACATTAATTTGGATTTTTATCAATTTGTTAGATAGTTGCTATTTTATAGTTATTTCCTTATTAGGATAATAATACGGTACGAATCCTATTATTGATAGGATAATAATAAGGTAGGATTATGATACGTTAATGGATGAGAAACAGGTACTTTTATTGATATATAGCTATATTCTCGTAGTATACCCACAAGAGCTAGCTACCAGCCACTAATGGCCCTTCAGCATTCAGCTGAATACAAAGCAAATACTCCGATATCCCTAGCCTTGCACTACCCCATCCCTTACATAGTCCTTTGCTCTCTCTCC
>JANZLX010000213.1:42907109-42938287 GCA_025531955.1 Erythroxylum orinocense
AAATATTATTAATGAAATTAATATTAATAAGAATAATAGTAGAAAATTAATAATAATAACAATTAATAACAATAAAAATAATAAAATTAATAATAATAAGAAGAAAATTAATAATAATAAGGAATTTAATAATAATAATAATAAGGACATTTTAGTCTTTTTGTTATTTATTACTTTCTTATTTTAATTTTATATTTTTAAACCAAACACTGACATAGAAATTCTTTGGCGGTAAACCAAACAAAGTAATACCTATTCTATTCTATTCCTTATATTTTCTATTCCTAAGAATAACTATTCTATTCCTTATCTATTCCAGCTGTTCAACCAAACAAGCCGTAAGTTCTTCAGGAGGATATTAAACTAAACATTAAACTGTTACTGACCAAGTGTATTAATACAACTCCTAAATTAACGTAGTCAGGTACGGTAGTTTCTTATGTTTCGAACTGGACAAAAAGAGAAGTGCTATAAAAGCTAAACTGGACCACAACCTAGGAAGAGAATAAAGCAACGATGGTGGCAAACTGAGCAACTTCCTTACCAAGTCGTAGCCCATAGGGAGTGCAAAGAGCCCATGAAAATTACGATAAACTGCTGCAACATTTGGGGGATGGTCGCCAACATGAGCTACATCGCCAATTGACACATACCTGGAAGGAACAGATCCATTTCCCACTCAATACTTTAGATTACTCTGTTAACTTCTCAAGGGAAAGCATGAAACTAAAAGGTGTTTTCACTCGAGTTATCATTGATGACAAAAGAATGCAATACATAAAAAATTTCTAATAATTTATGCCTCACTTATTTTATCTAAGTAGGACATTTTTGGTGCCACCATCCAGAAATGCCATAAACTACATATATTAGGTCTGAAAAACCCATTGTATTCACATCATATTGATTGCAACAACTTATAACATAGGAACAGTAGACAACCAAATAGTAAAAGAGTGGAAACAACTCTTGAGTAATAAATAACGCAGTGTCAGCAATCATTATATTATTTGGATTTAAAAATAAAGCAATTGCTTACCCATCAGGACAAATGGGACGCCAAATACTACACATTCCACCATCTTCCACAACCTTGTTAATTTCCAAATGAGCAATTGTAGGAAAATGTTAAAAATGTTAGCATTTATAATGGAGTGAAACAAAATAAGAAAATAAACAAGTACCAAATTACCTGCTTCCTACACAGTTTGCATCGGCCTTTGGATTCTTGTTCACTGCTCCAAACTTTTGAGAAGTTGACGCTATGTTTCACAAATCTTTGCTCATCAGACGTTGAACCCAATGAAGATAGCTTTCGTGAACTGATGATGGTTTTATTTAGGGTCTGTTTGTCTATTCCATCTGCTTCACTCCATGCAAAATAGACACGTCTCTGGCTTGAAGGAACCTGTTGGTCGAGAATACCATCAGAATTATGTATAAGTTCAACAAAATAGATAGAAACTGAGAAGGAAACATGACCTTGAGAACTAAGCATCTTGTATCATATTGATGTGCTTTCCACATTCTACGAACAACAGAACAGATCCTAACAGCTTGTGGTTCTCTATCCTCTGATTCTTCCTCAACATTGCACTTTATAACTCGAACAAAAGCTTCTGATCTTCTAAAGTTTTTTAGATGAAGTAGTAGATGAGAAGGTTGATGAAAGCTTCCTTTTGCCAACTCCAAAGACATCAGTTCGTCCCATTGCACATCCCACATGATCTTTGAAGGTTTTCTATCCAACTTGTCCATGGTGGGGCACTGGTTACAAGCAGGAGGGAATCAAAATTAGCCACAACATTGATGATTTGGGTAATAAAGTAATCAGTACTACTATTTGGATCTTATCATCAGAAATTATCTAAGGAATGTAACGGAATCCTTTGTCAAACCTGCAGCAACATGACACGCTTGTTGGTTACAAGAACGACTCTCTGATAAGGTACAACAAAATGATCTTCATAGTAATCAGACCATGCAAATTTTGAGGGCTCTTTGAATATCTCTGTACAACCAAAATGTCGACTGGCTTCAGCTAGGTAAAGTGTCATCTGAAAAACAAGCAAGAACCCGGGAAAGAATCAATATAATACAACACAATTATCCTACAAAGATAAACTTAAGAAATAGCATTCTGAGTTTGTAACCATTTCCCTAGACAATCATCCTAACAGAGCACTACCAAGTCCGTGCATAATATCAAAAGACCCTTCTCCACATACAAGCATAATAGCCTAATGAGAGAATTGTGATTTGAAGATAATGATCTTCCACTTTGATTATGGAGGAATTATCAAAAGTAGAGGAGTAAGAACTTGGTACAAAAACAATACAAAATAATAAACAATTCAAAGTTGAGGAAGTCAGACTAGTGCATAACAGGATCAGACTACGTATAGAAAGAGCGCGATTTTAGAGTATTCAAACAAGAAGTAGAAGCAATGAGATGGTTTTTCAGGTCATTTTCCTACACTGCAGATTGGCCATGTTAGCTAGAGGAATAGCTCCAAATCTGACAAGTAGCATGAAGAGCAGATGGGGATTGGAGTAATACTAGTCTAAGTGGTCTCGCAAGTTTCCCTCGATCTCAAGGAGTAGATGATTACTAGGAACTACAAATCTTTTAAATCTAGATATTTTGGATTATACTAGTTTTTTTGTCCTCTAGATTGTATATATATTCTTATAATGAAATCTATTAATTTTTGAAAAAAAAAACCAGAAGTTCCGGTTCTTTACAGTACCACTTTTGAAACACCAGCTTTTAATCAGCTCCTCATTTAGTGAGGAGCTCTATAACTCTACAATAATGCTACTAAATGAAACTAGCACATATGCCAAACAGTCGCTCAAACCTCGTTTCTGCTCCCAAAAAGTGATAATGTACATAGATAAATCATGGTGTGGAGACAATAATAACTAAAACAAAGCATTTTGATAATATAAGAAGCATCATAATTTGCTGAAGTAAAACTTTACGCAGGAAAACAAAACAAAAAAGGAAGTGCATACATATTCAAGCTCCAATGTAAGAATGTGGTGGAAGCCTTAAAGATCATGAAACTTGAAATACAAAGCTCAAAATTTAATTAACTAGCTATTTGAATATGAATGAAATCTGTATTGCACAATAATAACAAGAAAATTCATCTGCAGTTGTAATCTGCACTTCCAACTTACATTGAAACAGTTAATCAGTAAACTACAGATAAGTTGATTAGAGAATCAAAAAGCTCTTCTAGGAAGCACAAAGATGAAAAACTTATCGTTCAGTAATGTATCCTTCTACTTATTTTCCATACAGCTAAAATTTTTAATTCAAAGTGCTTCAGTGTGAAGAAACTCAAATAGAAGATGCAGGAATTGTACCTGCCCAACTGCTTCTCTCTCACAATACTCTCTCAATATACCATCGGCATGAATTACCCTGGGGTTTCTGATTCTCTGAGAGGTTGTGTTGTTATTAAGAATTTCTAAGCATTTTGAACAACTTGCACCAATTCCATCAACCGTCAACGAGAAAAAATCCAATGCCCCACTAACTGGTTGTGCAATAATACCCAGAAAGCCACGTCCAAGCCCATGAGCAAGCCCTAAGAGGCCATTCTGTCTTGCACTCTCCATAGGTTTTGTCACAACTCCAGATACACCGAAGGCAACACCTTGTGCAAGAGCCTCTGTTCCTTGAATAAGTCCATCACCCACCCCAGTTATTCTCCTTGACCCTACCTGATCTCACATCGATTATTATTAACCAATAGGTTCACCAAATGGTACTCATCTTTAGTTGAACTGATTAAAAAAGCTTACCTGCTTGGACCTCAGCTGTAAAAACTGCCCATCAGTAGAAAGTTCAGCAAAGCCCTTGCTAAGAGAAGCCAATGTTGAGCTTGTCATCCCAAGCACATCCACAGAAAATATTAGGTGTAATGGATTATGAATTAGATCTCTCCAAATTCGATTTGTAATGGCAGGAATAATAGAACTCTGCCGCATGAATCTATTTCTGTGCATTACTCTCCTTAGATGCACCTGGATTGCAAGAACCAAAACTGGAATCTCAAGTTCGTAATAATTTCATTCTTCTTAGTATCAATTTGGGAATGAAAGTGACAAACTGCCAATATATTTGAGTTGGAAACGATTTTATTTCTAGGTCATTGTCCTAAAGCAAAGCGTTTGTCTGAACTAACATTTACAAGCATGAATAGGAAGTTGACCGGTAGTCTCGTGAATATGATAAAAGCAAGGCTAAGACACTCTTTGCGTCTCATTAATAATTCAATTCACAACAAATCCTCAACTGCTTAAGGATTCCACATATGTCATTTTGGAATTAGGACAACTTCTCAAGAAAATCAACCAGTCACCAAGTTGCAACAACATAAATTCACTTGACAACTCCAGACATCAAGGCCCAGCTCCTGCAAATTCTTGTATTTTAATCAAGACATGGTACCCTTTTCCTTTTATTCTCAATGCCACAAAAAGGGACGTGATTAACCAATTATTACATTTAAAGGAGGTTATCTGACCTGAAGTTTGAGTGCATTTCCAACAGCAGACAGTATTGGGCTCCATAAGCCAAGAACCTCCCGTGGTCTTTGGGCAGGTGCCGTCTCCAAAGACAATTTCAATCTTATTTCTGAAACATCTATTAACCTACAAAAATCAGGAAAAACCAATGCACATTAGCGTACCTAACCAAAGACAAAGCTTTGGTTTACTTGATATCAATAAACTTGTTTCTCCTTAATCAAATTACTCATTGTTCCAAATGCAAATTAACATGGAAAAGGTGTATACAAATAATGAGTTTTCAAAGAACAAATAAGTAAAGCAAGTATGATTGTACTAAAACTCAACATGACGTCAAACCATTTGGCAATCATATTAAGGAATACAGCTAATCTTATTCAAGTTCACCATAGAACCTTTATCAGAAAAAAGAAAGTTTTTAGCACATTCCATGCATGAGATAAAGGAAGAAGCCCCAGTAACAAAATGACTCCACTTTTTCAGTAAGTTCTCTCTACACTACTCACCCCCTCCTCAAAACAAATTTTAAAAGGAAAAAGAATATAAACACAAATACAAGCATAAACTAGATTAAATTCAACTTTTGTAAGGTGCAAGCATAAAGCAAATGTCAGTAATCCCACAACGTGATGTGAAACATTAATTCTTACTCGATATGTATCTCTGGGTCCACTTGTGTGACACTGGAGCTTTGAGAGAGACGAGCTAGCTGGAGATTATTATAAAAGTCTACTACCGCCCAGATGATTGGTTCATGAATATTAAGCCTCCAAACCTTGTCAGTTACCTATCAGTGTATTAAAATATTCATCAGACTTTTAAGTGCTTTATGCTCCCTCAGCACATTTTAACACAAACTTCGAACAGTACAAAAGATCTAGAAGCAGTACCCGTATGTATATATATGGGTACACCTGAATGCCATCAGTGTTCTCATTGCGCATTGTAATTGTCATCTTAAATACAGGATGATTCATGTCATTGATTTGATCAGGTGTCAAAAGCACCGGCATCAATGTTAAAGGAAGTTGATTGTCGAGCTGAAGGTGGCCCAGAATGATCTTTAGCCTGACACAAAAACACGCATTAAATCTAAACAATCACTCATTTCCTCTCCATTATGCAATATCCTAAAATACTTTCAACTAATAGCTAAAAGCTTTTGTTTACCAGAATCTTGTGTCATTATACGAGAGATATTTTTCTCACTCTATCCATTAATGACAGTAACAATGTATTATTAAGAAAAGAATCTCTTTGAGAATCACAAAGCAAACCTGCTAGTTGTCCCACCATCATAACCAGTTGAGTACGACAGAAAAACTCTCTCCAAGTATAGGTAGGACAGTTCTTTTGGCCTATGATCCACTACAGAAATCCCAACTACAGCCAACTCAACTATAAGCTCCATAGGTGTGGTGTTACTCGTAATTTCCCTCGGTATCTGAGAATTTTGCAAATTTTGGGCAGGAATAAGATATTTAGTTTCTTCATTTGATGTTGGACTCCAGTAATTCATGAACCTTGCAACCTTGATATCTCTCAAATCCATAACATGGAACTGCAATCCTACTTCATCTTCTTCTGAAAAAGATCTCCCTATCTTTTCCAAATCAAGCTTCCAAAAACCAACTCTACTATTACTTTCACTCTTTGCATCAATAACTTTATGTCCATATGGATCTTCCCAAGAAAAGTTTGTTGTTGAAAGAGGGTCCAACTTAATCCAAGCTTCTTCACCAAATCCTAATTGGCGAATGCTTATTGTCTTGTCAGTTGTCCTGTTCTCAATCCTGTCAGAATAAGGTCTAGAGATTAAAACCTACAACAGCAAAGTGTGCAACTTTTTTGAGTCAAGTATTATGCGGTATGATACCTGATAGGACCATCAGGTGGCCCCAAGCGAAATACAACAATAAAACGCGATCCTTCTTCAAAGCCCCGTATTTCTGTTCTCAAAAGTTTCCGTTTCCCATTTTGTCTCAAAACTAGAAATATTGTGTCTTCCTTTGTAATCGAAACAGGATATGACCAATCTGTGTCTTCTAAGCGTACCTATAAAACTAACACATGTTATTAGACAAAAAGGGTAAAAATGATTCAAGAATGCAACATGTGATGTGGGCTCAAGAAAGAAGGGGGAAAGAGACCAAAAGATAACAAAAGGTATAAACCCCATTATAGTTTTATGAAAAATTGTTCATTTTATTGAAACCTTTAGGTGTGACCAAACACTCACGAATTTTCTATTCCTGGAGAATGACATATATCTTGCAATGCATTTCAAAAACTTTACAATGACTCGCTGCTATAAGAAAATTAGTCTTCATGACATCAACTTGCAAAGTAACATGTGAATTGAAACACGAATGCATCTTGCTCCCAGAAGGTCTAGAGATATGTTTCATATTTTTCATCCTAAATGTTTAAGTACATGCAGTGATGGGGTAAGAACATAAAAAGAATCTAATATTGATATAAACATGCTTCATTCCTTTGAGATATGATAACATAAATCTCTTCAAAATCACTTCCATAGCCAAAATAATTTACTATAGATCTAAAACCAAAGTAGGTTAGAGTCCACCATAAGGTAAACAGAGTCCACAAAAAGATGATAGATGACCACCTGCTTTTGTGATGGTTACTTTACCCTTTTTTACTGTTCATGATAGACTGGCAAAACTAAGGAAAAATAAAAAACAATAGTATTGAAATATATTTTTATTCACCAATCAGAATTGACATAGAGCATAGCACTAAAATGCAAGATTAATAAGATGAGAAATAAAATAATCAGGAATTTCTGAAATTCTTCACAGACAACAGACCTGGAGTTTATCAGTGCTGCCCATTTGTCGAAATACAAAGGAAATTCTTGAATCTGATACATGGAGAAGTTTTGGTTGATCTTCACTGTTGAACTTTATATACAAGTTTTGACCAATTCTGTTTGTAAAGGTCATGAATGGTCGGATAGATATTACCTACAAAACAATAATGTGTTAAGAATATCAAGAAGTAGAAGGCTAGTAAATCCAGTGAATAGCCAAAGTACCTTTGTGGGAACAGATTGGTACGGGCATGGCTTTGTAGACACAAAAAGCCGCAAGCAGTTATCATCACCATCATAGGCATAGAGATCCAGTGATCCATCCTGACAACCAAAAGAGAAAAAGTATTCATAGAAGAATGTTTGTTAAAATTGATGATTTGATTACTACATTGCAGTGATAGTTACCATGTCACCCAATGGTGAAAGATCTTTAATGGGCCCAAAGCGCTGTTCCATGCCAGATTGATTGATTGATACAGCAAGTCCCAGCAAGTTAAAGTTCAGAGCAGAAGCAATCGTATGACCTTCATATAATTCCTCTTCAGTTATTTCACCAAAAGTTACCTCACTGCTCTTTCTGGACCGAAATGGAAGAGCAATCTTCTGCAATGACTTGTTCCCAACCAAATTTACAAGCTTAAATGTAAGTGGCGGACATTTGGCAATTGAAAACCAAAATGGAGCATACACTCTAATAATCTTTGCTAAATGTGGTTGATCCTTATCACAGTTTTGCTCAATAATCAGCTGAACAATCCTGAAAAATTCATTAATTTTAGGACACTTTAGGCAAACCAAAACATATATTTCTATGCAAGAGCAATCCCGTGCATTTCATTAATTTTAGAACACTGCAGGAAAATCAAAATATATATTTCTAGCAAAGACAAATGTAATAAACAACAAAAAGGTTGCTATAACCTTCCGGAGATTGAACTTCTTAAGCTCATTGTTTTAGACGGATTTCCACAAGGTTGAGATATGAGAACCGCTTCCTGCACAAGAGGAGGAACAAAATTTGAAAAGGAAAGCACGTAATAACTGAGAATGAATATATACGATTGTTAACCTTGAAACCTTACATGTATTGGCAACCATCCTTTTTGTGGAAGGAGTGATAAAAATAAAGGTTTTCTTATATCAGCATTATGGATCTCCATAGATTCCCCTGGATTAAATATACCCCTATGACATGCAACAAAATGGCCACTTTCTTGCATTTCAAGAATAGAGTACTCAGCTGTAAGGGGAAGATAATTGCTAATAGACACTGGGGATTTAACCACTAGATGCCAGTCCTGTATTGGGTTCAAATGAATGTCTTTTGCAATCTCTGAGGCTTGTATGCTTATACAAAACCAAAACTTAGGAGAACCATTTGAAGAGGAACCAGTTATCTGAGTGCAGTATAAAAGTTCCTCAGACTCTGAGAGAGACGACACACAAATACCCGACAAGCCTTGTCCTTCTGTTTGGCCAGGCCTATCAACAATGGTACTCCAAGAATACTCTTCAGCAGAATTAATATCAAAAGGCCGCAATTTCAAAACATACATATCAGACTGTGCCAAGTAAGACAGAGGAAGAGGCACAGTGTCTCCAGGTTTGAGTTTTCCAAGAGGGATCTCCTGCTCTGCATTGCCTGCATGCTGCTTCCTACTCCTGATCCATCTCCTTTGCCTAGCATAGTTCACAAACTTCAAAGGATCATAGGACTGAGGCCATTTTAGGCTTTCCACATCAGGGGAGTAAACCCAACCATCAGCAGTACTCACAGATGATGTATCCACGTGCCAATCATCAACCCATTCCCAACCTGATCGTAACTCAGCTTCATAGATATCCTGAATTATTAGAAGGTATAAGAAACCATATTTTCCATCAACCAGAACTTTGAAAAATAAGGTACACTAAAAGGTTTCAACACTTCTAGAATTAATGGATTCTGCAATCTTTAATTTAAATCTTCAAATGATAATAGGACGTAAAAGACCATGAGGGCACTAAGGTGTACCTTTCATTAGGTTTAGCTCAGTTTATAATAGTGTGGTTGTATAATATTTCATATTAAGTATAATATCTGTAGTACCTAACCTATTCCGTTATATAGTGCACAATATTTCTATTGGATAACAATTAATAGTAATAAATCAATTATCTCTAATATATTCGACAAGCCACTACTCAAGAGTAGACAAATAGAAACAAGATGTTTAAGGTGGCATCATAGCACAAAAGAGCACAAATGATACAAGGATTTGCTTCTAATGATTCTACGTGATCGTGAAAACATCATCTATAAAACTGCACCATCTGAGACTAACAGACATGGTCCCAGCATCCCTGCAACTCTAAGATGTATGTCATCCAGCAATTAAAAGAAGAAAGGCTCTCTTTATATCATTGTCACATCACAACTATAGGCTTTTAGTATCAGAAACTTAGCAATTTATCTCATTTGATGCCTTGATCCATTTCAAAACGAAATAAATGCACTGATATCCAGTCATATTCCACATAGCTGCAGCGAAGATAGATCATGCTGGCTGGCAAGCCAATGGTAGAAGAAAAATTTGTATTGGTTACCTGATTGTACCCTCTTCCTGGAGAACTTGAACAGCCAACCCAACCAGCAGTTGGATTGTATGTTTCTGTTTCGAAGAACTCATCCATATGAAGCTTACCACCATTGATCTGTAAAGCTTCAGGTTGATTTGCATAATCGAGTGACTTGATGTCTAAATTAGATGCTTTGGATACAAGGCACAAATCAAGGACAAAGCCTGTATGATTCTGGACAGAGACCAGAGACCTTATATTTACATACCTGTTGCCATCCTTCACACTAACTTCACTAGCTACAACGTCATTCCCTAGCCGCCAACAAGCAGCAGATGCAGAATAGTTTAGTTTCACTGTGGTCCAAGGCCCTGTACCACAAGGACTAATTTGGATAAATCCTGACTTTTTTGTCCCACTATGGAATTCATTTCTGCCCTCATCTTCAGACCTAGATGACAAGATTACTAAGCATCTCAATCTCAAAGATGGCTTCTCATGCTTATCTCCATTGACAGTTATCTGCATGAAAATGAATAACGTTAGAATCACACGTCTTTGGGTGCCAGATTAAGTTTTCAGCAGCTCAAAAAGAGCTTCTCGCGAAACCTTAATACAAATACAAGGAATAGGTGAATGGAAGAATCAAACACTATATTATTCACCTCAGATACTGCTGGGGCTAAGTCTATCCATTTCAAGTGCTTTTGATAATCACACGAATCAAGATTTTGAGCTATCTCAGTTAAAGGAGCTGAAAAGAATCCAATTGGGTCACCTGCAAACAAAAACATTAAGTCAAGTATGTGTAGTCAGTAATATCAGAAACAGATAAAAAGCATGCATACCTTTCCCCATATCAGTCACGACTAATTCCAACAAGTAGTTGATCTGCACAGTTTTTGAAAGTTAGAATATTCGACGAAGAATATTATGATGACACTATGAAAACAATGAACACTGGGTAGACTTCATAAATATTAAGAAAACAATGAATATGAATTAGGTGATAAAGGAAGTAAGGTGCATTATGAATAAACATTCATATAAAATGATATAGCATATATTTTCGCTAATAGGAAGAGAGAGAAAAAGGTAAGGCAGAAGAGTTATCAAATACTTGAAATGATATGGCAAGTTTTCACCTACCTGGGAATCAACTTTGAAGAAAAATGTCTCACTCCAATTGACCAAACGAAACTCAGAAGAAGAGGAATTAGAGATGGCTCCACTGGTACGTGCACTTTGTTGATGAGGCAGTGGATTACCACCAACACCTTGGTCAGCGGTAAGACGGATTGCCACAGTGTAAAGATTAGAAGTCAACCCGCCAACAGTAGGGAGCTACATAAAAGGAAAATAAGATAAGTGATTGATGCATAAATCCATAATCTGACAAAAGGGACATTCGAACAAAGAGTCATATAACCATCTTGAAAAGGAGGTCAGTAATGATAAAATTAGATAGTTAAAAAAGTATATATCATCAACAAAAACATGTAGTAGTCAAATGCAAAATCATATTCGAACAAAACAATAGAAGTATCGTCTCAAAATGTACGTTGTCAAATGACTGAATTTTTCATCGCCTGCTTTTAATTTCCACGATCAAATTCAAGTGTAGCATAGAAATTACCAATTAGAAAAAAGAAAGCATATAAATTATTTCGAATCATACAGCTCTAGCTAGATGCTCTATACTCCATCAGAAGTGCAAGTACCTTAAGCCCCAAGGACACCTATGTGCTATGAAATATACCTGTGCATCCACCACAACAACTGTCACCAATGTTCTAACTTTTGCGCAAAGCTCTCCTTTTATGTGAGAGTCCAACATATTTTTTGAGACAGGAACCTTCACCAGTTTCGCATCCCCAGCTGGCATCTTTATCACATGTGCAAGGCCCCTGCTTTCAGTTGTTCGAATAAAAATGTCCCGACCAAGTTTGTTCTGCGGAACTATGTAATAATGTTTCTTATGATGAACATCAATGATTGACTTAGGACCACGAGTAAGAGAAAATTCTTCCTGTTAATAAGCACAAACTTTAGCAGATATAAGAATAAATCCAACATAGATCATGAAAGCTAAGATGAAACGAGAAAGTTAATTCCCAAAGAAGAAAAAAAAAAAGCTCATGAAGGGACAGAAATAATCAGAAGGCCAAGAAATTACTCTATTTTTTCCATAGTCCTGTGTGTGGCTTAGATTATTCCAGCTTGCATAAGATTGAAGAACCATATTCGTATTAGACACTGAAACATTGATATTAAGATCCCTTGTTGAGGTTAAGCGCAACTGAGAAGCTGCTCCATGGGCATTGAGATCATATTGGTACCTGCAAAGTGTATACAGAGCACTAAGAGTAAAATTTATGTAAGAATACATGAATCCAACAAATTCTTTGGCATTTTTCATGACGGTGTAGTTTGCAATCAAATTCATGATGGCACAGATTGAAATATAATCATTATCAAATATATGTTCTGTATTTGGGACCTGATGTACTATGTGAGAACAAAAAATCTAATAAACATGTAAATCTTGAGGTCTGTGCCAAAGAATACAGGTGTACTACCAAACAACAAAAAACCATATCATGTACATTCCCTTCCTTCTGTAAACATTTATAGAATGATAATATGACATAAAAAGACGTCACCTTAGGAATCCATCAACTGGCTCAATGAGAGGTTCCCATGTGTCATACTTGTCGTTATATGATCTCGCAGCCAGAGAGAAGTTGACCGTCGAATTCAAGTAGTCAGCTCTTCCGTGCAAACTGAACCCTAGTCCAGCAAGTGATAGATTGAATAATGGAACCATCTGTGAAATACAGGAGTAAAACTTAGTGCCAACAAAAAAAATGACATCACACATCACTGAATTCAGAAATCCATCTCCAAGTGTACAAGAAACAAGCAGCTAATGATAGCATTACTACTTGTTTAAATAAATTCTCAACATTTTAGTTCTTTCATTTAATGGTGAAGCTCCCTTATACATACTCCAACAAGTACTCATTCTTTGAGATACTGTGTTGATTGATACTGACAATAAAGTTGCTATAGTTCCAACTTGTCATCTGAAGAAATGATTGGAAATTCGTTTACATATATTATCTTTTTTTTGAAATATACATATATTATCTTATCAGTGCCAAATTAAAATGTCCATTTGAAAATATATGCCGAAAATTTGTAATATAAGTCTATCAAAATATTTGATTGCACCTATGTGTTGCGAAGGTTTCAATCTTGATGGATATAATTGAGATCTCGGATTGAAAAAACAAAGTGGTTATCTCAATACAAACAACTCACAAAATAGATTTGCACACATCCAGTTAATATGCTTCAGGGACAAGAGCAACTAATTAATCATTTTGGTCCCTTTCCTTGTATTCTAAAAAACTATAGAAGTAGAGAAGAAACATAAAATCCTAAATAAGTATGATTTTTAAGAAACATTAAAAGTTTTTAAATTATCATTATTAGATAATTGATATAGTCTGTCACGATTGTATTAAGCAGCAAGGAGTTAGCAAACAGTTGAAAGTGAAAGCCCCACTAAGGACTCTGTACATTATGCAAAAAGATTGCTTTTCAAAATGATCTCATTCTTAGAAATTAATTCCAAAAACAATCAACTGGTCCTTTTCCCCAACATTCTATCAACAGAATTTCTCAATGGCTAGAATTAACTTTGAGCTTTAATAATATAGTTGACGATTCTTGAGACATTTATATATTGAGAATAATCAAACTCCGGGGAACATTTGGAGCTAAATTTAAAGCCTAGGGCAATTCGATTAAACCACAAACTGCCTCCATGACATCAACCCAAAAAGAATTATGTTATGTATGAAAAGCAGCAAATTCTAATTTCTGATAGTGTCAAGCAAGACCATAGAATCACACGTGTCCCATTACCTAAAAGTAACATGCATCAAAATATCAACATGAAATCTGGGTCTCTAAATTATTGCAAAATATAACTGTGCTCTCTTTAGAACTTGACCAAGGGTAATACTGAAGGCATAAAAGCTTGATACTCTATCAAATACTTCGAGCAATTGAAGTTCACAAGCATGATGAGCAATTAGATGAATCTGGAATGATTTCAATCAAATCACCATAAAAGGAAGCTACAAGGAACAGAGATCCTCACCAAACCACCATAGTCATCAAACACAGCTGCAGAAAATGTTCTGATTTCTGCATCAACAACAGTATCATCAGCACCATTCGGCACATTAGGATCTGCCAACTTTAATGCAAACCGTCTTGGAGGTCTTTTGCAACCACTCCGAACAATAAAAGTCCCTAACTCATTTCCAACTGTCCAAATGCTAAATGATTCTGAAGTAAACTTGGTATCAGTTGTGTCCCATGCACTTTCCTCCAAGAACTGATCCCCAACTACCATATCAGTGCGCAAGCATCTTAACCTACTGAAATCATATTGCTTTGGTGAACCCTTGCATGCCACACAACCCAATGAAACAAAGCCAGGAGGGGCTTGAGGCATCCAGAAGGAGATATTCTCCATTCCCCTTTGTCTCTTAATTTGTCCAACAAGTTGGTAATCTAGAGGAGGTCTGAAGAGTTCCTCATCACCAGTATCATGAAGGACAACACAAGTATTTGGAGGTTCATACCTATATTTTAAAATATTTGCAAAGGTTAGTTTTCTTTGCCATTGAGATAAGGATATAACTACAGTAGTTAAGCACCACATACCCTCTAACAGCAATATCACCTAAAAACACCATTCCTTGAGGGACTACTGGACGCCATATCGATATTTTCTTCCTTGAATTTGAAGCCCGGTTCCACCAGATCAACTGAAAGCTAGCAACAGCCTCAAAACGTCGACCAGAGCTTATAGCTGTAGATCTTTCTGATTGCACCGCATCAACATGACTAGAAGGAGAACCTACATCAATATCTTTGGATAATGCTGGAGGAGATTCCTGGAACCTAAATTTGACATGGCGCAATTCATACGCTTTAGCTGTTAAGCTTAGAGTCAGATGATCAGATGGCAAAAAGGTACCAACAGAATTGTCCACACGCCAAAAGGCCACCACCGAAGAGTGTCTGAAGTATAACAAGATGAGAAAAATGGTTATATGTAATTCTTTAGGTTTTACATTGTTCTACCAAAAAGTAAAAGGGCAGATATGTACATGAGATGACTAAATGTAACAAGATAAGTTTTTTTTTTTTGTTCAGACGTCTTTCACTGGTCCAAGTACGGTTCTTACAGGAGGAAATATTAGCAACAGAAATTAGACCACCAACTCCCAATTTACAGACAAGCACAAGCCCACACACAGGGCAAGCACATTCACAGACACATGCATAAAGTGCACATGAATTCAGCAATACACTCCCCACAAGATGCATAAAATTAAATAAATTCAAAACCACAGGACCAACTGTTTGAGAGCTAAGAAAGCCAAACACATAACAACTGGAAATTAGAAAATGCGAATTCAGCACAGCTAACTAAGGACAAAGGGCAAGAAATTGGTAAGCAACACTCAACTCTTAAGGGCAGAAAGGAAGAAAAATGGTTCCAAAAGTACGATCCACTATCATTCAATCATTCTACAATTTACTGAGTAAATTTCTAGAAAGTTGCTTCCCAAGGATAATAAGATTGTTGTAACCAGTAAATATTCCAAAATAGTTCCACTTTTAGGCCTGTAAATGACTATGACAGACATGAATTTCAAATAAAATGCCTTAAAAAATGAGTTCAATAAATTGCCAACAGACTCTACATATGAACTGAGATGTATTCATACATCCACGTGAATTTAGGCATATTTCCATTTGTTATTGAGTGCATAATGTGTAATATGTTAATGGGAAAGTAATTGATAGTCAGGAATCTCCACATACAGATTGTTAGAGGAAATGGTAATACAATCCCTCAAGGCAGATGGGGAAACTAAAGAAGCCAAAATGCAGAAGGTAGAAGATGGAGATGGTTGTGTTTTGCCCGGGGACACCACACAGCCCAATGCAACATATCCTCCAGGTGGCTCAGGGAACCAAACAGAACAATAGCTTTCTGCCTCATTATCAGAACTTTTCTCAGAAGATGAAGGTGGCCAGATTAGCTTAAAAGATTTGGGTCTTCTAACTCTAGCAAGATTGCTATTTACAGCAAGAACTCCTCGTGTGGGAGGCTTGTCCCTGCAGCATTGACGCAACAGTCAAGGGAAGTAACTACAAGGAGTATATCTTATTAAGAAAAAACGGTAAAGAGTTTTTACTGACAATGGGGTCAAACAGTCACCAAGAACTGCAAAACCAGGAGGTGCACGAGGTCTCCAAAAGGCATATACTTGGTCATTGTACATGTCTGCAAAATGCCAGAAATGGAATATATTAATGGTTTAATATTTCTGTATTTTGAATTTTTGATACAAAATTTGGAAAAGAATTGGCTTTATAATGTACTTTTGATTGTGCCAACTTTGTCAAATTGAGAACAAGTAATTGTCATCTTCTTAGATGTCATCCTCAAAAATGCCAATATATCTTCCTCAACTGCTATAAACAATCTCAAGATGCTAAATGTGAAATTAACATATATGTCTGAAACAGACAAATGTATGTTGGTCTTCCCAGAAGCATTTGAATACTTCACAGAGGCATCAAAAGGCTCCAAAATCCTGATTCCATTACTCTCCATCATCAGACCAAGTGCATTTGCAGTCATTTCCATTGTATCACCTTTCAAAACAAGCCTGAAAGTGACAAAATACATCACAGGCATCTTCATCATTTTTCTTTCCCAAGCTTCTCCAAAACTAACCATTTTATGTTGTAAAATTTTGAAAAATCAAAGTCAAACTTCCTTCCACAAGACTCCATCTTGTCATGCCCATGGAATAGATGGATATATAAATTTGCAAACAACTGAACATGTGGCTCAAACAAGCAATCCTCAAAGAATTTCCAATTCCTAATGATCAGTACAACAGTTTTTAGGTCAAATATTCAGCATACAATGTGTAAGAAGTTATTGAAGCAATGTAAAAAGGAGATGGGACTACAGCCTTCAACGACAATTACTATGGGTGACAATCGCTTTGCACTTTGTCAACTGAGGAGAAACAGCAATGAAAATATGAATTTATGAATCACAAACAAAATGAAATAGATGTTTGAAATATGCAACAACAAATTATGATACTCATGATATTACACCTGTTAAAAGATTATCTGATCATTCTTGGACCTTATTAACAACTTAAGCTTTAACAACTAGTAGCCAGAACCTACGAAACTTGTAAAACCTGGCTGTTGGAATTTGAATTTTAGGATGACATTCCAACTTAGGTTGTTGGAATTTTCAAGTTTGATATAGCTTGATTTTAGGGTCTGGTTGCTGGATATTCAGGTTTTAAGTGCTGGAATTTTGGTGAGGTATACAAATAATCGAGGGTAGGGAACTAGAGAACCACTCCAAAATCTACAAATCACTCTTAGAAAGAAGAACACCATACTTCTAAATGAAAACTCAAAATATAAAGAAAATTCAAGTTTTTTTACAGTAAGACTGAGCATAACTCTTATTCTAGTAGTAAAGGAATTCCCAACTAAACTATCAAAAATAGAACTGAATCCTTTCTAATAGGAATGATTTATTCTTAAATCAGTTTAAGCATAACTAAGACAATATATCTAACTTATTATCACTTCGTATGCAATAAGGAAAACCTAATATGACTGTAAATGGATCTTCACACTGAAATATAAAGTTGATGGATCACTATAAACCATGGTTAGTTGCTAAAGAGTACATATGGGATTGGTTACCAAGAGACATTTGCTCCAATGACAAACATGAATACTCTAAGGATTTGTTATCCTTCGCAGCTCACTTCGACTTGCAACTTTTGCATATGATGTAAATGATGAAGTTTACATGAATATCCCACCAGGCTTTGAAGAGTACATGGGTAATAAAGTTTGAAGGTTGAAAAGGGCTCTATATAGGTTCAAACAATCTCTCAAAGCATGATTTGATAGATTAGCTAAAGTTATGAAAGGGTTGGGGTATAAACAAAGTCGAGGTGATCACACTCTCTTCATCAAGCTCACGGCCACAAGAGCAGTGATTGTAATTCTAGTGTATGTTGACGATATTATTGTGATTAGTGTTACAAATTATGTATCTATAGTTGTAGATTGTATAGATTATAGGCATGATTACAGGGATACAATTTAGTTTCTTGCCTAATTAGGTATTGAATTGTCAGTATCTATATGGACCTCCATTCACTATATAAAACACAATTGAAACATTCTACCCTTGGCATTTCACAACTAGAAATGATGAAAAGAAAAAGGAGAATTGAAGCAATGACTCATCAAGAATTTGAGATAAAGGAGCTTGGGGAAATTGAACTACTTCTTTAGTATCGATCTGGCATATTCCACAAAAAGGATCTCTCATCATAATAGTATATGATTGTATCTCTTGATGGAGGCGGGAAAGATTGGTTGCAAATTGGTCTCTACTTGACCCAACATGGCATACTTAGTGAATATAGTTAGCTAATTCATGTATCATCCAATAGAGCAACATCTACATGATGTGTATAGCGTATGCATTACTTAAAAGTCAATCCAGGGAAAGGAATTATGTTTAGGAGGAATGATCATCACACCTTAAAAGCCTATACTAATGCAAAGTATACAAGATCTACGGTGAACTGAAGATCAATCACAATTTACTATACTTTCCTTGAGGGAATTTCGTGACTTGCATAAGCAAGAAACAACATGCTATGGCTAGATCATCAACATAATAAAATTTTAAAGCAATTGCTTAAGGCCTATGCAAGTTTTTGTAACTGAAAATTATTCTGTATGACTTGAAAGTTAAGTAGGAAGGTCATATGAATCTTTATTGTGAGAAAAAATCAACCATCAATAATGCCCATAACCCTATTCAACATGATAAGACGAAGCATATTGAGATTGATAGACATTTCATCAAGGAAAAATCAGAAGAAGGGCTCATATTCACGTGATGTTCTAATGAAAGGGATAAACAATTGAAGTTTTCATGATATTATTTCCAAGTTAGAAATAGAAGACATCTATTCCTCAACTTGAGGGGGAGTAAAAGTTTTAGAAATAAATTTCTTGATATCCCAAATATTCTAACATCCTATGAGACTGTTTCCTGTTCTAGGGATTGTGAGATCTTAGAAGATTAATTCCAATCCTAGTAAATGTTTCCTATTTTTCTCTTATAATAAGATGTATATAACCACGTAACTAAGAATCAATTGTAAGAAAAATTATTTTCCTATTCTATTTTGTGCCAAAGTGGAATGGATAGAATCTAACAACTGATGTAATACCATAAGGTTCGTGATACAGAGTTTAAGTATGCCACATTAATGGTAGGACTAATTCACATATCACTTGGTAATTCGATAAGCACTAGCACTTATCTTCTTGAGGGTCTTATAAGGTCCAACACTTCTTGAATGAAGCTTCTTATATTTTCCCTTTGCGAACATTCTGGACAAATTCTTACCATACCCCCCTTCACTGAATTCCACCAATCAACAATGTTGATCAACATGATCTTCTTTATGAGTCAAATTGCCAGTTATTATATTTGATCATAACTCGTCAAAGATATCCCTCATGCGCTATGCAAAACCTTAAACTTTAACACTAAATCTTGGTGTTTGTATTACAAGGAACCAATAGGTTTCCCTTATTGAATTCCTGAAACTATATCAAAAAGACCCTTACGATTAACCTATTTATAGAACCACTGTACACAAATTCAGCCATAGAAAGAATTAAAATTATTCACATTATCCCCAACCAAGCATCTTCAGAAGTCCCCCAAGCTTCTATTCATCAGCTCCATTTACCCTTCAGTTTGGGATTGGAAATAACTTGAAATTTTAAGCTTAATGTTCAATTTTTTCTTGGAGTTCCCAAAACTAACTAAAAATAAAGTTCACATCGCAATCAGAGAAAATGAATAAAGCTAATTGAAATGCATCTTAGAGGCTATAAATGCTTTTCATTGTTAGCTCCTTACGGATTTCTGCATTTAAGTCGTTTTTGTAACGAGATAAATTGTTGTTCAAATTCCATTCCTCATCTAAGTGTTTTGAGTTGATCTTGGAGATCATCTTGGTAATGAAATCGTTAGCATTTTTTCGATAAATTCAGCTTAATCTCTTCCTAAGCAACAATTGATAGTTGGCTGATTTTTTGAGGTCTATCCTCTATCGATCTCCACCAGATTTTAGAATGTCCAACTAGCTCCATCTTTGGAAATTGGACTTTTCAATTTGAAATGTTGTACCAATCAAAGAAATCTTACATTGTTGTTATCCAATCCAAGAATGGGTGCAGATCCATCTTTTCCACAAAATCAAGTGCTTCAACACAAATTTTTTTAGTAATATCATCAAGTATTTTATGTATTTCAGCTCTATCATAGCCTATGAAGTCTCACATATGCTCTCCAGGTGTTATTGGTCGGTTTATTTGTCTTGAATCTCTCGGTTGGCATTGATTAGGATAACCCCACTCATTGTTCTCGTATTTCACTTTCTCCACCCTTAATATCAAGTACAGTTTGTTGTCTTGTGTTATTGTTTAGACCATTTCTTGGAACACCTTGTGTTGAGGGTCACCAAAATCCAACTTATTAAAAATTTTCAGAAGTATCTTATCTCACTCTTGGTCACTAAGTAGTCTTCTATATGCCCTTTTGCTACATATTGTCATTATGAACCAAAGCTCTTATACCAGATTGATGTAGGAAAGTTAAAGACACATCAAAACTAGTTCCTAGAACCTATAAAACTTATAAAATCTGGCTGCTGGAATATGAGTTTTAGATTTGGGATTTCAGCTTAGGAAGTTGGAATTTCAGGTTTGAAATAGCTGGAATTTTAGCATCTAATAGCTAGAAATTTACGTTAGAAGTTTAGGGTTTTGATTGGTGTAAATTCAGGCTATAAGTGTTGAAATTTTAGTAAGGTAAACATGTAAGAGAGGATAAGGAACCAAGAATCACTTCTAGAGTCAAAGAACCACTATTCGAAGAAAACATCACAGTTTTTAATTGAGAACTCAAGTTTATAAATAAAAAAAACGAATCAGGTTTTTATTATTGAAGAGCTAAGAACACATAAATATAGAAAAATCTTAGAACCCTTATTCTAGTAGTAAAGGGATTTCCAACTAAGCTATCCAAAATAAAATTGAATCTTAATTCTTTATTTTTAAATAAGTTTTAAGTCATAAAAAACCAGGACAATATATCTAACTTATTGCTACTTCCTATCCAATAACAAAAACCTACGGTAAAGTAACTTCAACTCTTGTTGCCACACAACTTAATGCCTGTGGTTAAGTGATTTTCCTTCTTTTATTTCTTTTGTAAACTCTAAACTCTTTTGCATCAAGCAGTACAGCCTTTATAACTTGGAGGTGGATCAGTAGTGAATATTCACTTTGTAAGAAGTAGTGGGCAAGAATACTGATTAAACCACTTTTGGACCTACAGGTTAAACTTTGAGACTCGATAGTGTCTCTTCATCAATAAAATCACATACATAACCGCTAATTCCATACTCCAACATAAAAACATAATAATCAGATAAAACATCTATAGTGGACAGTAAGCTCTATGAAATTAAGTGCAGAATATCACAAACAAAGATGAAGAGACCTGGAAAAGGCATCCAGCTGTGCATGCAAAAGTTTATTAGAAAGAATAGCTGACACTCCCACATCTTTTGATGTACTGTAAAAGGTAAGCTCTGGACCAATAGCCTGCAAAGAAAGATGACAGTTACAGAGTACGACAAGGTAGTCTATATAACACCAAAGCACTGAATTGGATAACATGGATATAGGGAAAAGAGAAATAACTCATATTACTCTACAATAGGAAATAAGGGGTTTGGATTGGACCTTCCGACAGTCATTTCTCTCAAATTACATTTGGAAAATAACTAACATAATAAAAGATCACTGGCAACCCCATCGCCACAAATCAAATGATAAGAGTATAAGAATTAATCACTAGGAACAAAAAGGCAGTGTTTCGCCTTTTCCACAAGTATCAATTTTTCAAGCATCATCATATATCCAAGTTCACATATGTATTAAAAATTATTGGTGGCCATACCCAATCTACAACTTTCTGAGTTATTAAATCTCCTCTGATAAAACTAGTCATAGAAACATATCACGGAATACCTTAGATTTTGCAATCAAGGTGTTGCCAAACAAAACATAAGGTTAGGATTGAATAATGTAGAAGAGAAAAATTGAAAATAGAATGACTAGTTAATTTTAGCCCATTATAATAGAGAGATAATACAAGCTAATATTTATTTGACAACAATACTATTCTACATTGAAGATATTAGAGATTTAGTATTTATTATTGCAAAGATGAGCTTTAGTAGTATGTCAAAGTAAAGGAAAAAGAGATGAGAGAAGGAAAAGGAGATGAGAGAATAATATATACAATCTTTTGTGCTTTGACATTAAGGCTTATATTCACAAATAAAAAGATCAAAAGGGTACTGAGGATATGTCATTCATTAAGTTTATCTTGTCTACATAATATAATATGTTTGAACAATACCTAAACTACTTCAATAAAAGATGCATAGAGTGCATAATCATAGTAATGCAATTGTAGAATATATAAAAGCATGATCATGAATCTTGCAAAATAAATGGAAACAAGTATCTTCAAATTGTTATGACAAAGTAGTTAGTAGGGGTCATAAGTCCCATATTAGTAAGGAAATTATTTATGATTTGATTAGACATGTATAAAAAGATACTAAGAAACTAAATCAATAATATAAAGTTTTTGTACCAAGCATTTACATGGTGTCAGAGCCATAACAATTGAAAGCTACTAAATATTTCAGGATAGGAGATAAATTAGTCGACATGCTCACTAAAGCTTTGGCCAAAATGAAGTATGGTATTTGTAATTAGCTAGACATAACTAATACTTATGCTCCAACTTAAAGAAGTGTTAACGAGTTATTAATTTGACCATACTGTTTAAACATCAGAAATACAACATATGATTCTTTTTTTGTTGTTAATTGGACCATACTGTTTACACAAATAAAACATATGACTTTTTTTTCCCAAAACTAAATATTAAAAAGCACATCCCTTTTTAACATAACACATTTAGACATTAGTACGCATATTTAGCACAGTAAAAGACACAATAAGCACGACTAAAAGACTCAAAGTGATGTGGACATGCAACCCAATTAAAAGGATCATGCAATTTAATTCCTTTGTTTAACTTTAAGTTACATATTTTCTTTATTTAATGAAGAATCTTGTGTTTTAGATTTTCATTGTTTAATTAGGAATCCTTATTCAATTAGCAATCCTACGTTTTAGTAGTTTCCTTATTCAATTAGGAATCCTGCAAGGGTTTCTATTTATTGCCTGTAAATATGTAGTCTCTATTTCTTTTGAAAGACAGCCTTAATAAATTGCAATCTTTTATCTCAATTTGAGTTTACATTTCAGCATTATGAAAATTGTTTATCAAACCCTAGAGGCATAGTTGATTGCTAGCTTCATTTCACGATAATATTAAAGTGAAACACTCGCCCAATCTAATGGTAAGTGCAATGATTCTTATGACAAAGATCAGAGAACTGAGAGCTTGCAATTTGTCATCCAAGTCTAATAGCATTAAAAGTTTTGGAGTAATGATTGGATCTCAAATCCCAGCATATAGAATGATCCTTTAAATAAATTAAGGATGGATTTGACGCTAGCTTTAGGTTCCAACAAAACTAGAATAACGGAAGGCCATATATCAAAGAAGCTCCAAGTAACATAAGATCAGCTTGAACTGTGCTGAACCAGCTAGGTGCTCACCTTAAAAGAACAATAGCATAGTATAAGCTTTACATTAGGCTGCAAATAGGAAGACCATCCAGTCTAACCCTCGTAGAAGGTGACTGGCATGACCCTAACTGATGGGATTTGAACACAACTTGCAAGCCAGCTAATAATTAATTCCTTGCACCAAAGCGAACGAAATATCCTTAAAGTATTCGTCGGGTAAAATGACAACATAATAATTATAGAATCAAGATCAATTTTTTAACAGAAAATTAAGCTTATAACACTAAAAACTTGATAACAATTGACATATATAAAGGAGGCAAAAACACACAAAACTCATTTTCTATTCGCACATCGGACCACTCCTTTTCACTCAAAAAGGAAGATAGAGAAGTCTGATAAACCCAAGGAATGCTACTTGACAGCATACTCTTAGTTAAGTAAACAAATAAAGTAAACGAGAATAAGAATAATGACCTGTAACTCAAAGATTAACTCAGCAGATCTGTCAGTGGCAGCAGGATGAGATGGTAAGCGAACAGCGCTATTCCTTGGGAAGTCTCGATTATTAGTTTCGTAATCTCCCTCCAAAACAACATTATCGTCCCTTGAAGCTGAATACCCACTATTGCTTCCCAAAAGAACACAAGAATCCAGATATTGTCCATTCTGCATCGACAAAATTCAAGATGTAGACAGTTACTAGGAACCACAACTCTCTGTAACCTAGATCTTTTGTGCTCTAGACTGTATATATATTTATATAATGAAATCTCTCAATTTTTCGAAAAAATTCAAGAAAATGTTTATCCATAGCTACATTAACCAAAAGAGTGAATAAATATGAAATAAAAAAAATACCTTGATAACAACATTTCTGAACTGCAATCTTTTTCCACTTCCCACATATATGATAGCCTCCTTGCTCGGTGCAGAGAGACCAAATCCCTGCCTATCCTTCAGATGCAGTATTCCACCATTCCCATCATAGATGTAATGATCAAATCTTTCACTATCAGCAATGAGATATCTCAGAGGAGAAAGCGAGAATTCAGCAGAAGTTTGTATGTAGACTGGCTCGTCCAGAACAACTGCATCAAACTCATAAGACGATTTATTACTCTCTTCATCTGACAGCAGATTACCAACTGTTGGAACAAAAAATTCGACCACTGCCAGAAGAAAGTCTAGTGCAACAAGCAGTTGTGGTCTCTGGACGCAGAGACAAATGACTGTTGAGTGTTGAAGAAACTTTGCATCAAGTATAAGCATGGTAGGAACTGGTCCACTCTCACTTTCTTTGATGATTTTTGCAACACTTCCCTCATGGGTTTCCTCATCATTCAAAGCATAAGATGGACTACAACCAATTGCTTCAGGCCTTCTTATAGCCAATCTATATTCTTCATCGATTCCAACACGATCATCAATTAGAGTAAAGCCCTTAAGTGTTGCCGAGAGAAAACCATCCCCATGGTTATTGGACTTATACAGGAGCCATGCACCACTGACCTGCACCAGATCAGGTTTAAAACTACAAAGAAAAATCTGATGCAGTCGACAGCAAATACTAAATCAACAACTAAAAAATATTTACAAGAAACCTCAATCAGAGCCCAGATAAAGTAACTTTTGAAGAAAATTGATCCTTGAGGGTAGTTTATGAGAGAAAAACATATATAGCTATTTTACCAAGACAATATGGTAAACAGCACACAAAAAGATATTTAAGTTACATAGGAAAAGGAAATACGAGCACTACATATGATTCCAATCAATCAAACCAATGACTGATTGGTAGTACAAAGAAGGAAAAAGGAAGTTTCTGACCACATATTTGAATGAAAAAACTAATATGAACAGATTAAACTTACCTGTATGGTAGCCAAAGATGCATCTTTTGTCAAGCCAGGATGTAAACACAACTGAACTAGATTGACTACAACTGAAACCTTCAGCGATATCCAGGCATCCACACTTTGGCTTTCAGATTCAATACCAACAGGATGCTGTGGATCAATAGATTCGACTGCACCACCATTAGAAGTCACAGTGTCATGGTTCAAAGGAGGCATCAGACGTGGAGTCTCAGAAATATTAGACAGTGCACATTCAGTGATAATTTGGTATTCACTGTTTGAGAGAGCTGCTTTTAGTTCCTCTATCTGAAATAATCACAATGGATACAATTGTAAAATCCAATGTCTTCACAAAATTGCATTTTTAGCATATTACATGATAGCCATGCAATATGAGAAGGAATAACAAATAATCTTTCACAAAAGCACAAGCCTAAATGAACATAATGTCGTACCTTAATTGTAGCTTCTGTGTTTGGCACTTGACGCAAGAGATCTCGAAGTGACCTTTGCATGACAATAGAAATGCCCTTGACATCTTGAATTATGCTTTCACCCAATTCGGTCCCAGTACCAACATTCAAATTTATGTCCTCCACCTAAAAGTCATGTGAAAGATTTGCAAAGTAAATTCCTAAAATCCTAAACATTTATAATAAGTGAGATCTTGCCATTAATATATGCTGAAATACTTGATTAATCAAGCCGCCCACTCTTGGATATATTAATTAAAATGGACTTGCAAACCATGTGGACCATTATTCTTACCTGAATTGTCAGTATTTCAAGATGAACAGCACCCATATCACTCTTACTTCCCTGAAGCCACTGAAAGGTGTTCCGCACAGTTATATGGACCACATCAAGCTTCAAATAGCTGTCAAACAAATTTTAAAGTCGATTCATTAGACAAATTAAGACCACTACTAGTATGCATCCGAATACACTGAAGTAACTGCACATAAAAATTACTGCCCACTCACTCAGGGCTGTCTGTTCTTCGGGGCATTAATATTATAGGTTTTGTAAGTGAAAGATCCAACTTAAAAGCAGGTGATCCTTCAATTTCGCTGGTGGTGAACCATTTCTCAGAATTTGTCACTTGATCTTCCAATTTGACAACACTCTTTGAGTTTTCAGGCACGAGACTCGTAAAGTAACTCACAACCTGAGCATTAAGCTTCAGACATGAAATAACAAGTAAAGTGACAAAAATAGTAAAAATTATTCATCATACCTCTTGAACAAAGCGATTTAAATATACTAGACGAACTTCTGAAAGCTGACCAAAAAGACTGTAGTCATATCCTTCATAGTCTTCATCATCAACATTAAATGAACTGAACATCAGCTGGATAATACAATTAGCATGTTAGTAAAATACCCAGTTTAAGAGAATGACTTAAAGAGCACATAAAAGTATACCAAACTGTTAAAAGACACTTAAAATGCAATCGATAAAGAAGCTATTAATAGCTCAAGAGGAGATCCTTATTCATTACATTGAAGCTCATTACAATGATCCAACTGATGTTCAATATGGATAGAAGACCACTATAAAGGAAAGAAGATTAGCTTACACTTTTTGGTGAAAAAATAACTAAGGAAAAAAGGAAGTTCACATATTACCTCAACAAAAGACTTGCCCCCCGGATTTCTCATGTCACAGATCCAAAAATATGAATGACTGCCAGAAAGACTATCATCACTAATTTTAAGATTTCCAAGGGAAGCTTTTATGCTAAAAGAGCTTGGGAACACCTTGTCAGATGAAAAAAAGTAAGTTTGTTAATACAGAGAATTCACATTGCAGGGAAAGAAAAAATGAACTGTAAAGTTGAAGGATAATAGAAAGAAACCATTGAACCTTGATGTCCGCATAAAGATCATCCTGTGACAGAGTAGCCAGTTTAGTTTCATTTTCATTCATGACCATAATCTGAGCTCGGGCCATGTTTAGCATCAGATTGAAAACAATTCTGGATTTTCCCTTCCCTAGCAACCCCTTAGCAACAGGTTCATCCTTAGTTGTTAAATATTGCTCATCAACAATATCTTCTGAAATAATATCATTCTCAATTGGTGGTACAGAATCACTGGTGGGATATTCATCATTTTCATCCTCAACAATGACGGCATTTACGAAATCCATGATGGCAAAAATTGTTGGTCTACGACAGAAGAAGGATAATGTAGCCAAGGTAATAGTGACCTAGAAGCAACATTAGATAAAATCACCAATCAATGAGACACTACTTGAGATCAGGAAGAAATTCCAAGGAAGGAAATACTGTACCTGCATATCAACATTATTGTACAGAGAAGAGCTCTGGTCATAAATCACTATTTGGGCTTTCACGAAACTTTCCAATTCTTCAGTTAGATTGTACTCCATCCTCGGGTGGGCAGTACCCCCAGGCAACAAGCCAGCAATGCGACTAAAACTTGGAAGTTTGTACCATGAGTTTTCAAATGAGAGGGATTTTTGGGAACTCAGATTATCAAAGTCAACCAAATTTTCTGGTGCCTCATAAAATTTGTCATCTCCTTCACTTGGAGTTGAATCACCATCGCCCAGACTCTCCTTCCCATAATGATCAAAGGATGAATATGTATCTCTGCCGTGAATAAATGACCTTGCCAAGAAACAAGGCCGCGAGATACTTCTACGACAAACTAAATCTTCAATCTCAAGAGATTTCAAAACAGTACCAATGAACATATCATTTGCTCTCATTGACAGTTCAACCTAAATCAATAAATGTAGATTCTCTAAGAATCTATTCAAGAAATCAGATTCTCAATAGTTTAGAAATAAGAGAACCAAGTTCAAAAAGTCAAGGTGTTCTGTTCTTTTTCCATTTTGGTTCACTTGCTGTTTGAACATGATTCATTTGAATGGAAGGGTTATTACATGTCATTTGCTCCAAGGCTCAAGTGTCTTTCGTTTCTTTCCTGCCTAATATGTAATTACCATATTACAGCAATCCAGACATCACGTGATGAATATACTAGTCATAAAGAGAGCCCTGACATCACGTGATGAATATACTAGTCATAAAGAGAGCCCTACTGTTGGCAGTTATTCCATTCCAACTTTCATGATACGTCAACAACATACTCAAAATCTGAAAGGGACAGCTACTTAGCTAGTATTTTAAGTATGTAGGTTTTTGGGGTGTATATTTTAACTTTTCATAACATAAACATTTTTTTTTTTTTTAAAAACACTGCCTAAAGAAAGAAGCATAAGCGCTTGTATAAGCATAACTAGAGTAACCATTATACCTGGCCTCCAATTGCTCGAAACTCAAATAAACGACTCTCTTCAGCAAGAAGTACTTTTGCAAACCTTTGATCACCCTAAAGAAAAATAGCCAATAACTCAGACTCAAGAAAACATATGTTAAAAGAAATTCTATGTATCAGATTTACCTTAGGATTGTAATTGAAGCAGATTCTTAATTCATCAAGTGCACCTGTCATAAAAACATGCTCTATTGTCAACGAATCCTGGGATTTAAGGTTGCTGTCGAGTTCAGCTTCTGGTTCCTCAGATTCAGATGAAGTTTCAGAAAGACTAGTGATTATAGTAGAACCCTGTGAAGAAGTCAACGTACAAGTTATTTCGCAAAATCAGCGAACATATTATTAGAAGATGTAGCTAATGTAGATCCTCTCCTATGAAAATGTGGTCAAGATACATATTATCTCGTAATATTATAATCTGATTGTAATCAGATTCTATAGATTAGATAGCAGTATCTTTGAGATAAACATTATCCTAGGATTATCTTTTGTATCTGTATAGATTATCTGGCCTATTCTGTACTCCTATTACTGTATATATGTACTACATTCTCTTAGTAACATAATATAGAGCAAATCAGCTCTTATTCACATGGTATCAGAGCCACATGAAAGAGATAGTGAAACCAAGGAATCAACCCTGGCAAGTCAAGAAATGACTTCCAATCCTTAGGGATCCTCCACAGCAAACCCAAATCAGACTGGAGGTCAATCATTGATGACTTCTAGTCTTGAAGGAGTTTCAGTTGTCATCGTCTCTAACAAACTGAATGGAACGAACTATCAGGAGTGGGCTCAAGCTATGAAACTCTCCATTGGAGGACGTGGGAAGCTGAGCTTTATCGTCGGAGAAGGAAACGTTCCAGACCCAACGAATTCGCAAGTTGCACAACAGTGGGAGATAGACAACTCCATGATCTCATCATGGCTTATCAACGCCATGATACCATCAATCAAACGCACCTTTATGTTTCTGCTAACAACTCGAGAAATCTGGGAAGGGGTGCAACAATCATACTCTGATGGAGAGGATGTATCACGAATCTACGAGATAAAAACAAAGCTGTGGCAAATGAAGTAAGGTGACAGAGAAGTTACAAAATATTGGGTCAAAATGGTAGCATTGTGGCAGGAACTTGACTTTCTGTCGGATGAAGAGTGGAGGTGCAAGGAAGATGCTGTGATGTACAACCAGAAAATTGAAAAAGAAAGAGTCTTTGAAATTTTGGCTGGTCTCAACAAAAAGTTGGATGATGTCCGTGGAAGAATCCTAAGTAGAGTTCCTCTGCCAACAGCTAAAGAAGTTTTTTTCTGAAGTTAGAAGGGAAGTAGCCAGGACGAAAATCATGCTGAAAGAGGAGCCAAAAGAAGAACAAAATGTGTCTCCAGTACCTACTAATGAAGCACCTGCACTGATGTCTCGTGGTGAACCCAGTAAGAAGGGTCATAAGAAGTGATGTGATCATTGTAAATAAAGTGGTCACAACAAAGACACATGTTGGGACATCCATGGAAAGCCTCCAGACTGGAAACCAAAAAAGGAAACAGCCAAGGCTACCAAGTATCCAGTGAAGGGGGAACAGAAAAATCTGAAGATAGTCAAAAACAACAAGATGGTGAACTAAATATTTCACTATGGAAACTATTGGAAATACTAAAGAATCTCCAAAATGACAAACCAATAGAAGACAAGCACAGTTGCTAATGCTACTATGAGAGGTAATATCATAAAAGCTTTTTCATCTTCATGCGGTAGGAAGAAATGGATAGTTGATTCTGGAGCATCAGACCATATGAAAGATGATTATAACCTGTTTCATTCATATTTTCCTGGTGCTGGGCATGAAAAGGTTAAGGTAGCAAATTGTGGTTCCTCTTCAGTTGCAGGAAAACGAGATATCAAAGTAACAGATTCTATGAAACTAAATTCTGTTCTACATGTTCCGAATCTAAAATGTAACCTCCTTTCAGTCAGTAAATTGACAAGAGAAGTGAATTGTAGTGCTCTTTTTTTCCCTACTTAGTGTGTTATACACCTATCATTAGGGAAGATGATTGGCAGTGCTAAAAAGGTAGATGGAGTGTACTACTTTGAAGATGAAGAAAGTCATTCTACTCCTTATAGCTTGGGTAATAGTGTGATTGTT
>JANZLX010000213.1:42969156-42986872 GCA_025531955.1 Erythroxylum orinocense
TTAGACGTCATAGAGATTGTTCAATTTCAATTCAGAAGCCAGGTTTTGTTGCCTGCTATGATTGCTTTGGAAGTTCGAATCAAATAAACAAATGCTTGCTAGGCAATGTTGTGATCTGTTCAAATATTAATTATAAATCAAATACTAATTTGCAAAAACGAACATAATTAAAATTAATAGATTATATTAATTTCATATTTACGTTCAATTAAAACATTTAATGAAGAAATGATTGAAATTATAAATCTTAATTATGTATGAATATGTTAAGTCAAACCACTTATATTCTTAATATTTAGATAGTTGCTAATTTTCAATCTTGATCTGTAATTATAAATTGTTCGATTATAAAATTAAACATAAATTAAAAGGTTCTAATTTATTTAACTACAATTATGAATTAAAATTTAAAAAAACTATTACCAACATATTGGGGATATTAAGCAATTAAAAAGAAAGAATAATTTAAATTTAGATATACTTAATTGAAAAGTTAAAGAAACTTCAAAAATTAAATATGATATATTTAATTTTATTAAGATTATATTGTAATTATATTATTTTAGTTATACTTTAATTATAGATTTTGATTTTAATTAGACTTTTAAAATTTTTAAATTTTAACTTTTTGTAGAAATTGCATGTGTATTGTTTTTTTCGGGAAGTTCATTGAAAATTGCCATGAGATAAATTACTTTTCTCATGCATGGAGTTTCAATGGCCCACGGTTGTGATAGTCACCGCTAAGTCGCTAACAACATCAACGAGGGAGAAGCTCCATCTCGAAAGAGGTGCAAATGTGCAATGCCAAATTGATGGTTTCATACTCTAATTGCAGTCAAAAGGCAAAATGCAAGGCGAGATGGGCGTTATAGTTCTAGAAGTTCCCATTAATTTTAAAGCCTTTTTTAACTAATTTTTTAATTAAAGTTAGTAACAATTTTAGTATCATGGATGTTAATAAGCTAATAAAGCCTAATTTCTTAGATTGGTTTCAGAATTTGAGAACTAAGCAGAAAAAGAAATTGTACAATTATAAGTAGTATGTTTTTTTTTTGAGTTTTAAAGAAAATATAAGAGCGTGCATAATATAATTACATATCTCAAGAAGTTATTCGATGCACAAAGTAAGGTTGAAAAGTATGAGATTTTGAGTGCATCATATCAATATAAATAGTACAAATATCTTTAGAAGAGTTACATGTTCTAAACATAATTGGTTATATTGATAAATTAAACCAATTGAGTTTTGTTATGAACTATAAGTTAAGATATTTTAGAAGCACTAGGAAAAGGCATCAGTCACTCGCTACGTAGCTAATAAGAAAAAAGATTCGTGTCATCTTATTTTGTTAGAGGATTTGTCAGAAATATGTTTCTTTAAATTAATTATGTAATTGTTATGTTTGTTTTCTTTCATAAAGAAAAAAAAAAAGAAGAAGATCCGTGCGTCGAGCTCGGTGAGTCATTACCCTTTTTAACAACATAGGTAGAGGTCTTAGAAAAGTTGGAACTTTCGGCAATGGAGGCGGAATGATAGTAACATGTAGTGGGAAGAGCCTAAGTTGAGGGGCCGAGTGGGTTTTGAGAGGACATTTACTTTGGAAAATGGAGATCATTAACGTTACGTAGCTAATGCCATATTCAATTAAGATTGTGATTAGACTAAGTTTTTCTTTACGTATGTGTTATTTGAGCAATTTTATATTATAATCAAGGGTCAATTAACTTTATATATATATATATATATAACGGGCTAAGCCCAAATAAGAAAACTACAAATGAGTTACACAGAGACTCCAACTGAGTCCACAAATAGTAAGGGAGAAATTTCGGCAACAGGTTCAGCCCCTAATGGCACAACGAGACATGGTGCACTCGCACTTTCTAATTCCTAAAAAGTAATTCGTTGATAATTGTAACCATAGGACTTACCGCCTAACTTTGCGCACTAAAAATAATGGATACCACCAAGGTTGGAGAGGTAGACATGTCTGCCTTGGAATAACCATAGAGCCAAGCAAGAGTCATCCCGTAATAGACTGTTCATAATTTTGCCTGTCAAAATGTGCCGAAGCCCATATTTGCACCAAAGTTCACTAACCAACGACCACTAGCATCGCAACTAGAGAAGATCGTTGTCATGAATTTCCTGGCTAGTACCCCTTCTGAATTTGAAACTACAAGGTCTCATAATCTTGCTAGGTCTAAAATCTCCTCAAATCTTCCGACATAAATAGATGGCTAAGATGGAGTGACACGAAATTGGGTCAAAATTGTTGGTACAGAAATTCACATTCCGTCTAAAATTACTTCTTTGTAGGAAACATTTTGTACAGTGATCTGCGCATAATGTACTCTGCCTGTTTAATAGTGCTCTTGCTAGTTGCAATAACAAAGGATAAGATTTAGGAGGGATTGTGTGTCGTTACTGTCATAAGCCAGGACATGAAATATGATTGCAGAAAGCTGCATAATAAGAATCAAAGAAATCAGTTAACCCACATTGCATCCACTACCCATACATTTGAAAATTTTGTCTTAATTTCTACAGATGAATTTGCCAAGTTTTCTCCATACAAAGAATCATTAAAGTTTTCATTTACCCTCTTCATGTCTATCTTTTAGTCAAGTAAACCGAATACATGTCTTATTACTTCCTCTTCAAAATGGGTCATGTCATTTTGCAAAACATCATCATTTTAGCTCGAGTCCTAAGGTCAATGAGTTTGTTCTCCTTTTAAATTGATTTATTAAGATGTTTGGGGTCCTTAATAAAAAATTTATATGCATCCGAATTAGATACATATATTATTTCTAATTATATTTCCGACTTAAATTCAATGGATAACATGTAAAATTTATGTTAGGAGTGTTAAAAAATTCATAATATAAAATGATTAACAATATTTTAAAAATGAATTAAAAATTTTATTAATTAAAGGGCTAAATAAAAAATAATGGTAAGATAAAGGATTAAAACTATGTTTATTTTGATATAAATTGTTATTAATAAATTACAAATTTATCCAAATTATGTATAATTTATAACGAATGCATATTATTATATTTAAATAATAGAAAAATGTGTCAAATATGTTATCTCATGTAATTAAGATATTTAACATGAGTAATTCAATATAGAACATTTAAAATTAAAGAAAGAAAAACTATTCCACTACCTGTTTATGATTTTATCACGATGAGATTGTTTTTAGGTTAAACATGTGAAGATATCTTAAGTCTTTACTCTTTGTTTGATTCTTATTTTGAAGCTTTAGATGCTAAATTTTTTTTCTTTTGAAGCTTTTTTTTTTTGGGGGGGTCTCTTAAAGCCTCATTTCATACGTAATAAGCTACTGTCTTGTTAAATACTTGGCTTCTTAGATGGTTGCTACTTTAACTTCGCACGTCTTCAAAATTTACTTAGTAACATTTTTACCATTTCAAAATTTGTATAGGTATTTTTAAGACCTATAAGAGCATTACTAATATTAATAAATTTAGTATATATGATAAATATAATTTCATCATACGTCATTTAAAATAATTCATATTGATGTATTTCCATGCCTACTTTACTCTCTTTTACTTGGTTGGTTTTCTCATGTGTAACCACTAAAGTATGACAAATTTTGCAAGTCGAGACGGATGAATTTATTTCTTCCTAATATATAAAAAATAATATGTATGACCCTAATATTCAAGCAAATTTATCTCTTATCTTGAAATTCTCATTATTCTTTTAATTTGAGTTCCTTTTGTTATATATAATTTTTATAAGAATAAAAGACTGTTCAACACTATTTCTCAAAGATTTGCACTTTTGATCATTAAAAAGAATCTCATCCTAGTTTTTAATAAAGGAAATCATTCTAAAAGAAAACGTAGTCTATTAATACTTTTTCCTTCTTTGTTGAGTGATGATAAGGATGCTCTTAAATATATCATTCTGATCTTTATTATAAGATTTTGTTAGAAATACTAGCCTAACAAACTGATTATAATACCAATTGTTAGTTCCTAATGACACCCAAAAGGAGGTTGGGAGAGGTCAATCGATTTTTATAAATTTTAACAAATTTTCTAACTAATGTTCTTAATTAATAATAGTAATATAACTAAAGATGAGAAAACTGCGTAATATAAATTAATCAAACAATTGAGCAATAATTTGAAGATGACAGGGAAGAGAGAATACAAATCTTTACAGCGGTTTAAAAAATAATCCTTATCTACCTTCACTCCCAAAACTCTTTTAGAAATTTCACTACAATTCTTCTTTGAAAGTAAAAAATAACCTTTGTATAATCTTTTTTGATAAAAAGAAATATTTATTGCAGTCTTCTTCTAAGATAAAAAGGAACCTCAATCTTATTCAGATCACCCTTAAGTATAATAATATAATTTTCAAACCAAAATTTACAATTTAAAATATCTCACTTTATCACTTGATAATTCTAAGGAGACTCGTGTACTCAAATATGAAATAATGATGCTTAAATGATTGAAAAACAATTTACAATATTTGTAAAATATACCCAAATACTTCTTGATGTTAAAACCAACAAGAAAATAACTATTTATAATTTTTTGAGACCCTTCTTAATCTTTGGATCCAAAAACTAATATTGGTGGAACAAAATGCATTAAAAACACTTAATTCATTAGCTATTTGAATATTAGTCGACCGGTAGGCATATCGGTCGCCCAACGCATCAATTAATGTTACAATAAACTTTAAGCTATACTAACCGACCATTAATTCATATAGGTCGATCAATCATCCAAAAAAAAATGATTTTAACAACTTTAAATATTGTAAATTAATTTATAAACTTCTCAAACTGTTTCCTAAAAGGTGTTTAAAAGATTAAGAGGTTTTTCTATTAAAATTAAAAGATTAAATATCTCTTAATGAATGTAAATACTCAAACAATGAAGTGAAATGAAATGTTTATGTAAGATGAATTATTTAGAGCATCAAATTAACAAAACGAGATTATAATTTATTTTACAAATTAAAGAATGACCTTGATAATTTTTAATCTTCTGCTGTTTTCAATTGGTTTCAACGATTGTAAACTTCAAATTCTCTTTATCAAATTCATATGCAACCTTTTTAGTTAATAATTTCATTTGATTCTTATATTGTTTTTTATCAAAATAATAAACTTATTAATAATAACTATATTTTATTATGGTCAAACTAATTGAAATCTCTCTTGGTTCAACTATAAATTATGTATATTACATAATGGAACCAAACATATGACTTTTAGTTTAGTAAATTTCGTCATCATTACAATTAATATTTAAATAATTTTATACAGTAAAAGATATTTTATAATATAAATAAGTATATTAAATTATTAAAATGATAATTTTCTAATTTTATCGTACGAAAATAATAGTACAAATATCAAAATAAAACGATCATGAATTTCCCATACAGAATTCCACAAATTTCAGTTATTTTATTTTCTTAAAATAAATTAATTACGAGTTTCGAATTTTTTATTCTTAAAAAAATAAATTAATCATCTCTTCCGCAACCCTCGCTTGTTTCAGTGCCTTCTTCCGACCATCTTCCGTACTGGAAGCCTCGGATTTTCTAATTTGGTTAAGTAGTATTTCATGGTTCATCCCTCACAGAGATTTGTGACATTTACAATAAAAACCAAACACAAAAGTAACTTGTAAAAATAGTGTAACTACTAATTCTCAGCCCATACTTATCTCTCAACAAAATCCGAATTTTCCACAATTTTCTCTATCCATAAATTTATTCACAAAAGTGGAAGAAATCCAGTAATTTATGTTTCTTCAATCTCTCTTTCATTCTCATCGTTTGATTTGTTCGGAGTTCGGGTTTCCATCTTCAACCATATGGGGCAACAGTCGCTGATCTACAGCTTCGTGGCTCGTGGCACGGTGGTTCTGGCAGAGTACACGGAGTTTAAGGGAAATTTCACCAGCGTTGCATCTCAATGCCTCCAAAAGCTCCCCGCTTCCAACAACAGATTCACCTACAATTGTGATGGTCACACCTTCAATTACCTCGTTGAAAATGGCTTCAGTATGACCTCCTTTTTGTTTTACGCATGCATGGATTTATCTTATTCTTTTTCGGACCTCATTTATCATGGATCTATGATGTCTCTTTTCGGTTGGTGATGGAATGACGTATTATCCTTTTGAATTGGTAACATTAAATTTAACATGTCCCCCCTTTTACTGTGTTTACCTTTCCTTATTCTTTGTCATTAAAATAAGAAGCTTGCATCATGGCGATGGATGGGTTGAGTTTATTGCCATTAGTTGCTTGTATAGGGTAAGTTTGATATTTCATCGTTGCAAAATCTGAAATGTAGCTTCGATTCTCATGGGTTTTGATCAGAATGGTGTTAACAACTTCCATCTCTTCCTCTTTTTCTTTTATTGTTTATCCTATTTAATCCTTAGTGCTTGATCTGCGCTAATTACTTTCAGGCTTTCAAGTTTTGGCATATCTTCTGAGCAGAAGTTTGTTATCGATATAAAACTTTTTTCTGAAATTTTCTGTTGCACTTCACTTCAGAACTGTTGACAACCTGGTCTGATGGGAGATATCAGCGATGAACATGCATGCATTTTTGTAAAAATAATTGCTTTCAAATGTTGATCAGATTCACGAAGTGCAAAATTTGTTCATATAAGCCATGAAGTTGTTTTGTGGTTAAGCAACGACCATAACAAAAGCAACGAAAGAGAAGCTATAGATTCTGGTTTATGCATGCATGGTACATTATGTTTATGTCAAAATTGCAATTGAAATTTGTTAAATCTTTACTTGGGAAGTTCGGATTTGGTTCATTATTTTCTTCGTCATATTTGTCTTGGAGTAGGCATATTGAGAGATTTATGATCCGTGGTATTATATTGACTTAGCTACATTCGGTGCTGCAGCATATTGCGTTGTTGCTGTTGAATCTGCTGGCCGACAAATTCCAATTGCCTTCTTGGAGCGAGTCAAGGAAGATTTCTACAAGAAATACGGTGGAGGGAAAGCTAAAACTGCTGCTGCTAATGGCATGAACAAAGAATTTAGGTATATTAATACGCTTTGTCTTGGCATGCATATTTCTTAGTTTATTGTTGTCCAACTTGTTTTGTTTATTTATCTACATTTAGGTCTAAATTGAAGGAGCACATGCAGTACTGTGTGGATCATCCGGAAGAGATCAACAAGCTTGCAAAAGTCAAGGCTCAGGTTTCTGAAGTTAAGGGTGTGATGATGGAGAATATTGAGAAGGTATAGAGTAGTCATCTTATTCTTCTTGCAACTTCCATTCACGTTAACATGTATTTGCGAACCCACACTGAACTTCAACGAAGACATTGCAGGCATATTGCAAAGCATGAGCAACAGTGGACATGTTATGCTATATAAACCGGAAATTTAATTTTATGTATTACAGGTTCTTGACCGCGGTGAGAAAATTGAGCTGTTAGTGGACAAAACTGAGAATCTTCGCTCACAGGTTAGTTCAGAGAACAAGTTGAACTATGCCTCTTTCATTGCTCTTTGGTGAAATCAATACATTTCATTGCTCTTCTTTAAATTCTCCACTTCTCTTTGAACCTCAGCGTAAACGTTTGCCTTTTAGTTCGTCGAACAAGTCAGGCTCTATTTGAAGTCTTTGCAAAGTTCTTTTTCCTGATTGCTAAATCACCATTTCCTTAGCTTGATAGTGATTGAACTCGTGTAATTTGTAGGCACAAGATTTCAGACAACAAGGAACCAAAATCAAAAGGAAGATGTGGTTTGAGAATATGAAGATAAAATTGATCGTTTTTGGTATTGTCGCTGCGTTGATTCTCATCATACTATTATCTATTTGCCCTGGTTTTCGCTGTCTTTGAATCATATCCTAGCTCCGAGCTGACTTGATTCGCTCGCAAATTATATTGGTCCTATCCGTTATGATCCATTTTGTGGATCTCCTCTCCTAACATTACCTATATTGTTTAGGTTCGCAATTTTTCCAAACATGACATTCATTCAAGTTGTATAAGAGTATTGCAATTTTGGGTTATTCATATAGCTTTAAGTGTATTTGGAGCTTATCCTGGTTGTATAACTTTATGGAGTTGATGCCGTCTTCTTATTGAAGAAATACAAGGCATTTGCATCTCATGTTGCAGCATCAGAACGGGTTTAACTTTATTTTTAATGTGCTTGGTTTCATTGAATACATCTAAATCACTCTTGTATATACATAAACAAAATGCTCTGAGAAGCTCTTAAGTTTACTTAATCTTTAATTTTATAATTACAAACAAAAATGAATTAAACTAGATAATCGATCTCACTATTAGAATGTGTGAGATATATTCTTTATAACAAATATATATCAGATCAGTGATTTATTAAAAAATAAATATATGTATTTAGTATATTACTTTTTGGATAAATTACCAGACAACACCATAATATGATGTTTTCATCGGAGATATTTTTATTATTTTTATCTATAACAAACACTGCAATCACAAATACATATTTATGATTCTATGGTAAATCACTGATATGGTTATAAATTTATTTCCATGTAAAACTAATCACGTGTATATTTGTTAACACAACAATAACTCTATATCTAGTAAAAATTCTGACAAGACACAAGATCTGGGAAAGTTCAATAATGCACAGTTTTATCGTTAATTAGTAGAGAGATTGAGATGTAAAATTTGAAGAGGTCTAATAATACTTACATATTTGTTATAATGGAAATATTTTATTTGTGATCTATGTTAATAATCAATTTGCAAAATAAATTCTTATGATGCATTTTGAGCCCCCGGTTTTCGCTTTGCTGTGCTTGACTCGTCCTCTAGGCAACCTTGGAAGGTAGGGAATGTGACAAAGTACATGCTTCTCTTCCCCCTTTTTTATATATATATATATAAGTTAACCCAAGAGATATTTTGGATGAGTCTAAACTGTCAATAACACCTTTAAATCATTATACTCTCAAATTAATCCCCGTTTGTGTCTTGTGAGACCCCAAAGAATGGCTCAGCACTATCACTAAATATTTAACATTGCTATATTCACAAGCGAGAGCCGAACTCCCAACTTTGCTTAAGGGAAGAATAACCCCTTGGCGCTAGACTTCCGTGCTCATCGTTGTAATCATGCTTTCTTCTTTTTTTGTTTTTAGTTCTTCACGAGGTGTTCTAGGAAGGTCTCAATTATGGAAAGATACTTTTAAGTTATCCACTCTCAGACTAATCACTGCTTGAGTCGGGTAGGTCCTTTAAAGGAGACAAAACTCTGGCTCCAAATTTTAAACTGCTACATACATGAGGGCGCTTGCCTTTAATCCATAGTACACACATAAAGATAATAAAAGAAATAAATAAAATAAATTGGCAAACCTGTTATTTATGCGGGTCACCAGATGAAAGATTGATTTTAACTAAACAAACGATCTTACAATTGAAATGAGTGGAAAATACTTCATCGTAGCAAATTAATATATACACAATTAATTAATTTTACATGGAAGCAAATTCTAATCAGATCAGTGATTTACCAGAAAACATAAATATGTATTTTTGAATATAAATGTTTTTTGATAAATCACTAACTGAGTAGAAGACATCTCCATCGTAACTTAACCGTAAGAAAAAATTGTTTAGTGCTTAAGAGTATTAGTAGCACTATTTATAGAGGACTTTTTAGCATAGCTATTAATTGCATCATTTAATAAGAAATCATCCATAATAAACGAAATCTAATACGTACAGACAAATACCGTAACCTAATTAATAATAAATGGAGCCAAATTAATGTAGACAAATGAGTCTTTATCTGGCAAACCTACCAACTTTGGACATAATACACATCATCAATTACGGTATCCTTACTTTTTTCTTTAATTTATTCTCTTATTCACTTACCTTGGACTAAATAATTAATTCATATCTGGATCATTAATTTATTAGATAATGTTTATTAATAAATATTTCATATTAATGTTGTAATTAATTATGTTTACAGCCTTAGGGTCTAAGAGTATTAAGAGCACTATTTACAGCCTTAGGGTCATGTCATAGATCTGAGTTTCTTCTTCAACATATCATATTTGTAAGAAAAGTGATTAAAATGGAGGGAGGTTCTTCCCTCCGTTTTTGCCTCACCAATCACGTCTAGTGCTAAAATAACGTTGTTTCAATGATTGGATATGATCCATTTGATTCTTAGACAAGAATTTAAAGACTGGTTAACCATATCTAATAGTCAAAATAGGATAAAATTGGACAAAAAATTCAAACTTGTTAAACTATCGGAGGGTTTTGGACGGGGAACAAGATCTTCTGTCCAGTTTTATGGTGTTTTATTGTGTCAAGTAAATCTCAGCCATTTATTTATGCGAATCCTGCGTGAGCTCCACATAAATGAATGTGGAGCTCACATAAATAAATAGCTAAGATTCATTGGATACAATAAAACACCATAAAATTAAATAGAGGATCAGAACACTTAGGACAGTAATACTCAGCTGCTCGAGTAAGTACATGAATAGGAGAGAGGAGATAATGAATAGCCAAACTAAAAAAGAAGAATGAGAGAAGTTAGGTTTTGCTTTCTTATGATATGATACTATTTCTTTATATATATAATATGCTTTTTATGCAACCGAATTATAAAATTACACGTAAAATAATATTTGTAACTGTTCTTATCTCTACTTTTGCACAAAGATGATGTGGATTTTTTATTATTTATGTCATAAATAAAAAATTAAATATATTTTAAAAGGCACTTTATCCTCGTAATTTTTTAGAAAAATGTAAATCATATACTCCCTAAACTAATAAGGTTTGTAACCTTTGGATTTCAATATTTTAAGACAGAATCCTCTATCTAATCTTATTATGTCTAATTCTATTCAATTAAAAAAACGTCTTCATTGGAGGTTGGTCATGCACTTGTGTCACAGGCATGACATATGAGTCTTTTTTATTATTTAATTTTGATTATATTGCTATTAGTTTAATAAAAAAGTAAATTAAAATTTAATTGTAATTATGCTCCTATTAATTTTATAAAAATTAAAATTAGAATGATAAAAAATAAAAAGAAACGAGAACAAGGTTTTCCATTTGTGTGGTTTTCTATTTGCGTATGTCACACCTATGATATATATTTAGATTTTTTTATTACTTTAATTTTAATTTTTAATAAAATTTTTAAGATTAAAAATTTAAATTTTAAAAATTGATTAATTTATTAAAATTGTTTTATTAATTTATAAATTAGAGAAAAATATTAAATTAAATAAAAATTAATTAATTTTATTGTTATTATTATATTAGCTCACATGCATATTAATGCAATATTAACATCTTGTATGTTTATGATAAAGTTTTTTTTTCAGAGAATGATCATGAAATGCAAATAAATTATATAATATATTATATATGTAGAATAATTTATTTTAATTTTAACAACTTATTTTAATTTCTCAAAATTAAAATTTTTAACAAAGACATGTTACTTTGGAATTATTTATCAATACAAATATTTGTTCTTTAATAGAATAAATTATTTTTAGTAACATATAATTTCTTAAATATTACTATTTAATTAATTTTCAACATCAACTTATACAATAAAAAAGGATTTAAAATAAATATGCTTAATAAAGCTTCAATTATACGATTATATAATATATTAACTTTCAATAGATAACACAGTATAAGAATTTGTTATAGAATACAATTGTAAATCAAAATATATTAATTTTATAAGATTTATCTCACTTGAATATTTTTTAATTTAATAAATTAAATTATATCTTGAAGATTGGAGATAATGTCAGAAGTTTAAAGTTTAAAAATTGATTGATTTACTAAAATTGTTTAATTAACTTATAAATTATATAAAATATTAAATTAAATTTAAAAATTGATTTATTATTATTATTATTATTATATGTTCTATATTTTTTATTAGATTTATAAACTTAGTTTTTTTCGTAAAGATAAATGTCTAAATTCTAAATTCTTATGAAAATATTTAAAGAAAAATTAAGATATAATATTTATATTCTTATAATTTTTTTAAAGTCATGCCTTTATAATTCATTTTATATACAAACAGATAATACTAAACAGTTAATTTTATCAAACATCTTTAATAAATAACTGATATTATCCGTTGATCAAATCAGCTGATATAATCAGTTATCAGTTAATTGTGAAACATGGTCTTTATCAAATACAAACACATATTTTGTAACAAAAAACATTACACTCTATAAATGAAGAGGTACTTATTTTAAGTTAACATTAACTAAAGAAATGGTTAGGAGCTCACGTGATAAACAAGCTAATGATGAATACGATGTAACTAATCAGAATATTGGATCATACACAAATCGAATAAATCGAGCTTAAATGTGTTTTAAGTTATTTTCTTCTTGTGGAATCTTGTTAAGGATGATTGAAAGATAGTAGCAACTAAATGAAAAGTTAAACTTTAAACGTTTAGGTCTTATTTACAATCAATTGATTGCATTAGCTAATAGCTGATTTGACCAGCGAATAACATTAACTGTTTATTAAGAATGTTTGATAAAATTAGTTGATTAGTATTAGCTGTTATGTATAAAATGACTTATAAGAAGATGACTTTAAAAAAATTATAAGGAAATTAGTATTATATGAATTTAGATTTTATTGAATATTTTCACAAGAATTTAGATTTTTATTGAATATTTTCATAAGAATTTAGGTTTTAGATATTTATCTTAAAAAAAACTAAGTTTATAAATCTAACAAAAATATATAACACATAATAATAAAAAATTGATCAATTTTTAAATTTATTTTAACATTTTTATATAATTTTTAATATTTTATATAATTTATAGATTAATTACACAATTTTAATAAATTAATCAAATTTTAAAATTAAAATATATTACCTTGAAAAATTTATTTAAAAATTTAAAATAATAAAATATCAAAATATGTGTCACAAGCGTTGAGATATAAATAGTATGTAATTTGGTACTATAAAATTTAATGATCTGTGATCAAATTGTGAATGGTGTTGCCATACGTATTTTGTTTTAGGTATATTTACTTCCTCGTACGTTCGGTCAAGTGCGGAGAGGTTTACTTTAAATTTGTGTGTTTGGTGAGCTTCTGCTTGTTCTCGCCCATCATGGGTTGACAAAATTTTCATACATCACAATCATTTAAGTTATAATAATTTAAGACTCTATATAATAGAGTTTTATGATAAATTTAAGTTTGAATTTGAGTTTTTAAAAATTAAGAGAAAACTCAAATTATAACAAATTTATTTTATTGTATACTTCGAATTGGTCTAATCTAAAACTTAATTATTAAGCCTATTTTTAATTCAGCCCGTAAAAAATTGACTCGTAGTTTAAGCAGGTCTGTCACATTCAAGCCTTTAAACATCATATTTAATGACATTAACGTCTTTTCTTGGTACGTTATATGTATGTATGTATAAGGCTATAAAAGACCTTTACTAATTATTATATTATTAGTTTGAGAGAATTTGATGAAAATAGTAGGACTACCATAAAAATTTGATGGGGAACTTATGTTTTATCTAGTCATATGCACGTTACATAAACCAAGGGCAATGGCTAACTTCAAACGTGGCCATCGAATATGAATGTTAGTTTTAGTGGAATGCATTAATTAATTTTCCCGCTTCTTTCCTAGCCTCTCCCGCCAAATTAAAAAAAAAAACCCTGCTTTTCCTACTTGAGATTGCCGTAAACCCTGTCTCACAATTAAACATAAACAAACATGAACCTGGAAATGAACATGGGCATGGGCATGGACATGGACATTCCTCTTCCAGACGAGTTGGAGTGGCTCGAAGCCAACTCTCATCATCTTCACGAAGAACAAACCCACGAACTGCAACCGCCTCAATCTCCCCAGATCAACGCCTGCAAGCGTCTCCCTGATTCAACGCTCTCATCGGATGGGAAGAAAAGTAAAACTCGCCACCTGGAGCTCGACGAGGATTGGCTCCTCTACTCGCCACCGCCGCAGAACGAGGAGATTGTTACGGGGAAGGAGGAGGAGGAACAAGAGGAGAGGATTCTATATAAGTATGCTTCAGAAATTGATGGCGAATTCTTTCCCGTGACGGCTCCCGGTGGTAATGATAGGGTTTACGCTAAATTATGTAGAGTATCGAAGGAAGAGGCTTCCGTGAAAATTCAATCAAATGGTAGTGAATGTGATACTATTTCCAATTCCCTTCATTTCTGTGATGTTATTATTGGTCAGTTCCTAATTTTGCTCAGAAAGTGCTGGAATTTTGGAGAATTTGATTTATTTGTTTCATATTTCTTCTTGTTCAGGTAATTGATACTGGTTAATCTTTAGAAATTGTTAGTTACACGAGAAACACATGTTTGCTTAATCAAAGGCTGGAATAACCTTTTATTTTGGTTGCACATCCGTCATAGTTCTCATGATGTCTCCTAAATAATTTTAATTTCTTAGTTGTATTGCTTCTGATTCTTCCTAATTTGCAGGTCTCATGTTAGAACCTGTTAATGTTCTAATGCAAAGAGCGGATCAAGAGGCATTCACCAGGGTATGTGTCATGGTGTGTACTTTTTGAACGGTAGTGTGTAAGTAGCCAAATATCTTTAACATGCTATGAAATGACCTCCTATGCAGGAAAATTTCTTGTTTAAGTTTGTGGATAAATGGTATGCGTAAACTGTGATGGAAGCATTTGTTTATACAACGTAAAAGCTAGCGTAAATATGTGCATCAATAATCTTTATATTATCCCATGGTTTAAATGTAGGGATTTACCTCATGAGTTAATGCGTAGTTTTAGTGAGGTCTAATCTTAAAGAATATGGCCTACTTCTGTACTTGGGATCTTGGCAAGTTTAGGTTTCTTGGCCGAATAAACATGTAGAAGAGTATAAAACTAAGGAGAAGTCTGGTTGGTCAAGGGTGTATAATAAGATATTGCTGTTTTTGAGGTCAAAATCTTATCAGTGTTATATCGTTTTTTTAATTATAAGATATCTTATTGCATGATTTGTTGTGCTGAAGGCCTTGAATGCTAGTTCTGATTCTCAGAGCGATGAGGTTCATCCTGAAACTCATGTGCATGAGCAACTTTGGGTGGACAAATATGCTCCAAGTTCCTTTACTGAACTACTTAGTGACGAACAGACAAATCGTGAGGTATGTGGCAATTAATATCTAAAGCTCTCATCTATTTAGCTTGTCCAAACTGGTTCAAATTGTTCTAACGCATCAATTTTGTTGAACATCTGTTATAATTGCTTAAACTCTACATGGCATTCCACTGCAGGTCCTTTTATGGTTGAAACAATGGGATTCTTCTGTTTTTGGGTCTGAAATAAGGAGTACATCAAATGAGGTTTTGTCTGCTTTAAGACGCCATTCTTCTATCGCTCAACATCAAAAGCATTTTGACGCAGCATTCATGCGGAAGACTGGGCGACAGAGATTTTGCCCCGGGAACACTTCAAATTCTAATAGTTCGCATAATGTAAACAATCTGAAAGGGTTCCAGGAAATGTGGTACAAGAAATCAAGCCTCACTGGTCCACCGGAGCAGAAGGTCAGCCAAAAATGTTATGAATTTATTTATTTAATTGGAAATAGAAACAATAGGCAGTGCATGGTATTGATGTGTTAGAATTCATGCATGTCATCTACTCTCTCTTATGTTCCAGTGAGGGATATCCTTGTAATTTTCAAATTTCACATTTGAGAAAGGTGATATGTTCAATAGACTGGTAAATCATGGCTTTCAAGATCTCATTACTCATTACTTCATGTATCTCTTTACATAAGATAATGTTTGATTGAAGCGGGACATTTTATCCCAAATAGGACAAATTTACTTCTATGAGCAAGATCAAATGATGAAACTTTTTCTTTTTACCTTTAGAGAATGAATCTGCAAAACATGATTTCTAATGGAGTTAAGGGAGATGTTTACAAACTGAAAAGAACGTATCAAAATCTTTATGTTATTGGTTGAATTATGTAAATGATGAATTAGAAGTTCCTTTCTCACTTCCAAAACTGTATCTGTACAGTTGGAGAGGTGAAAAGTTACTTGACATGATGTGAAATTTTATATATACAAAAACTTATGTAATTGCAAATTTAGAGAATTAATTATGATCAAGAAATCATGAAGCAAAAAGTATATACATGTGCGCTTTGGTATAATGAAATATAGGAGCATTCCTGTGAAGTCTTTCTGGATGATGCTACAAAAGAATATGATAGCAGTGGCTCATCCAACCAAGTGAAAAATAGACACCACTTTTGTGAATGGATGGATGGTTAATTGGACGTTGCATCTTTGTTGCTTAATGGTAACTATTGAATGCATCTCCTGGATATGAACTCCAGTGGCTCATCCAACCAAGTGGAAAATCGACACCACTTTTGTAAACGGACGGATGGTTAATTGGATGTTGCATATTTGTTGCTTAATGGTAACTATGGCATGCATCTCCTGGATATGAACTCCTGCGTCCCAGGGACAATTTCAATAGTGCTTTTGCTTTTTATTTTGGAAAAAGTTAGTCCATGGATAAATCTGTTCATCACAATTAGATTTTTTGTACTAGAATCAGATTTAAATAAATCAGATCCTTGATGCTATGTTCAGACTAGCTCTAGAATCAAATACAAGCAGCAAATTCTTGTTGTGGAATCTTAATAAATAGCATCATCTATGCTATGTTCAGACTCAGATATTCTCTTCTGCCTTGAGATGCATGAATCAAGATATAAATTGCAGACTGCAAGTGCAATTGTGGCTGCAATATCTTTGTTGTGGTCCTAACTGTTAGCACATTAGACGAGCATAGCATATACACATGTATTGCAGCTTCTTACAGAGACAAATTATGGTATTGTGGTACCATCTTTGTGGCCATAACAGAGCATCCCATGGAGTATACTCAACTTTTTTTTCAGAACATTTCCCAACCACACATGATTCTTCTTAACAAAATTTCTTAATTGAATGCTTGGAATACGTAACATAACTCCTGCAATGCCTGTGATCACGAAATTTTCTTTGTGGTTGCAACTACTTTCAAAACCTTGGCATAAATATCTACGGAATCAATTTACATGAACAAGAATAAATGTAAGAGGCAAGGTGCTAGCTTGGGCCCTTGATGACCTATCATTTTAGTTGTTATCGTTGCTGCTATGTTCTCTTTTTCACTCATTTAGTGATATGTAAAAATTATCATTAGATATCCAATGCAATGCCAAGATATATTATATGAATTACATTCTTTGTATGCTTTCTTCTTCTTATTGCAGCTTCTCCTTTTGATTTGAAGCTTAAAATTTCTAAGCAATTTGTTATTGAATCTTATGCCCATCGCAGATCCTTTTACTTTGTGGTCCCCCAGGGCTTGGAAAGACCACTCTTGCTCATGTTGCTGCTAAGCATTGTGGATATAGAGTTGTGGAGGTATGTGCGCTTACTTCTAAGGAGCCATAGGCATGCACAATCATGGTTGCTTGAGGTGGTCTTATTATTACTTTTAAAACTGCTAAGATTTTCAACATGTCTCTACAAGTGTTGAATAGTAATGCATTGATGAATATGAGTTTTAGGATGAGAATTTATCAT
>JANZLX010000213.1:43002732-43012980 GCA_025531955.1 Erythroxylum orinocense
TATTGATATCTATTAATAATTATTAAATTTACTTTATTTAATTTAATTACAATAAATAAATAAAATTAATAAGTAAATTTAAATTATTTATAATTCTTATTAATAATTAATTAAATATTATCAATACTCAGTTGAAATCTCGCCGAGTCGTAAGATTTGATAGAGGTCCAATATTAAGCAGTCTTGCTCTTATAAGGTAGAGATGTTGTTTCTGATAAATCTACATACAATGCGGTATGACAATTAATTAAATATATAATAGTAAATAAAATTATTCATAATTTTAATTAAAAAATGATATATTAAATAATTAAATAGTGTATATTTAGTTGATAGTAAATCAAATTACAAAAAAAAATAAAAACAGAAGATAAAAAATCACTTTTTATAATCTTCATTTTTTTTTAAAGGAAGAAACTAAAACCAAAAATAGAAACTAAACAAACAGATTTTTTACTGAATTTGAAAATAAATTAAATATAAAATAGAGACAAATAGCCCTTCCATTTTTGCTTATCTTTAAATCTTATTTTTTAAAGAATTTAAATAAGATTTAATCATAAATAAAGATGGAAATAGGTGGCGTATAGGCTTAGATTCAAGTATTTTCAATAAATCAACTCATAAGTTAGGCCTTAGCTTAAGTCGACTCGAGGTCTAATTATTCTAAACAAAGTAATATCGTTTTATTTATAAGAGTTAGATTTCAGATAGACTTGAGCTTAAATAACCCAACCTCAAATTCGATTATACAAAGAAATTATTTTACACTTTCAGCTTCAAAAAAATTTACAAAACTGACCAACCAACTAAACCATTTTTATCCCTAATTATAAAAGCATGCGATGGTAATTCTATCTACTAACGTCGATCTTTTAGTGGCCCATTTTTTATAAAGAGAAGCTAAACCGAAATTACACAACTAGATTAGGGAAACAGATTTTCAAAGAATCCTCTAATAGGATAATGTGGCACCCGATAGGTGTAATGTCAAAGCAAGTGACGTCAACATCAAAATGACTCGCATATTTAGTAGGTTAGTCGGTGCTTTTGTTGCTTTTTCGATACATGTAGTGATGAACAATAGTCCAGTTTATAGTAAACAGTTCATGAATACCCAGGATTATAGAGATGTGAGAGCTGACTCGGTGCTCTGAGGAGGAGAGGATGTCGATCACTTCTGTAGGGTCCACTTCAAGCTCAATCTAACGATACTCCAAGTTTCACGCGAGAGTCAATCCAGTATAGACTCCTAAAAATTCTACTGAGACAGGAGTGCACCAGCTAAGATTTTGAGTAAATCCATCCCGCCAAATGTCGTCGCTGTCTTGGAGCAGATCACCTGCAGTTGCTATAGATGAGGCTCGATTGCATGCACCATCAGTGTTTAATTTGAGCCACCCGTGAGAAGTTTGCTCCAACCAATAAGTTGTTTCCATCAAAGCCGAGAATCGGCGGGCATTACTCTACTTCGCCACACCCCTATTTGATGGATCAAACCTGCATAAGACAAAATAGGAAAATAGGTGAGAATAGGCAAGAGAACTGATCAGTAAAAATGGACATGTTCTTCCATTGCCATAAAAATCAGCAGGTAATGTCAAATCTGCTCGACCATTCGTATCCCAAAACATTGCGGTGAGATTGGAGGTTGTGAGTGGAGTTGGACAGGGAATGTTCCAAGAGTGTACCTTCGTATGTGTCCGTTTTTAACCATACCTTTAGAATTTAGATGCATCGTTTTTTTTTTTCCTGTTTTTTTCATTGTCCTTTTTGGATTTCGAGTCCAATTATTAATCAAAACCTTCTTTACTGAAACAAACTGCTTTGCTTTCCTTTATGAGAATAGGGATAACGAAAGCGTAAAGAGAAAATATGTGCGCGATCATTGTTGGCATAGATCTGTTATTTTCATGAAAGTGTTTTGTCTTGGAGTGAAAACTTTATAGATGCACGCTCTCTCAACAGATCTGCACCTTACGAACGCATTTAACCTTAACAAAAACATATTAGGTGCATGATCACTTAAACAGATATGCGTCTTATAAATGTGTTTTACCTTAAAATGAAAATATCTTAAATATGTGGTTTGGATATACATCATAGTGCTTTTAGACTCTTGATTTTACAACAACTTTATCAATAGATGGATTAGACTACTTTGGTATAAGATTTCCCTTTACGTTACTTAAGCTGTATTTGAGACTTTTAAATTTTATATTTAAATAAAGGTTAGATTTTAACGTTTTATAATGTTCAAATTAAACTCTATCAATTTAAAAATATTTAAAATAAACTTTACATTAATACATAATTTAAAATTTCCTCAATTACCTATTAATAATATATATTTTTAATTTTAGCCAACAATATCATACATACTCCAATTATCTTCTTAAAATATATATATATATATTACTAATTAATTAAATTATTTTTAAATTTAAACTTTTAATTAAAACGAATTAAAAAATTTAACCTAACATTTAATTAAATCCCTAATTTTACAAAACTATAATTTTGTCCATCGTTAACTCTAAAATTACCAATCTTCCCTTCCTCTTCACCATCCTCTCGTCTGTGTATTTGACATCTAATCATAGTACTTGGAAAACTTAGAACAATAAACATTAAAGAATCTTAACAAATTTACTAAAGACGCAGTTTGCTATTTCAAAAAAGAATTAATTCATAATTTATTGTACAAGGAATTTACACAAAATCACAAGGAAGAAAGGAAATATAATCAGAAAACGAAAAGGCCAAATTTGTGAAGAGACATAGGCTATTAATTAGCAAGCTAACTGATCTCTAAATTGAGAAATTTCTTCAAAGATAGGAAGTCTCCTCGATCTATATGGAACCCATTGGCTCATCAGGTTGTCATCTTCAAATGCATCTTCCAAGTTGAGTGGCATTGATGCTAAGTTCGTGAATGGTGAGGAGGATTCAGAGGGCTCTAATTCAAACAGCAGCTCATCCACTCGCTTTCTTGACTTGGGATCATCAGAACCAGCAAGCTTACCCTGCAACACGTCGTCCAGGGCCAAGCGTGCCTCGGCAAGTAGTCCTTGCTTGATTAAGCACAAGCACAAGTTACATGCCTTGTTGGTGTCAGGCTCTATTATCTGAGCTTTACGGTATATAGCCTCTGCGGCTGTATAATTTCCTTGTTGCATGTACGCCCACCCCAAGTTGCCCTGAAACATAAACAATCAAGTCGGTAATAGAATTAGAAATTAGAAAAAAAAATAACTAAAGCTGAATAATAGTAGTACCAGTATACGTGAAGTCTCTTGCTTGACAGTGACTTGGAACTTCTTTCCATGAGAACGAGCTGTCTTTGTTGGCTTACCATTGAAGGCCTCTCCTTGGGAAATCATCCTAAGTTTTTGTTTCAATAGCTCTATTTGCTCTTCTATCCTCCCGCATTTCTGCCATAAATTCGATTGTATAGAAATATTAAGCAAGCCATATAATGTCAAGAGGATTAGTTTTATTAATTAGAAAAACACCAGAATCTCACAAGAAATTATCAAAAGACTTACCTTGTACAAGTCAATGAGAACATTGTCGAGCGACTCTTGGGCGTGCCTGGAGCAAAGATGCCTAAAAGACTTGATGGCTTCAATTGCTTCTTCTGCCCTATTTTGTTGTTTCAGAACTACGGCCATGTCTTTGAGGGCACTATCCACTCTATCTCCTGCATTTATTGCCTTCCAGAAGTAAACTATGGCTGCTTCCGAGTCCTTCTCTACTAGCTTCATTTACACGCAGAACATATTCATTCTTAAGAAATCGAGTTACCAACTACAAGGGCAAACATTGTTGTTATGTAACCATTCAGAATTTAAAATATAAAGAGTTAATTATATTTGTCATATTTTAAAATAATCGCTTATTATTATTTAATCATTTCAAAGATAATATTATATTAAATTTTAAGAGATAAAATATAAAATCAAGCATATTATAATTAGGACTCGAGAGCCAATAGGTAAAACTGTAAAAGGCAAGCTTTATTATTTATTGCAGTGGAGATCAGTACATCGATGTGGAACCCACATAACAAACGAAGGTCTTCGGTTAATTTCAAATACACGTACTAGGTAAACAAACGCTATAACAAGTAGAACATACAGTACTCGCCCTGTAACTGTAAATTGTTTTCGAGAAGAAACAACCACGAGGAGTACAACGAAAAGCGTGCAACAGAAACGGAAAGAACCTCTGCAATTTGCCAAAACCTAATTAAGGAATTGCCGAATTGGTTTCTTCAAGAAAGTGAATTATGAAAAGATGGGTTAAACCACTTACATTCCAAGTACTAACATCCACTAGCTTCAAAAACACCATATCCATACCACATCACACAGATCTTATTTCTCTCTTCTCCTTTTATTTTTCTAGACCATAGCTATATACTATATCCTCCCCAAAGAAACCTTAGAAGGTGAAAAGATAGAAACCTGGACATGCTTTGCTCTGACGTAGGGACTATCTCCAGGAGGAAGCTTATGGATGACATGATATGGAGCCTCTTCTTGTTGTCTCTCTACTTTTCTTTGACTCATCATCTCTCTTTGTGTCTCTTATTTAACAGCAGCACTGCTTAAATGAAGATCAGATTTACATAAACTCTATTCTCTCTTTAAATTTTCTTCTTCAGATGATGTCTCTCTAAGCTCTGAAACTAGCGTGTAGAATAGATTGGGTGGAGAAAATTTAAGATTCTGGTGGGGTTTGAGGGAGACCATTGAATATGGACACAATTTCGTCTAGGTTCGTTCTAAGTCTGGACTTTGTACTGTTCAAGGAAAATGTTGTTTTAGCCGCGTATAAGTTTCTGCCACCTGACAAGTCTTACCGGGCCGACCTACTCCTAACCCAACTATATTATTCAAGTTACTGCCGCCAACGTCGTCGTTTTGCTTTTAATTATTAAAATAATTTTCATACAATTTAATTATTTTATTTGATTTATTCTAAAATTTTAAATGTTTTTATTATAAATGTTTTTTGTTAAATAGAGATTAAAGTTGTTCAGCCCTTTTAAATTTTAATTTTTTTAAGAAGATGGAATGAGTTTATTGTTATTTTCGTAATTTATAAAGGATAAACAAATATTAATTTTTTGATAATTTAATTAAATATTTAAATATTATTTTAATTTCAAACTTTCTGAATTTATCTCACCCTTTTAGAACGTTTACTAACGTGACTCTATTAATAATTTAGTGACGTGGGTAATGGAATATACTTTTCATAGATGCTTGGATGGTCGTCAGTCGTGACCTTTATTTGGGCACCAGTAACAACCCTAAATTTTTTTTATTACCAAATCGTAGGATGGCAATTGTACCTGATACCTAATAAAATTATCAGAATGGGGTAAATATGGGAAGTAAATTTTTACCCGTAGGACGGGTATGAGAGGTTAACAAAAATACTCGTCAGATATGGGGCGGGTATGGAGATACCACCCTCATACCCGTTTACCCGTTATATAGTTCATATTAAATAAACTTATCTTAAAAAAAAAAGACGGGTAAACGGGTACTTGATTAGGTCAAACCCTCAATAGGTACGAGTATGAGAGTGTCAAAAAAATCTTCAACGAAAATAGGGCTGAGTATGGAGGTGCCAAAAAATCCCCAACGAATACAAGTATGAGGGCGTCAAAAAAATCTTCGACAAAAATAAAAGCGAATATAGGAGTGGGGCAGGTTCATGAGACCTATATCCATATCCACTCTGTTGCCATCCCTACCAAACCGTCCCTCTTCACAAGCAATGCTAATTTCTCTCTCCATCACTGTCCGTCGCATCACGATGCACCTCCGGTGAAATGCTTCACTGCTCCAAGTTACTGGAGGAGATCTTCACTCCACGATGCAGATAGTGTAAACAGAAGGAGACCACGTCATTACAGTATTTGGGTTTAAAATTACAACAATAGCATCATCGTTAGGAAGTTATGCCAAACACAAAGTTTGAGAAAGTACAAAATTATATAGCTTTTCCCAGAAATTGATTTCGAAAGATCACAGGAAAAAAAGAAAAAAAATAATTAATAAAAACAAATATATAACATATAAGAAAAATATTGTGAAGTATAAAATAAAATACAATAGAAATAAAGAATATAAAATATAGTTATTTAATTATAGAAATAAAAATAAAAACGTACCTACAAATAAAAATATAAAATAGGTGATAAAATAAATAATACAATAAATATAGAAAAAGATAAAGAATAAAAATATAAAATAAATAAATAAATAAAATAATCAAGTCATTGTAAGAAAAGGCTTAAAGTAGGTAAAAAATTATTTAGGCTAAATAATTAAAAAGAAAGTATTATATGTTAAATATTTAGGTTAAATACAAGACGTAATATTCGAATAAGAAGGTTTAAAAAGCTTACGAGAAAGACAGAGACTTCTCGATACGAGATAATTTACTCATATAATATCAAAGTTTTGTATTAAAAACCATGTTTTCAGTAAATTATAGCAAAAATCATATCATCATAATTACCTCCCTTTTATTAGTTCTTTTTTTTTCTTTATAGTCAATGTTCTCGTATTACACTTAAGTCTTTTTTCTTAATTTTTCATCAGTACTGTTAATTTATTTTTTACCATTATATTATTTACTTTATCTTTTTTAATAAAGTTAGCTTTTAAATTATTAAGTTATGACTGTAAACTTATTTAATAAACCAACAATCTTTCCATAGAATATTGCTGATATAATCACTGAACAAAAAAATTTACTTTTTATCTTGAGCAATATCATCATGTAACATAAAGTATGGATTTAACAATATTTTCTGGTATTCTTGATCGTAAATATATATGCCAGTCAACCCTGCAGAAAGAATTTACTGGGTAGCTTTGTTAACCAGTTTATCGATTCTTCAGGTAATCAATTCTGATTTGGGTCATAGATTAATTAGAGGAAAGGGGAACAAATATTTTTGGCAAAAAATAAAGAGGTAATTTTTAGCATACTTGATAAGGATAAAGACAAAATACGTTCTTGATCAATTATTCTGCACTTCATCTGCATCTGCATTTCGTCTTCAAAAGTCTACATATACAGTGGATTAACTGGTGATAGTTAGAAGGAAACTATGCTTGCAATTTTCTATTTGCTTAGTTTGTTGAAGACAGAAACTCAGAATAAACGTGCTGTTATCTCGAGTAGCTTTCTTTTTGTTTTCTCCTCTGGGTTTCTTCGTTTCTATCTCTGTTTTTCTAATAAAGTGGTATCAGACCATAACCCAAACTAACTCCTGGTTTTCTCTGAAAAACCCACTACGTTTCTGACCAGAAAATTACTCCTCAAAGCTAGAGCTGTGCAATCACCTGGTTGGTGAATAGCAGGACATCACGAAACTTGGGTGACTAGTGACAAATCCCCAATTAAAATCCATGCGACAAAGTGAGTCAAACTAAAAACCAGTCGACGAACTACAAAATTGCAGAGGAGAGAAAGCTCGACAGTAAAGGGTTTTAAAGACTGGATTTTTTGTGTTGTTCTCGTCTCTTTCATCTTGTTTCTGATGCTCTTCTACACTGCCGCATTAGAGCATATCCTTTGCATTTTCTCAACAACTCTCGGTTTTCTCTCAAAACCCACGAAACCCGCTAGATTTTTGAATCTTCAGGTTGGTCCCTCCTTCATTATTCACAACCTCAGCAAGGGATTCTGTTGTACGTGGTCCTTCATACTTTTTGGGTTCCAAAGATCCCTTAAGAAACAACTAGATTGTTGGTTAACCAGAACTGGCTCTTTGACCTTCTCAACAGCCAAACGTGCCTTTTTGCTTAGAGATCGCTTCGGGTTCACCGTGAAGTTTATGAAGATCAAGCTTGAGGGACTGAAAGGAAATTGAGTGGCCCAAGATAGCGTAGATTTTTTTTCAAGTTTCTTACCGTTGCCAGTAACGAAGGTCACCAACCGTGAACACACCAATTTGGCTAATGACGCCGTCTGCTTTTTGGTATTTCTGGTCGTACCTCCAAAGGGTTTTAGAGTTTTGGTCCAACAATGATGAATGAAGGTATGTTTCCCTTTCAATTCCCAAAACTCACCAAAAAGAATTATGATAATTGATGTATTCGTATGAAAGCTTTGCTTGGATCATAATATGTATGGAATGTTTTTTTGAGAAATTTAAATTTTTTTTTGAGAAATAATATGTATGGAACGTTGTTGAGAAAGGACTTGAACAGCCTGAAAACGAAGATGATTTGATGCAAGCACAGAGGGATGCTTTACATAAAGCTTGGAAGAAAGACCAGCAAGCATTTATGAAAAAGTATCAAGTGCTTCAAGTACCAAAGAAGCATGGGAAATTCTACATAATTCTTTCAAAGGTAGTAATAAGGTGCTCAAAGTAGGTCGTCAAACCTTGAGAGCTGAGTTCCAGTCTCTGAAGATGAAAAGCTCATAATCAATTTCTTCATATTTTCTAAAGTTCAGTTAGTTGTTAACCAACTCAGACAATGTGGAGAAACTCTACAAGATTCTCGTGTTGTTGAAAAGATTTTGCGATCTTTGGATCCAATATTCGAGTATATTGTTGTGGCAATTGAAGAATCAAAGGATTTAGAGTCAATGTGTATTGATGAGTTGATGGGCTCATTGCAAGCTCGTGAAGAATGGATGATATACAAGGAACACAAAACTTATTGCGTAAAAGGAGAAAATGAAGAAGAATCAGCCTTCTTGTTAACGTATAATGAAGAAAAAGATAAAAAATCATGGTTTTTGGACAGCGGTGTTAGCAACCACATGACAGGCAAGAAAAACTTATTTGTTTCTTTGAATGAATCTTTTAAAAGAACCATTTTTTTTGGAGATGACAGAAATGTGAATGTTGAAGGGATGGGTAAATAGGTAATATTCTGATTTTGCCTAAAAATGGATACCATCAATTTATTTCCTAAGTATATTGTGTACCTTCACTCAAAGCAAATATTTTGAGTTTAGGCCAACTTTTAGAAAAAGGTTATGATATTCCATTGAAGGATGGTGAATTAATGATTATAAATTGTGAAGATAAGTTGATTGCTAAAGTTAAAATGTCAAAGAACATAATGTTTTCTCTTAAACTTCAAACTGATAATGCCAAGTGTTTGAAAGCTTGCGTGTCAGATTCTTCTTGGCTTTGACATCAACGAATGGGACATTTGAACTTTGATAGTTTGAATCAATTGGTGAAAGAAAAGATGTTGCATGGCTTGCGTCTTATTAATAATCCAAATTAAATTTGTGAAGGTTGTATTTATAGGAAGCATTTCAGAAATAACTTTCCAAAGGATTCATTTTCAAGATCATCAAAGTTGCTCCAACTTGTACATGTTAATATATGTGGCCCAATTAATCCTCTCTTTCCTGGTAAGAACAAGTATTTTTTGTTGTTTATTGATGATTTTAGTCAAAAATATTTGGGCATCTTTTTTAAAGAGAAATACGAAGCTTTTGAGACCTTTAAATTTTTTAAAATACTTATGAAAAATGAAAGTAGCTATTTGATTAGAGCCTTGAGAATAGACGTGGTGAGTTCACTTCCAGACGATTTGATGATTTATGCAAATCTCATGGAATTATAAGATTCTTGACAATCTCAAGGTTGCCATATCAAAATGATATTGTGGAAAGGAAGAACATAACCATTCTTTTTTTTTTCCAAAGGTAAAAATATATTACACTGGAAAAAAATAATAATACAACGTCAAACGGAACATACCCCGAGCGAATACAGAAAAGGGCCTACAAGCCCAAGTCCAAAGAAACTACAGCAAACGGGCTACAAAAACAAAAATCTTAAACCCTTCAAATATTTCATTACATAACTTCATAATATTTAATCACATCCTTCAAGTATTTCTTATTTCATATTACACATACATAGCTCCATTCCTCCAATTTCATTATGAAATTCTTCTCTCAATTTTCATTAACACTTGCTTATCTTAATCAAACAATCCATTTATATCTCTATCACATTTTCTCTACTTCCATCTTACTAAACATAATGCCCAAGTAAGATTTTATTACTGAGCTCTAATACCATCTATGTTGGGACCTAATTTCAAGAACCGGATCCCAACCGGAAAATAGAAACAGAAACGAAGCAAACAGAATCGAAAACAGAAATCGAAAGAACGGATTCTTTTCGAATTCGAAGCGGAACGAAACGGAAGCAAATGCCGACATCCGAAAGCGCAAATC
>JANZLX010000213.1:43032099-43060810 GCA_025531955.1 Erythroxylum orinocense
GATTGAGTAGTCTTTCGATTTTGGTCAGAAACATCTTGAAAAGAGTCCAACAGATCTTGGATGGTTGTGTTCTAACTAGAGACAAATTCTGGAATTTTCGTAGATTCAGGATTCTGTCCTTATTTTTCCTTTTTGCGATCCTTTTTCGTCTTTACGGCATTGGAAACCCCCTATAAACATTTAACAAATAATTCCATCAATTTATAAATACCAATTTAACAAATCAATAAATATTAAGCCCAAAATATATGTATTTTAATTGACTTAACATTATATTAATATCGTTAACTGGAAGATTAATAATGGGCTAATTTTATAATAAATTAAAAGTTTAAATATTTTATTACTATTTTTGATAATGTTGATTAGTATTATAAAGTCAAGCAAAGTTCATAACTTTAAATATAATTTTTGCCTAAACTTTATAGGATAACATTCATATGTCTCTTCCGTAGATAAATTAAACTACCTAAATGAAAATTCGAATGGTTGTCATATTCATCGATAGCTAGTGAAGCCTCCAAAGTGTAGTTGTCTAATAAAAGAAATGATTCAAGGTCATGATCATCAAGATCAACAATGAACTATATTTCTTGAATAGCATGCTTGGTTCCTTTTATTGTTCTTCATGAGACAATTATTTGCGAAATGTCACCTTTTGAATATAGAACTAGAGCATCTATTGGATTTTATAAAGGCATGCTTTCATTTAAAGTAGTATCGCCTAGAATAGTGATGCTTTTTATGCTCTTTCATTCTCTTATATTTAGAGAAATGAGATTTTTTTCACTCATTATCACAAAGATAAAAAGATTTAGGAAATTTAATCTACAAAATTGGATTTTGGCAAATATTTTCATTCTCGAGTTAATGATCCATAAACTATTGCAAAAATTGTTATTGAGTACACATTTTTATCTAGAGCTTCCATCATCGTTTCATGAATTTTAACAAAAGTTCATTTTGGTTGTTGGTTAATGATTTGTTGAGTCTCCTAACAGGATTCATAATTTTGTAATAAGTAACTAATATTTATGTTATGAGGTTGAAGGTCTTAATTTCTTCTTGTAAGAACATCATTTCATTCTAAAGACTTTTGCTCATAAGTCATTATTACAATGATCATGAGGACCTTAAAATTCAAAATATATAAATCCCAATGTAGTTTTGACTATATTGTAAAATTCAAGTTGCCGATAAGTGTCCAAATTATTCTACCAGTTTTCTAACATATTTAGTTGTGAATAGTCCGAGATGTTCATGAACTCCTAGACATTGTACTTGCACATGTCTCATTTTAGTTTCTTTGTTGTTAAAGATATTAGATCTTGTCTTCTAAATTATTTACTTACTTGAGAAGATATCTTCAAAGCATTTTGTTCTGAATAATAACATTATTTGTTTTCCAACTCAAAAGTCTCTATGTATTGTTTGACATTTTAACTACAACATTAGGAGATATAAGTACTGAATGATTCAAGAGCAGTAGGCCGATGTTAAAATTTATCTCTAGTGTATGCTTTAAATGATATAAAATCTTTATCGAAATTAGATATCATGACAGCAGTAAGCATTTATGTTGACAAACCATTTTTAGAGATCCAAATATGCTTAGTTGATCTAGGTTGAGATAAGAATGGATTGTATTGTGAGGATGAAGCTTGTATAAATCTTTAAGATCTTGGATATGATACATAATAGTCAAATTTACTAAATAGTTCACCTAACAAAATTTAGTGTTTGTGATGCACAACAAATAATGCCTCACTTAAAGATAGGAGAGTCGCATTTAAAGCATGATCCTGTAATTTATAGGCCATTCGATAGTGCAAGGCAGCTAGCACCAACAATATGAATATGTCGAAACAATATTCTTTACACTATTTTTAAATTTTCATGTCGGCAGTTAAAAAAAATAAAATTTTTTGTTACTAATTTAAAAAAGATCTATTTATAAATATAAATAAATTATAAAATTAGTTAAAAGACGAAATAACATGTTGTGCTCTACTTAATAAATACATTATTCTTGTCTCAAACACACCTTTTAAGTACATTATTCACACAACCTTAATGCCTTGCGTACCAATAAACGGCGTGTCTAAGTCTATGAATTGGGCGTTATATAACTTCTAAGTTTTGGGGTTGTCACATATATACCATCAACTACACTTGGGATTTGCAAGCAAGCTACCCTGTGCTTAAGTGGACGTCACAGTTATGGAGACTTCCTATTCTTTCTTTCTCTTGTCTGCAAGGAGTGGCATAGTAATAAATAATAATAATCATTTCCTGAACAAGTACACCAGAATCTCAATCTTTGTATTCAAGATTCATTTTCCAACTCTCCCAGATCAAGCAAAAGATGTTTATTATGTACAAATTTAGTTAAATACACAATTTTCTGTTCACGCTGTCACAGAAACTAGTCTCAAGAAAAAAGTGGCAGTCTCTGCTCTCCGGAGGCATACTGAATAATACTTCTCTTAAGCGGCGGTATATGGTGTGCAGCATGAAGTGCAGCAGCTCTTACCATATTTAGAGGCCCAAAATCAACTGAGTATGCCTTCTGAAAGCCATCCAGAATTGCCATCATTGAAACATTTGAAGGTTTCCTCTCTGCTTCATATTTTTTCAACAGTGATATCTGCATAAGTCAAACAAATGTTTCCTGCATGTCAAACTTTATCATCAAAGAAAATGAAGCAGACCAGACTATTTGAGATAGGTGAGGAAGTTGTAGCCTCTCTCTTCTTCTGTTGTTTATTTTTTTCCCCTTATAATTTTGCTTTCATTTTCAGAGTGCTAGTTCTTAGTCATCTTACAAAACTCTGCTGCCAAAATAGCAGGATAAAAGCCCTAAACCAGTCAAATGCTTTGCACTTTCTGGATGATACAATAACAAAAATATCTCAAATGAAAAGTGACCAACTCTATTAATTTCAAAAATATATTCATTCTCAAACATGTGATTTCTGTAAACAGAAATTATCAACATAAACAGAGATGACTATGACACGAAATTGATATACAGAAAACATACAAAGATGAGGTCGGAGTAAAGAAATTCTCACTTTCATGGATTATTTAATTTGAGGCATATAGTAAAAAGAAAAAGAAAAGCATGATAATCCATGAAATTCGAAGCAGAACTAAAAGATCCATGAGATAGATTACCTCCCCAATGTCCATGCCTATGGCAATGCCCTCAGCGATGATTTTAGAAAGGCTTGATGCATCTCCAAAACCCAAATTAACTCCTTGACCAGCTAAAGGATGAACACTGTGTGCAGCATCACCAATCAGAACAGAGCGTTTTGATGCATAGTGATTAGCATGCTTTAAAGATAATGGAAAGACCATTCTTGAAGAAGCCAACTTGACCACTTTGGGAGGAATTTCAAATGACTGGTTAGTGGATAATGTTACATTTCGTCTAGGCCATGAAAACAAGTCTGCGATATCTAAAACACCAGACTTAGGATGAGGACCATATCCATAATTCAAAGCGTGATTTACAGCTTTAACAAAATCATCCTCCTTCATTGTTTTGTGATCTGATGACTCCTTTGGACTCATAGTCCAAACAATATTGCTGAACCTGTCCCCCATTGGCAAAAGTGCAATAGGACCAGACGGAAGAAATCTTTGCCATGCACACCGATTCTCCACAAGATGCTCTACCGTGCATATGACTGCATTCTGAGAGTAGTTCCACCCAGTTGTTTTAAATCCTGCCAACTCCCTAACCTGTGACTTAGATCCATCAGCTCCAACCTGCAATCAATGTAATGTAACTTGAAAGTGACCAATATGCTTTAGAAAGAATTTTCTGGTAGGTCTTCGCCTAGCTAAAGAACAGTTTTGGGTTAACAAACAGAGCAGTACCAGAATTTCATTAGAGAATGCAAGTTAATTACCACCAGTTTTGCATATAAGCTGCTGCCATCACTCAGTTCTAGCTTTGCTAGATCTCCCCTAGCATACATTGCCTCCATGGATGAAGCTTTGTCCAATCCTGATGATGACGAACTTGAACATAGAGACATTGAAGCTAATCGAGAATGATAAATTGTCTTCTGGAAATCTGTGTCCTGTAGGTTTAACACCTCAGTTTGATGAACTATAGAAAGAACATCAAGTGAAAAGAATGAGGAAAGGAGAGGGTGAGAGGATAAGCAGAGGACTTTGGAGAAAGGATTTTTTTTTCTTCACTCAATTTACTCGTTTCAAGTAAACAAACCTATGTAGGAAATATGAAAACAGGTCCAGAAAAGAATGTATTGTCAATATGATTATCATCATCACTATCATAAATATCATAATTCTTTAACTGATTTCATTTATTCTTCCAGAAAAAAAAAAGGAAATGGAAAAAGAAATGAAACAACATACAATCCCCTTGCCCATTGCTTACAAAAGAAGAAAGGAAAAGGGCCAAAAGAAAGAAATATAAAATGCCAAAATGAGTCTAGACTTAGAAGCACTGAAACGTTTTTTTTTCTTTTTTTTTCTTTCGAAAATTAATAGATTTCATTATAAGAAAATATATAAAATCTAGAGGACAAAACTAGTATAATCCATAGAATCTAGATTATAGAAAATTATGGTTCCTAGTAATCGTCTACATCTTGAGATCGAGGGAACTTGCGAGACCACTTAGTCTAGTATTACTCCAATCCCCATCTGCTCTTCATGTTACTTGACAGATTTGCAGTTATTCCTCTGGCTAACATGGCCAATCTGCAATTTAGGAAGATGGCCTGAAAAACCATCTCATTGCTTCTACTTTCTTGTTTGAATACTTGGCAATTGCACTCTTTCCATATGTAGTACACCAAGGCTGCCCAACTTAACATGATAGTTTTGAGATCAGCCGCATTATGCGCTCTAATTTTTCCCAGCCAATCAATAGCTTCTTCACTCCAAGAATTCGTTGGTCGGACCACGTTGAGTATATTTTGCAATTCAAGATTTGTCTGGTATACCTGCGTCTAATCATCAGGTGTTCCAAACTTTCCAGTTCCTAATTACATAACTCACAGTTCAAATTGCTAATGGAGAACCTGATCTTATCCCTTGTAAACAACCCTCCATTGATTCTCAAGAAGCACTGAAACGTTGTACCATCACCCAAATTTTTATGCCAAAAGATTTGGCAAATTGGCTCAACTTTTATTCCCCAAGGAGTTTTGGATATTATTGGAAATTAGAATTGAGGTCTTATTCCAATCTCTATGAAATTTGTTGGGGTCTTCAATATTATCATAACTTCCTTACTGATGTCCTAAGAGACCACTTAAGTGATGTTATTGGTATCTACCCATTAGATCATATTAAGAGTCGAGAAAAAAAGGACTGAGGCAAGTATGCGTGGGTACTTGATATGATCAAAGTATTGCTAGGTCTTTTGAGGTGTTTTAACATGCTTTTTGCATGTAAGCATTTAGTTAAAAGGGCTAATCCAACATCTTTCTTTCGTCAAAAGGTGAGGCCAAAAAATGTGTTCCACCCGTGATACTATAGTCCAATTCATAAGGCATTGAAGGCATCACAGCTCCACCATAAGTTTGTCCTTCACTTTGAATGCAAGCGTAGTATTTCAATTCCTAGCAAAAGTTTCAATTTCATAAAAATGAGTTGGGAGAGTTCACGAATACTTACACCTTTTCGTTAGGCATACATCAAGTGTTGACAAGATACTATACGGATCCAGTATATAAGTTTTCCTTCTTGTGTTTAAGACTAAAATCATGAGTTTGATCCAACAAAGGACAAGGATAACAATGCTGTTAGTCCTAGACTAGTAGGATGTTATCCTAAATGTTGGCTTACATGTAACTTGCACAATAGGTAATAATTTTCATTTGTTGTTGTGAAAGTTGCTTTAGGTGATTCTGCCATCAAGTGTACGTCCACATACACAAAGCCACTAAATATTAATATTTAATATTAGGCTAGCATATCAAACACAATCAGGAGATCCCTACTTACAAAGAACATTTTTTCGATAATAATCACATTATTAAATAGGATACTAGAGTATTCTATTAAATACTTCTACAATAAATATGCGAGATCTTCAAAACTCCATCTTAAACTAGTAAGGGGATACTTCTTGTTTCCAATATGCATTTGAATTTTTTGAAATATATCCATCTACAATCAACAAAAGATATTTTTCTTTTCCTTTTCTTTCTCAAAACACAAGGAAGATTCTATATTCTATATTCTATATTCTACATTCTATGTTTTATTTTTATTTCTATTTTTATTGTGGAGAAACCTTAGAACTCAAAAAGAAGACTTCATTTGTTGTCGAGCCATTGTGATGAGACAACGCCACGAGAATAGGGATTATGCAAGGGAGTTGGAGACAAGATTTGTACTAGAGGTCGAATTGAGATCTCTGATGGCATAATAAAATCTTGGCAAATGAGGGTCAATGATAGAAATCTGGACTCACCAAAGACAATAACTTAGATCTGAGACGAATGAAAGGATGAATGTATTTGGAGATTGGTTGTTGGGGAAGGACAATGAAGAAAACAGGTATAGCAAGGATGAAGATAAACTCATTGGAGAAGGTAGAACTCCAGGAGAAGACAAAATAGAGCCCATCTGATAACGTTATGGTACTAATAAAGAATTGTAAAGGGGATAGGAGAGGGAGGACAAATAGAATAATGGTGACGACAATGTGTTCCACAATAGATTTTTGAAGAAGGAGCTTGCCAGAAAAGAAGAGATTCGACAACATGTAAAAGAATAGAGGAGATTTTGTCGTGAACAATAGAGGTAGTCGAAGAAAAAGAGGTAGAATTCACGGTAGAGGCTTGACAAGTGAGTCTGGTCAAATAAAAGGAATGAATGAATCTAATAACCATGTGAAAGGTGAGCAATAAAGTAGAAAGCATAAGGAATATGTTTTTCATGGTTCAATCATAAGGCATATGCTCATGAACAAAACCACTAAAGGCTACATTATATTATAAGATACCTACTCATAGAAAGATACATATTTGACAATAATGACATTACGGAATAGAATACCAATAATAATCCCACTAAACATTTCTATTTAATTACACGTGAAGTTGAGACTCTTAGGAGTTGTAATTAATAGGTTCTCTATGATAGAACATTTTGCACCATGTAGTAAGATAATCATGAAATGTAGCCAAAACTCCATTGTATTTAGTAGTGTTAAACTTTTGTTTTTTCCAGACCAATTTAGAGGATGTACAATTCCTAACTTCAATTTCTACTACTTTCAATCATTTAACCAATAGACAAAACAGTTTATAGTAATTAGAGTTACATCATTATAAGAAATCTCATAATCTTTCATATACCTACTTTTGACTGTCAATAAGAATTTTGTAAATATAACAACATTTATGATCCCTTTAGATTGTTTATGTTACAAACTGAGACATTGAATTGGTCAACTCCCTCATCATTTGAGCTTACTGAATTTTTCAACAACACTGTCATGATTGACACGTGAGATTAAACACGGGGAGGAAAAAGTTTAGAATCATTTTAGGACTTCTGTATCTTTTTAAGATTTTCTATTTAGTTAGTATCTTATAATCATGGGTTCCTCTTATTATCCTAGCTAGTTAGATAGCACCTCATCATAGGATTTCATTTATTTCTGTTCCCTTTCTAGTTGTATCCTCTTGTAGACTTGTAAGGAATGCATAAAATATGCTCTAAAATATCAAATTACGTCATGATAGCTATAAAGCTTAAAAGTTTTCGAAAATTTCGATCTGGGTGTCTGACCTTCATTGTTGACAGTCTTGTGATTCTGACCAGCCTTAACTTTTGGTGTTTTTTCTTTAAGCAATTAGCCTTAATTGCCTTAAAATCGTTTTTTTTCTTTCATGAAGATGTTAGGGGTAGTAGAAATAACCTCTACAACACTATTATGAATTCAAGAGCTATTGACCATATAACCCACTCACCAAACCTTTTTTTCTACATATTTCCCATGTCCAAGTAATAAAAAATTTGTGACAACTGATAGTGGTGAAGTGGAGTTTTCCAAGTTCTAGGAGTGTGATCATCTCTGATTCTAGTTCTACTCCCAATATCAAGTTTTGTGTTTGTAAAGGATCTAGTAACGGTATATCTATCGCCTTCTAATTGTTTCATCTTTCTTGCTATATACATTATGACTACTGCTTTTAACTCTTGAATGCATCTTTATTATGATTGTTTGCAAGTTTTGTTTTGTATGTGAATTTCTTGACAAGGGCATCTTGTTGACAAGTTGGACATGTTTTTGATAAAGTGTTATTATGTTGCTACATTTTTATTTTTTTTTTTATTTTTTTTATTTTTTGAAATTATTTTATTTTAATTATTTATTATTACTTTATTCTAAGTATTTATTAGTTTTTTAATGTATTTAGTTATTTTATGACATCTTTTATGTTTATTTGAATAAAATAAATGAACTATTTATTTATTTTAGTTTTATTTATTTACTCTTTTTAACTTGCATCACTTATTTGTAGTTTTTTGTTGTATTATTACTATACTACATACTTTTTTTTTTATTATCATATTTGCATGTGGGTCTACTAAAAACAACCTCTCTACTCTGTAGAGGTAAGGTTGCGTACTATCCGGAATTTAGACGGGTGTGATGATGATAATGATAGTTCATTGACCATTGTACCAAGCATAGGGGATAAAAAGATCAGTTTATTATCAACCTTAAAACAAGTTCATCATGTCCCTAGATTATCTACAAACCTTATCTCTATCAACAAACTCACTCAAGATTTGAATTGTTATGTGATTCTTCATCATAATTATAGTGTATTTCAAGACAAGGATTCAAAAAGAAAATTGGACATGCTAGAGTAACTGATGGCCTCTACTACCTTAAAAAATTCAACCGATCAAACAAGATTAAGGGTCTAAATAAAAATTTCAAAATCTTTTTCATCCAATAAAGATAAATTTTGGCTCCACCATTACTGACTTAGACCTCCATCCTTTTCCTTCTTTATTTAAGGGTCTAAATGTTGACAGTTTTCACTGTGAAGCGTGTAAGCTTGCCAAACACAAATGTGTATCTTTTTTCAATTAGTAATCAATGAAGTTATATCCCTTTTTATTTCATTCGCATATGTTCGTAAAAAAGAAGAATCTTCTCCTTTGAGAATAATCAAAAAAGAAAAGTGTTCAATTGGAACATGATATTTGGGGTCCTTCTACTGTTCCTAATCTTTATGGGGCAAAAAGGTTTGTTTCTTTTATTGATAATTGTACTTATGTCACTTCAATATTTTTACTCAAACACAAATCTAATGTTAGTCCTATCTCCCAAATTTTTGTTCCATGACTGAAACTAAGTTTGGGGCCAACACCAAAAGGTTTAGATTTGATAAAGTTAAGAGTGTTTCAATCAAGTTCTAACTCATACTTTCAAAAAGAATGGATTGTACATGAGTTCTATGACTAAAAATCAATTAGGGGCCAACATCAAAGTTTTAGATCTGATAATGTTAGAGTTTCAACTTCTTCTTTGGCAGCATCCTTTATTTCCATGAGACATGAGATGCAAGACATACTTTAGAGTATTTCAATCAAGTTCTATCTCGTATTTTCAAAAAGAAGGGATTGTACATGAGTCAACTTATGTTAATTCCCCACCACAAAATAGAATGCCATAAAGGAAAAATGGTTACCTCTTTGAATCAATTTAAGCCTTCCTTTTTCAAGAAAATTCCCCTAAGTCCTTTTAGTGAGGAAGCAATACTCACAGTTGCTCATCTTGCAAATCATTTGCCTTCAAGAGTCTTAAGATTCAAGAGTCCAATGAAATTCCTCTAAACATTCTATCCTGATCTACAAACTACAAATAACTTTATTACCAAGGTATGTGGGCATGTGTCAATTTGTCCATCTTCATATTCAAAATCGTGGAAAGTTGGATCCAGGGGCTTTGAAATGTGTCTATGTGGGCTAACCTTCGACTCAAAAAAAGTATAAATGTTACCACTCTATGTCAAAAAGATTTTGTCTTCGAAGATGCTACTTTCAATGAACATAAGTCTTAGTTTATTACTCCTTATCTTCAAAGGAGAATTCAACAATAGAAGATAAAGATAGGGGGATCTCAACAATTTCTTCTTTACTTGACCTACCATCTTAGGGGTTTTAACTAGAAGGGGATTTTAATTAATCAACTTAGGATTAGGCGTTGATAATCATGAAAAAAGATATTAACATAAAATAGATATTTTCTCAGGCCAATTGTCTTTAATTGAATTGAAAGATAACAGCTTAAGAAATCTTAGGGGGATTATTACCTAGGTGCTGCTTATTCGACTTAGTTAATCTATATGTGACTTACGTTCTTGGTTATTAGTATGTTGAACTTTAGTTTAGTTTTATCGTTAATTAAACCATCACCTTATTTTGTCGATTAAATAATAGGAAAGACATAATTACTAGTATTTGTAGTTTCTGTAGAATGGATACTCTGAATACTCATTGTTACTACACTGTAGTTCGATAGATGCACTTGCCTTTGCAGAATTTTATGTATCAGGTGCCTACTATGCCCCTCTTAGGTCTAGCAATTTCCATCCTTAGAAAATATCTAAGAGACCTCAATCTTCGATTTCAAACTCTTTTGAGATATTCTTTTTCAATTTTCCATTTCCTCAAAATCATCACTAGTGTGAATAATGTCTACATACACAATCAGAATTGCAATCCTCTCTTCTATAAAAGTTTTTATGAATAGAGTATGGTCAAACTACCTATGTAAGAAACCTTGAGACTTCACAAATCTTGTGAATCTATCAAACCAGACCCTTAGTGATTGTTTCAGCCTAATAATCTTATCCCATATGATTGATCTTATCTAATCTATATCTTCAACATCAACCATCAATTTCCGCCTCATCTCCTCTTTCCTTACTTATGAGAAAACCTCTCTGACAAAGGGTAGTGGCTTTCTTCCTAAAATTCGATATTTGGCTTCATCCTATTATTGATTCAACTACAAGAAAACACAAACCCCATTATTTTCTTCCCTTTTCTTATGTCAAACACTGTCCCAATTATCTTCATAATATAGGTCCAATTCTTGCCACAAGGTTACAAGCTAAATTTGCGGTCTCCTTGCTTGGCCTTCCATCGCTTTGTTTTTAGTTAGAAAATTTAAGAAGTCTAAATACATACATCTATGGCTCTTGGCAAAAACATATGGGGTTGTCTAATCGCAAGTTCCATTAAATTAATCAACCAAGCGATGATCAAACAATTTCAAACCTTAATATTGCCATATTTGGATCATATAAAGCTGGCCTTGCTAACTCTCCAATCAAATGGCTGAATTTTCCTCTGCCATCAATGGCCAATTTTCTTGTTGACTCCCATCCCAAGTATTCTATCTATTAACTTGTGATTCATCAATTTGAAAAGGCAAGTTCAAGCCAAGAAGATCGCAGCTGCATTGTGCATATCATAGCACTGGGATTAGTCACACTCAAACTATTGAAATCATAGCTGGAGGGTAAGGAGTTTCTCCTTTGATCGCTCATAGCCAAACGATAATCCATTTAAGACTAATTTGAATTAAGAAAGAAGAAAATATTGTAAAAGCGATGTGGCTCCAATACCATGAAAAAACAGGAAAATGTAATTCTTCCTTGATTTTTCTGTAAATAGTATAAAGAATATATAGGAAGTACAACCCTAATCACCTCCTTAAATCAAGGAGAATCATTTATTATCTAAGCAATAAAATCCCATTCATTTAGCCACTAATTTATAGAATATCAGCTAGTTATCTCTAGAATATTAGCTAATTATCTCTAGAATATCAACAAGAACTATTACAAAAAATATCATAACTTATTAGCTATTACAAATTCAAATAGAGAATTCACATAAACATATTACAGGATTAATTACCTCAATACGTGCCAATAGAGAACCATGAAGCACTTTATTCTCCACTACACACCTAAAGCATGAATCCAAGTTAACATCATCTAAGTGAAAGAAGGCATACTAAAAATTGACATTGGTGCGTATCACACATCCATACTCACCCTAAATTTTCTTTGTTTACATCTCTTGCATCATATTTGGTGTATCCTAAGCCAGTGTAATCCCAAACCTACATAAAAAGATCAACTATAAGTACCAATTAGTCCAGGACTGACAATGTTCTCAGATCAAGGCATATGAACTCAAAAGATGGGTGTTAAATTTCAAGCACAAGAACATGTTTAACCAATTTTAAAAATATGGATGTCTTGGTTAGCAAAATTTTGCACAAGGAAAATAAAAACATAAAAGAGGGAAAGAAAAGCATGGTCAATGTCCACCAATAATGAGTGCAATAGAAATCTCGATTCTTTCAAAAGTCAACAAATTTTAGTTTCCAATTTCACCATCCATATGAATAACAAGCAAATAATTTCCTCATAGGCATCTCCATAAAACCAACCTTGCTGCTAATCAAACAACACTATCTAATTGAGTAGTCATATCCAATGCACTTCTACTCAATCAGGGCATAACAATAAGAATTCACATAATCAATTCCATTTTACTCAAATAGTTCCTAACCAAATCTTCTGTTTTCAAAGATTATGAAGATCAAGATCCTCTACTACCTAGCTTCTCGTGAAGAAAAATTTGCTTTCAATGGAAAATTTACACCTAATTTATATAACATGAACTAGAATCGCATCATGAAAACAAATTCAAATCAGAAATATCAGATCTATCTACAGATAAATCATTGCATTTAGCTTTTGCCCTGATATGCATTATTCCCACTGTTAACTCCAAAAAAGAAATTCATAAAACGTAATCATGTCCAAAACTCGCTCAAATCCAACTAGAACAAGCTACCATGTTTCCTTGAAATCAAAACTCCAGCATCTAATCATCTTTAACCTTACATTTATTTTCCAGCTCCAGGCTTAAGCTCTTTTTAAAACGTAATCTCCTAACAGTGCTAGCTCCATTTTCATTTTCATCTGCGAATTATCATAAGCCTATCAAACAATCTAAAATTGTGTTTATTCATCTAGAAGGGATAGCATTAGTATCATATATATGACAGACCCGATCCAAATAAGGTAACGTTTTCAATATCTGCACTGCCGATTGATGATTTCATTGTTTCCAGTTTTGCACTTGTACAGGACTTTCATTTTCAAGCTCTTAGCTCTATAGTTCAATCTGTTACTAAATTTTAGTCTGACTAAGTTGCTTGAACATGAAAGACAAAATAAAAAGAGACAATAAAGAGAATGAGAGAATGAGAGGATAAGAAACTAACAGATAGCAATTGGTTTATAAGTCCATGGAATTAAATATGAATTTGCAACAATATCTCTATTTAATCATTCAGGTAAGTAAAATGTAATAAAATACCAAAGAAGTTATGTTTGCCCAATATGCATAAAAAAATCAACAACTCTCACCTGCATCTTATCAAAATATGCATAGCGATGTTGTTGAACATACTGCCAAGCACCAACATCTGCAAATATTTTATTGAAAGCTTTTGTTAGTTATATTTCCATGTTAACAAACTACATTACTTTGAACTTATTTCAACAAAGAGCTTCAAGTTAACAAATAAAACAAAATTTCACAAGAAGAAGTGCCTTCTAAGTTTTGAAATGTAACTAGGAATTAATTTCTTGCAAGTCAACAAGAAAGGAAAGACAACATCATATCTGCAAATTAAGGTTTCCATACAAAAGAAAAACAGAAGGTCTTAGTGTTCAAAAAAATTAAATTAGATAGCTTTTAGTAGCTTAAGTCTAAGAATACTTCAATCAGATGAAATGTAAAGCCCGTTTGACTATGTGATGACCGTTGTATTACTCAAGCAGTTGAACACTTTGACGATCAATTTCACAATTATAGCGTCAATTTTTCTCCGATGTGTTAATCTAATGTTTTAATTCATCAAAAGCCACCATGCTATATATGCCTTAAATCACTAATACTTAGCTCATAGCTAACAATATTGCCAATGTTGAGTGGTCTCTCATTGCTATTAATGAAACCCAAGCACTAAATCCGAATTCCACATCCTTCAGCTAGAAATAGTTAAAATCCACTCTCATCATTAATTGAATATAACTTGTAATTTTTATGAACTTTTCAACTTCGCCCACAATTTTAGCATAACAAAGAATTGATATTTGAGTTCCCTAGTGACAATACCACTTCAATGACAATTCCAAGCATTTAAAGCTAGCTAAACCAGATGATTAAAACATAAGGAGGTAAATACCTTTGAGGAACGATATAGATGTTGGTGTCACAGTGCTGACCCTTGGATCTGGGGGATCTTCATTCTTGATGGATAGCTTACGTCCCAATGCGGGGTTGCTATCAATGATGGCAACACTCAAATGCTTTGTTAGCAGCTTGGTTGCTGAAATGTTTATCATCAAGCTTCATAAGTTCAAAATTCCTACTGAAGATGTCCTTGATCTTCCAGTTATAATAGAATATAATCTTTCATTAGTTGAATTGAAGATAATTAAAGTAGCCGCAACAATTAATACTAAGTACTCTATAAACTATTCAAGGAACAACAGCAAAAACTAAAACCAATAAGATAATCAACATACCTAGTGAACAGGCGAGAGACATTCCAACCATGCCTCCTCCGACAATAGCAATGTCATAAGGGTGAACATTAGTAGTAAAGCTCTGGCTTTCCTTACACTCCTAGGAAGACAAAGAACAAAGAAGATAGGTGTTTAAAGGATTTCACTCTTACGAGAAATAATTAAGAATAACAAAAAGGAACAGCAAGATTAGGGACAAACATAACTAGAGCTAAAGTAGGACCATTTTTTTCTACATATAAACTAATAGAAGGAACAATATAGGAGTGCCTACGAAGCAATTGACAGTCCAGCACATTAGCTAGTCCCACAAGGTCCCCGAGGAACAAGCTCCAAGTTGTATATATTAGCAGTTAACAGCGATAATGAGGACCAAAAAAGCTCCGAAGCAACTAAAAGAAAAGGGGTATAAAGCAAGAGAATGAGAAACAAAAGAATTTGTGAGAGGAGCAGCGACAAACGCATCCTAGCACTGATAAATCCAAGAAATAACAATCACGACGTGCAGAAGGGACAACAGTAAATCTCATTATCAAGGCATGTAATGGAAGAGAAAGACAATGGGCGTTTCCAGGGCATAAAATCCAACCAAACATTGTGAGAAAGAGAGAGAGGGTAATAAAAAGGACAACTAAGAGATAAGATTACATGGTTATTCAATTGGGTTGTAGAAACAGCACTGGATGATCTTGAAGCGGCACCACTACACAAATTCCTCCGCCATAAAATCCATCCGTCTGGAAGCTTCCTGGCAATTCCCCTGCATGCAATAATCATATCTGATAATCAAAATGACAGAAAGAAAAAGAAAGGAAGCAATTTCGTAGAAAGGTCCGCTCATTTTGCTCGGGAAAGAAGTCATAAGAGTAAGAGTTGGATGGCGATTTGTACCTGTTCATTATTTGTTAAAGAAGAGAAGCCTCGCGAAGAGGAGAAGTGAAAAGCGAAGAGCGAAATTGGATCAACGATAGGTTATGTAACATAATGGATTCGGAAGGACTTGGTTGAATTTATTGTAAAAATTGAAGGACGTATCCTAATCAATTTAAAACTCCAGGGACTAAATTTAACTTAAATAATATACTGGAGATTCTAACTGGAATTGGTGTCACGCATTGGCATTATTACGAATACGACCTTGGTTTATTTTAAATGCCAACTTGACTAAGATTGAAAATAACTTTACATTTGGCCAGTTAGCATGTCACTGCCAATTTGCCATGAAATGAAATAGTTGATGAATGAAAGTAAAGGCCAAGCAAAGCAATTGTTGGAATGATAACAATTTCTCTCTCCCAGAACCATAAACCAACCATACAATAAACCCCTTTTTGCTTAGAGAAACATGGAATCAATTACCTCTTTTACACAAATATCACAATTTCACCATCCTATCCTATGAAACAATCTTTGTTACCTATTTTTTGATCTTTTGACAGCTAATTTGATCTAAACATCCCACAACATATCACTCAATGATTCTGATTTCTCCCTTTCTTTGACCTGTTCTTCTCTTGCATCTTCTTTTTCTTTGCATCAGCAGTAATCCAATTATAATCAGGAGGAATAGCAAAAGGGTCTTGAACATTTTCTATCTTGCTGCTGGAACCACCATTTGATGAGCTAGGACGATGGTAAGGAGCTTTTATCCACTGAAACCAAGACGAAGCAGAGGACTGCGCCACAGCTGGGCTCTCTCGTCCTACAGCAGTAGGGCTTGACGGCGGAGTTGCAAATTCATCCAATGGCTGTAATTCTTCAAACTTTGTGAATGTAACCAATACTCTGATGGTAGGAACCACAGGGATAGCTGCCTGGATAAATCGAACAATCTAACCATTACGTCAAGAAATAGATCAAATAATAAACAAGCTTAGATCATTTGAGTTTCTTGCTTTTTATTGGCTGTAAGTGTGTTAAGAAGTGTCAAAGCTGATACATTTTCTGTTGTTAGGCTTCTATCATATTAACTTATGTTGACATACCTTGGTCGTGAACTAGGGCAAGAGGTGACTGGTTGACAACAGGTGGTAACTCATCTGGTACTAGGACGATAGGTAAACCAGTTGAAAAGTGTAACTTTTGGGTGCAAATGTTACAAGAAAAAAACTCACCGCATGGGCTGTGAATATGCATGCGATTGTTTTAGGTTTTGGGTGCAAATGTTACAAGAAAAAAACTCACCGCATGGGCTGTGAATATTCATGCGATTGTTTTAGGTTACATCCTCAAATACCAGCTATAATAAAGTTGCATTCTATTGAACAAACAATCCATATCCAATTCAAATCAGTTGGCTCACTGAAACCTCATTGAGAGGGCTACATTTGCTTCTCAGATGATCCGTAAACGAAGATGGAAGAGGGTACTTAGTTTGCAGTTCTTTTACTTTCTACAGTTTTCTACTTCAATTTTTTCCCCTAAAGTAATCTTATCAGAATCACAATTTCAACAGTACAGGACTCTGATGGAAACAAATATCAAGGACCGGAAGAGATGGGACAATCATGAGAAGTTAGAAATTTCATATGTTATTAATTAGATCAAAGACTGAAAATAAATACCTTTTTATGCAGTCCGTACTGAAATTAAACTTCGATGACTTTTTTATCAATAGTCAAATTACATAGTAAATAGGAGTTGACTAGAAAAACAAGGGAAGAGGGCTCAAAAATGGATTATGCTAAGTGTGTTTCATATGAAACCAGCGTCTACTTCAGCATTTTAGAAGTCAAATCCATCCACGTACAAGAACTAATTAGCCGCAGTCCCTATACTGAAATTAGATTCAAGAAGCTTAAAATGGTTTCATGAAACTTCTAATAATAAGGCTGACAAATAAACCCGGTATACTATATTCAGTAACACATATGATTTTATCAAGTTAAAAGGCAATTTTCAATCTTAAGGGTATCAAACTAGATCAATACTGAAAGGGACCGTAAATTCAAGAAGCTGTGCTAGAAGATGACCAGTCAAAAATTACCAACTCATGCAAAACCTGAATTGGAGGAATAGTTAAAAGATTAAATTTTACCCAAAAAAAGTTATTCTGAACCCAACCATTGAGAACACCATCACAACCAACACAGACAAGATCGTTTTCTAAGTCAGTCACAAACAATCTATTTCGAATAGAAGATTAAATTTGCACTAAATAGCATATTACCATTAGTTGCATGTTTAAGAACCAAATTTCCTTAAAGTACCATAACAATGATTGGCCTCACCCATTAAAGAAACAGGACACCAGCAATCATTGGTTAAATCATATTTGTCAAGCAAGGAATTCATTTCTTCAAATTACTAATATCACTCCATGCACATATTAAATGTATAAATGAAGCAAGTACATGCAAAAGCACACGTTAAGCAATATTGTTGAATGACAATAAAAGTTTCCTATCTGGCTTCATTTTCTTTCCACACCCTCCTAACAAATTCCTCCTACATTTGATGCCCTCAGCCAGAGGGACCACTTGACACTGCAAACACATTTCTAGTTTCATACGGTTGAAATAATAAGGATTGATGACTCATTTAGTGTTAAATCTTTTTGAATTTTTTTCACATCAGTGTCAAACCTTTCAATATTTTCAATCAAGTTTCAAGCCTTTATAAAATGTATCTTTTTAGTTAAAAACATTTATTCCATAAAAAAACAAGATAACATGCAAGTTAAAGATGGGGGAGTTTTATATCACAAGATGTCATGAGCTTTTGCTAGTACATCTTTTTGTTTATGAATTTCTATTAAGTCTCCCTAAACCCTATGGCAAACCCACTAAAATTTCTTCCAAAAGTAGTACATATACATACCCCAAACATTCAGATACAGTATTCTGTTTTCTAAAGAAATGTCATATCAGTTAAGTACACACTGAACAGATCAATGGCTCGAGAGTTAATTACTGAATTCCCTCCAAAACATTTTTAAAAAGTGGAGAAAGAACAATCCAAAGCTTGCCAACCCACAGTTTCATCCCAGACTAGAGACTCACAAATTCTGCAATCACATCTCTTTGTGTGTGTCTCTTCTTCTGTCTATGTGTATCCCTTTTCCCAACAAAGATAATTACTAAATGACGTAAGAAGAGAACTAGAGGAATGGATAATAAACAGAAAAACCATTAAAACAGGTATAGCTAAAGATTTTTAATGCACAATGCTTTGAATAAAACAGGAACACCACATTAATTCGGCAATCAAAATGTTATCTCACTGGGAAACCGTCGCTGACTGGAGTTGTTTATATGAATCTCAAGAGTCCTAATTAGCTCCTTCAACATGCAAACAGGGTTGTGGATTCGACTAGGCTTGAGTCCTTACACAAAGCATGGAAAGTTTGAAAGTCCTAAAGAGTGAAATATACATACATATGACTAGACAGTGAAAATATAGAAGGCAATGGCCATGGACAAATAATGTATATAGATAATAGATAACGTTAGGGATGGTCAAAAGTTGCAGAAAGACCTAAAACCAAGAAGCCTTCCATACTAGGGGCTTAAGGTACTTCACTATCACTGCCAAATTACTTTTTGCACATGTTTTCCCGCTAAGAATCTCTAGTTTTAGCCACATCTAAACCCACCACACAGGTTTTAGAGAAGAATAGTTAGGCTTCCAATGTAATTACCAATAAAGTTAACCAGCGGTAGGAGTGAAATGACAGTAAAAAGTGGCTGTAGAACACAACCCAAACAAAATACGATGAGAAAATATTAGAAACTGAAAATTGAAATAGTCCACCATCAGCCGGATCCGGAAAGAAAACCATACCTTAACTGGAAAGGTTCCCAGGGGAAGTTTTGTTGTCAATAGCTCTCTTAATCGGCGAATTGCTTTCACCTTGTTTGCAAGAATGTCGAGTAGTGGAAGAAGTTCTTCAGTTTGTAGTGGGAAGGTTGGAGAAAGCCAGAGTGTAGGCCTCAGCCCTTTCTTGTACTCGTTTTCATGGCTAGCTTCCCTGCGGCGTGTACTAGTCTCAGAACTCATCGAAGTAGATGTCCTCATGTCTCTTCCTTTCCGATGCTCATTACTTACAACAACCTCCACAGAGTGTCTTCCTGGTTTTGGTTGATTTCCAGGGGAATCTCCTAGCAAATCACTGACTTTCTCATCCACACAAAGAGAATTTCTAGGTGGAGCACTTTTCTTCTGCACTTCAACCTTGGAATCCCGTTTCCTCCATCCACCAAACCACCCTTTCTTTTCCTGTTTAATTTCTCCATTTCTGCAATTGTTCCCATCTTCCACATGAATGTCTCTATTTCTGCAATTGTTCCCATCTTCTATAGGAATGTCTCTATGCTCATAACAACTATGGCGATGAGCAATAACCCCATCACCACTTTCATTGGTCAACTCTGATGTGTCCAACTTCAATGCAACTTCAAGTTGCCTTCTTTCTTCTTCTGTCAAAATTTCATTAAGCTCTTCACTCTCTGTTTCATTTTCATTACATGATGAGAAGAACTCATCATCAGTCATAGCCCCTGGGACCCTTCGGGACTTGATACTAACAACTACATTGTGCATATCATAGACCTTTGCTTTCCATGGACCAACTGTCTCCATTTTCTCTTGCCGCCTCCATGTTAACTGTGGCAAAAGAACAGCCTGAGTCACATCAATCCCTGGCCTGAATATATTTGTCTGAGACATGGCAGCCACTTCTTGCCGTACCTCTTCTTCAGTAGCGGCAGAACCAGCACCGTCCAAAGCATTCATGACCTCTTTATCCTTATGTGAGATCATGCAAAGTACGCCAGGAGGAACTTTACCATCCTCAGACCCATCACCGAGGAAAAGGATACTTTGATCAGATCGCTGAATCTTAAATCCATCAAATCCAGCCAAAGTCATATCTGCTCTCAAATTTGCACCCCTCTTCCAAATTTTGTATGTATCAGAAGGAGCAATCCTTGAAATGAAAGGTATTACAGAACTCTCAAAATGGAAAGTGATCTCCATGTAGAAGTCCCTCATCCTTCGCATGGTCCCCACTAGGCGGGGCAATCGCCTACACCATTTTGCCCACGCCAAAGGCTGGTAATGTCTAACAATGATCAAAGCGATTCCTTCTTCTTTACTGCAAATTGCCTCTTGAAGTGCATTCCAACCTTGCTCGTTCTGCAAGCTCCAATCTGAGCCAGCAACCATAAGCATCTCAACAGCAGTCTCGTCGCCCATTTTGACAGCCAAGTGAAGAGGGGTGTCACGGTTAGGTACATCACGCCTATCAATCACAGCAGAGATAGCATCAGCTTTCCCTTCTTCAGCGACAGAAGCTGCCTCATTCCGAATCTCAGCAGGATCACAAAGTCGTGGAAGACCCGCAAGTATCTTCCTAAGACTAGCATAATCTCTGGTGGCAATGGCTTTATGTACAGGACTATGAGCATATCTCCAAATCTCTATACCCGCCATGCCACAAGAGTATATGAAGATCCGCTTACACCAGTAACAGTCTATCACAACCCAAACAAAACCATCAAACTCCTAAGAACCAATTGGATACGACAGGCAGCAATTTCCCGAACTAGAACCTGGTAGCATAAACCAAAATAATCATCAGGAATCAATTATTTGCTCCTACAAACAACTTGATTACCTGTTGTCGGTATGAAAAAGACAAGAGTTCATAATTGATCAACAAAACAAGAGTACGATAATAGTTACTCTTTCTAAGGTAAGAATCAGCCCAGTTTTGTTTACACCCGCACAGGACAAAATAGAAGAGCAAACAAAAGCACAACTGAATGAAGACAGTAGAAGCTATAATCCAGACAGCTACGCTCAGAATATTTACAGTCCGAAAGCAAACAAAAAAGCCAAAGAAGCCCAACCTTGTTCTGTTTCTTTCCTTAAGAAACCCAGAGATTCTCCGGACGCAGTTCACACGCCAAAACCCTCACCACCCTCTCTCTCTCTCTCTCTCTCTCTCTCCTCTCCGGTGGGGAGAGAGATCCTTGCGATCCAATCTAGATCAGACAACCCCAAGAACACGCATGTGGGATGTGTGTGAATCAGAACTTGCAACGAGAGTTTTTATAAAATTAAAAAAATAATAATAAAATTGATAAGGACTATAACAGAAAGAACAAATGTGGGGTTGGGTAGCGGACGACCCAGGTAAAGATACAGAATCACGAAACCAATAGAAAGAAGAGATTGAAAGAGAACCGAAAAGCGATTTTTGCTTAATAAAGAGAAACCCGCAACAAAAGAAACAGAAGAAGCAGGAGAATGAAAGAGAGAGAGATACAAGTACTTTTTGTATCAAGAGCAAGCACAAAAAAAAGGGGCCAAAAGAGAGAGAAGTCAAGTCACAAAGTAGAAGAATAATAATAAGAACAAGAGAAAGGTCCTGGAGTGCGGAGCTAGATATAGAAAAAGAGGTTAAGTAGTTTCAGTCAGTTAAATGGTATTGTACTGGAAAGGAGGGAAGAAAGTAAAACAGCTAAAAAGAGAAACATGTTTTTACCAAAAAGTATTTAACCTCTTATACTATTATTATCAGAATATTAAGAACGAAGAAGAAGAAGAAGAAGAAATGGGAAAGAGCTGAGACTGAGAGAGAGAGTTTAAAATGGCAATTGCAACCAAAGAGAAAGCCACATGTGATGTGACCAAAACAATATCAACTCAAGCCTAGACTTAGCCTGCTGCCTACCCTTGTGCTTTTCTTCTGCTCCGGTTGCTGAGAGACACATCATGTTCGTTAATTATTTAATTGTTCTTTTGGACTATACTATAGCTGCAGTTGGTGCTTGGAGCTGTTAACTTGGTTTTCATTTCAATAACGTCTAAAAGAAGAGACAAGACGCCAGAGTTGTTATTAATTATTTAATAACAATGGGTTTTGATTTGTAGACAGAAAGAACTAAGAAAGTCTTCCGGGATTTTAAATTTCTTGTGGCGGAGGTTAGCCTTAGCCCGCTGGTGGGTCTGGGCTGGGGGGTAGCCGGTAGGCCATCTCATTTTATGTACGCATATGTGATATTTGTATATCCCCGGCTAAATTTATATAGATGGAGGTTTAAATGCACATGACGTTGTTGCTAATTTGGATTGTTGCCACCCAAACTACAATTGTATATTCTACTGCAATACCTCTTACTTTTTTAAAAGCGATTTCTGAAATCTCAAAAGTTAAAATATCTGATGGAAACCATTTCAGGAGAGGAATTTTTTTTTTTTTCAATTCTGGGTGTGCATAGGGTAGCATTCGCCTAGACAGATCACAACTTATTGTTGAAATTTCATACAGAAGAAAGCTTGAGAGGTTAATTTTTTTGAAATGTCCACATTCTCCTTTTATGAAGTTCAACATTGATGTTTTTTTGGCTGTTTCCACGAGGATTGCTATAGGTAAAGGTTTGATCCGTGATCATAATGATCGCTGGAATATGAGTTTATTTTTAAGACAAATCGTTGTTTTATTCTTCGTGCTAAGTTGTAGGCTCTTTATTATAGTATTCAACTCACTTATAACTTCATCTATTTGAATGTTCTTGTAAAATGTGATAATGAAATTGTTGTTAAGATGTTGACCGGTGGTGTTCAAACAAATTCAAGTTATTTGTCTCTTGTTAACAAAATTCTAGACTTACTGAAGCACCTCAATAATGTGAAACTCACTCACATTTACAGAGAAGGAAACTTTGCTGTTGACTCCTTTTCTCACCTTGCTTTTAATTTTCCTCTTGATTTTCTTGTTTTGGGACAAGTCTCTCTAGTGTTAGTTGATGAATTGATCATAATTTAATAGGGATCTCTTAAATAAGGTAATTTTTTGCTTTTGTGAGCTTTGCTCACTTTTTCTTGCCCAGAAAACAAAATTTACCAATAAGAGATGACAGATGAAAAAGACATCAAATCTCAAGCAGCATAAGCTTACGAGTATCTCAAAGCTGAAAATATCAATTTCCAAAAGAATTTATCGTAAGTTTATTAATTAAAAAGCTCTCCAAATCTTAAAATGGCTCATTAATTAAAATTAATTTAAAAACAAATAAATCAATTGAAATTAAATCTGAAAAAAGTCAAGATTATCAAACTCTGAATCAAGTGAAAGATCTCATTTAATTATAAAATTAATCATTGATTTAAAGAGAATAATTGCAACAATTTAAGCAGATAGTCCGAAATATATTAGGATAGTCATAATAAGATTTAAATTTTCTTAAATTAATTGGTTCAAATCAAGTATCTAAACTAAAACTTATCATCCATTAACTGGTTGTGATAAATAAATAATAGCAATAAGCTATGAGGAAAAGACTAAACCCTAGATTAAATAATCGAGATATCTGCAATTATTCAATTTAGTTTTTTTGTTTATCATAAGTTAAATATAAAAATTCATAAAAAACTTTTTTACTACTTGTACCAATTCCTCATGACAATTACGGATCATTAAATTCCTGAATGGTGATAGAATAATCAATATTATATTAGATTATCAAATTAATCGAATATTAAGAAATACTTGAATTAAATGTGAATAAAAATTTGAAACACAAAACTTCATAAGGTTATAACTAGAGCTTCAAATCCCTTGAATCAGAATGATTTAGTTTAGCTATAGATGGCTTTTGCTCTAATAACAAAAGTATAATAAGATAAATAATTGTTAAAAACGTAAGAAGAGAGATCCTCTTTCTATTTTGAGGAGTGTCTCCTTTATAGGATTTTCTAATATATTCTTAATTTAATTTTAACTTATAAAGATGTCTGTTTATCTAAAACGAATTTAAATTTTTACGTAATAAAGATAAGACGAAGTCTTCCAGTCAAACTCCAACTCTACAAGTAATTAATTTTATCCACTGCAACAATATTTTCACTTCATCCAAAATTTTGTAATTATAACCAATAGAGTCTCAATTTGATACAATCCTCAATTTTTATTTCCTAAAATAAAATAAACATTAATTTTTATATTTAAGCACAAAAATAAATCTAAAATAAAAGAGATATTATCAAATAATATAGCAAAATAAGATGTTATCAATAATTTATTTATTCATCAAATGAATGTCAAAATTTTACTTTAAACAGTGATTAGAATGAAGAAATTTATAGTATAATCTAAGGGAACATAAAGTTTGTAGGTTGCAAAAAAATTTTGTACTGTCTTAAACGAATCCCTAAGCAATGGTATACTAATTTGATCAAGTTTTATTAAGTGATAGTCTCTCTTATGTTAAAGTGAATAAATGCGTGTCTACTAAACTTATTAACAAATAATGCATGATTATTAGCTTATAGTAAATGACTTGCTTATTTTTGGCATTAATGTTAATGTAGTACATACTACATAGAACTAAAAATTTCTTAGCTTTAAGAGAAGTAAGTGTTATTTTGGGTGTTAAAATCATGCGGAATAAAATTTGTATAATATTATCATAAGAATATTATAATATTATGTTAAGAAACTTATTAAGAAGTTCAATCGTTTTGATGTGAAATTAGTTTGTACTCCTTATAATGCTAAAACTCATTTGGTAAAAAATAAAAGTGATCATACGGTTAAGTTTGAGTATGCTTAAATTATTGGTCTGATGCATTTAATGAATTTTACACGATTTGATATAACGTATGTTGTATGTAAACTGAGTAGGTATACACATAATTTATATCATGATCATTGAGTTTAGTTAGATCAATGCAATATTTGATAGGTACCATGAATTTTGGTATATTCTATAATGGATTTCCCGTTGTATTGTGAGGGTACAATGATGCTAATTGGATACTTGGTTCAAGTGAGAAAAAATTCACTAGTGGTTATATATATATATTTATATTGCATAGAAAGGAAAATAACAACAAACTACGTTACAAGTCTTGGGAGACTAATTCCAGCTATATCTTCTAGGAGGATCGAAAGGTATTCTAAGGGAGCATTTACAAAAGTCATAATCCCTGTAACAAAATGAATAGCAAAATTAGCTAACTAATCGGTGCTCTTATTGCCTTCCTTATACGTGTGATTGGGAAGCACTGTCTAGTTGTGATTGAAAAGTTCGTTTATGCCAAAAATGAGAGGATTGGTCTATTAAGTGTGGGAGACGGAATTTGAAAAAGAGCTCAACGCTACTTAGGAGTCAAGTCCTAAAACTACCCCGTAATAACCCAGATCTCAAGCCAAATTCAGGCTATAGAAAATACCCTACAATCCCTAGTGGTTATATGTTTACTCTGGTGGAGGTGTAATAGCTTGAAAGTTAGTTAAATAGACTAATTTACTGCAAAGGTAAAAACAAATAAGGTAAGAATCAAACACAAACATCATAATTGCAAAACAATCTTCCCAAGTTATTTTTCTCAAGCCACTAGAGATAAAGAGACCTCAAGTTCAAATTGAAAAGGGGAAGAAAGGTTTTAATAATTATGAATTGGCAAAAGAACCATAATAAGTCAAATTAACATATGTTGCGATTGTAAATGGAGGCGGATGAGAAGGAATAGGTCTAGATCTCTTAAATTTCAATATAAAAAAAAAATCAAGTTCGATGCGACCTGATTATTTTAGACCAATAATTATGTCAAAAAAGTTATTTCAACTTGGCCAAATCAAAATTAACCTGCTGAGAGTTCGCATCTGATATGTTTTCGTTACAAGTGGCAATACTATGGAGTACGATTGTCTCTACGGTGAGCCCTGGTCCAACTCCGAAAAGAACGCCTCTTCTCCGGTGGACGTGAGGCCAACTTCGGCTGACTTTTTCTGCATTTCGGCTGCGTCTGGTGAAAGAAGAATCAGCTATTTTTTAGCACATTCAAGTATTTCAATTGTTTGACCATTTTAACCAACTGAAAATTTTGTCTAATAACAATATGAAAAAGTAGTTTTTTTATATGAAAAGCTACTCAATAGTAACGTTTTCATATATCAACTGATTATGGGCAAGTGAAAAATCAATTACACCCTCCTAAATAAATAAAGTTATACGTTAATTAATTTGTGCAAGTCAACTTATGCCTAATTACAATTAATTAATTGTGATATAGTGTGACATAATTGAATTATTATTAATTATGTTGCAGTGCTACGCATGACATTGGCAAAATTAATTATTATAAATAGTGTTATACATCGCACTATGTTATGTTTATGAATTATGCACGAAATATTTATAAATTTTTTGTAAAATTTAAATTTTGTTCTATTTTTATTATTGTCAAATTTTTAATTTTTTTAAAATTAAATATTTAATTGTGTCTTTATAAATTTTTAAAGTCATGTCCTTATAAGTTATTTTTAATTTATTAAATAATAAAATTTATATATATTATATGAAAAATATTAATATGATATAACTCGTTACATCATTCATATCAATAGAATTTTTAACGTTAGATTATTATTATTATTATTATTGTTATTGTTGTTGTTGTTATTATTATTACATGTTCTATGTTTTTTATTATAATTATAAACTTAATTTTTTATAGAATTAAATATCTAAAATCTAAATTCTTATAAGAATATTCAACAAAATATTAAAATATATAATTTTCATACCTTTATAAATTTTTTAAAGCCATGTCCTTATAAGTTATTTTACACATAAATAACTAATACTAAATAACTAATTTTACTAAACATCAAATGACAAACAGCTAATGTAATTCATTAGTCAAATCAGCTATCAGCTGATTTAATTTATGTTTAGGGTTGAATTCAATAATTAGTAATAAATTTAATTTAATTTAAAATTTTGTCAAAATATATAAATTTTAAATAAAATTTAATTTAATATTTAAAATAAATATTAATTTATACATAAAAGTTAAAATTTAAATTATTTATTTAATAAAATAAATTTATTTAATTAAAAATAATTTATCTTAAGCTTTATCTAATATATTATTATCATCAATAATAAAAATATAATTATATTTATTAAACACGCTTTTATTTGTATTTTAAAAATGGAAATTAAAAATAGAAAAGAGATCAAAAATTAAAAATTATAATAAAAATACAAGATGAAATCAAACGACCGTTTTAATTTTAAGTTAAATAGGGTAGATGGGTGCACGTGCCCGCCCAGAAAGTGAGCTGTCAACGCTCAACAACTTTAAAACCGGTGCCTTCTAGTCTTCTACACGATACTACAGTTGTTATTAATTATTTTATAATGATGGTTTTAATTAGTAGACCGAAAGAAGCAAGAAAGTCTTCCAGGTTAGCCCTTGTTCATCTCATTTTATGTATTTTAATAGTGATAATAGATAAAATAATAAATAATAAAATTGGAATAATTTCTAAATAGTTATTTTTTTATGTCGAAGAAGTTATTAATTCTTTTTCTATATTATCCAAGTTTTAATTGGGATCATTTCATATTTTAGTGCCTGCGTTCAGTTTCATTTTATGCTTTAATATCTATACTTTCTAAGATTTTATTTTAATTACATTATTTAAATATGTTTTTAATTTATTCTTCAAAATATCATATCTACAAGAAAATTCAAATCCTTAATTAGAAGTAAAATTATTATTTTGAATACTAAATTAAAATGATTCTACTAAATTTAATATCCAGAAAATAATAAATTATTTTAAATAAATAAAAATTTTAAAATGTTTCAGACACAAACTCACATATTTAATTTACTAAAATTTGGTTATCATAATTGTTATAAAGGGTTAATTACAAAAAAAGTCTCAAACTTTAATCTATTTTCAATTATAGCCTGAGCTTTAAAAAAAATTAATAAAATGCTCAAATTTTAATTTTTTCAATTTTAACACGTTAAATGACCATTTCACCACAATAGCTTAAGCTGTTGTGTGAGGCCAACTTAATTGGTTTTATATATTAACTAACACACCCCCTCAAGTGAAAGTCCTTCTTTAGGCTTGAAACTTGCACAGGCTTATTCTACCTTGTGCTGAATAATAAGTGGGTGGTAGGATTTGAACTCACGACCACTTGATCACAAAGGCTCTAATACCATGTTAAGCGACCGTTTCACCATAATATGTTAAGCTATTGTAGTGAAACGGTCGCTTAACATGGTATCAGAGCCTTTGTGATCAAGTG
>JANZLX010000213.1:43069257-43093063 GCA_025531955.1 Erythroxylum orinocense
CCGAAAAATATCATGACTGCATGCCAATTTCGTAATTTGTACTCATGTCTTCTAACCCATAATTTGGGGCGTTACATAATGTGCATGAGACTTTTACTAGTCCTGCTAAAAAAGAATAAATGACTTTTTAAAGCTCAAATTAAGTATGAGTTTTGATTGATCTCTCTTTATGGGCATAGCTATTGGAGAAAACGAGTTCTCAATATAAAATAAAAGATCGGTGGCAATATAAAATAAGTGGATAAATATTATACATAGTAAGACAAAATTGATTATAATGAGACATATTCACCTATTGTAAAGTTTGCTTCAATTCATCTAATCTTAATTATGGTTGCCAGTTTAGGTCTCGAATTACATTAAATTCATTAAAAGACTCATTTTCCTTTTCTAAATGGAGAATGAGAAAAAAAAATCTATATGAAATGACATGTAAATTTTATTGAGACATGCCAATAATGTAAAGTGTATTAATTATTAAAGTCTATTATGGTTTGAACCAATTTTCAAAGTAATGACATGTTCATTTTAATAGCATAATTATTTTATATTATTTTTATATGATTGATGAAGACCATTGTATATATAAAGAGATTTAAAGATAAATTTGTGATTTTTTCTTTTTATGTGTATGACATTGTGTTTGTTGTAATGATTGTGAGTTATTAAACAAATTATAGACTAGTTTTCATCTAATTACGAGGTAAAGGACATGGGTAAAATTACATATATCACTGAAGTTAAGATAGATTATTATCACTTTCTCAAATAACCCATAAAAGATTTTTTAAAAATTCCGTTTACAAGATTGCAAACTAATTGATAATCTTATTATTAGAAGGAAAGCTTTTAATAAAAAGTTTACCGATTAACAAGATTAGAAGCGGAAATTGAATACAATTCTATATTTCAATGTAATTGAAAGTCTCATTTAAGGATTATTTAATTTATATTAGAAGAAATATAGGATGATAATTATATCATCCTTTTGAGTTAAGTTAATGCCCAAAAAGGAGTTAATGACATTGTACGCCTATAATTATCATTTTTGCTGGCTCTTAAGAAGCTTTGGGAAAACAAAAAGTGAACAATTAGTCTTAGGTGTTAATTCTATTTTTCTGGTCTAATTTTAACTTTTGTTTTTTATTTTTAATTTTTAAAATAAAAAATAAAATTTATTTGGTTGTCAATGTAATTATATTTTTATAAATGATAATAATAATGTATTAGACAAAACTTACAGATATATTATTTTTAATTAAATAAATTTATGTTAATCTCTTATATAATATTTATTAATAAAAATATTTTATTTTATGTTATTAAAATAAATAATTTAAAATTAACTTTTCATTTATAATATAATATTTATTCTAAATATATTTTAATTATTAAATCAAATTTTTTGTGAAATTTATATGTCTTGAAGATATTTTAAATTTAATTATAATTATTAATAATCAATTTAATTTAATTACAAAAGTTAAATAAAATTAGTAAGTAAAATTGATTACTCTTAATTTATATTAATAACTAAGTTTTGTTAATTAAATATATTATATTATATTATATTATTCATAATTATTATTGATAATTAATATATTAAATAATTAAATAACATATATTTAGCTGTAAGACTTCGTACTAGACTTAAACTTTTTTACAAAAATTAAATTTTACATGAGAGTTGGGTTGAAATCTGAAAATTTTAATTAAAATAATATTATTTTTAATTTTTAAAAATTAAAAATATATTAAATTAAGTTTATTCTAAACTTGATCAGACTTTCAACTAAATTAATATCTGAACTCAAAATTTGGAACTAAATTTAAACTTGGGTGACCCCCCAAAACAAAATTATCAAACCTACGAATAATCCTATAATAAAACCATAATTACGCTATGTTATAATTCTAAAAGTGCCATCAAAAGTTGGCAAAGATAAAATTTATGAATTGTGATAAGTGTTTTTATTAGTTATTTAACTTGAGTTTGAAATCTAATTTGAGGTATTAATATCCTAAATAATTTATTCAATATTTGAAGAATGAATTCTTATATATTAATATAAGTAGAAAATAATGATAATAAAATTTAATATATAATTGATCATTGATTTCTATTTTAGCTTATGTTTGATAATCATACGTCTAATGGTTTATCACTTATTAAAAATTAGGGCTGTTTAGTTTTATTTATATTTTTTATTGTGATTTTTAGTTTTAGTTTTAATTTTAAAATTTTTGTTTATATATTTAAATAAAAACAAAACATGTTTGATTGTTATTGTCTAATAATTATATATTAGATAAATAGAGATAATCTAAAAATTTTATTTACAAGAGAAATTTTATAAATTATATTTATTAATAATTATTAAATTAGAAACATTCGTAATAATTAATATTAAATAACTCAATATATAATATTGAATTAAACAATTCATAATTCTTATTAATAATTAATATTACATAATATATTTAGTTAATAGTAAATTATATTATACAAGAAGAAACAAAAAACAAAAATGAATTTTATGATTTTCATAATAGTTATGAAAATTGAAAGAAATTAAAATTAACAGAAATTAAAAACTCAAATAAATAAAATTTTAAATATATATAATATAAAATATAAATGTAAAAAAAAAACGATTCTTAAAATAAAACATTTTGTTAAATAAGGACGAAAATAGATTACGAGATCTATCCTCCAAGTTAATTTTTGACGACAAAACTTGCAAAATCACATGAGCAAACAGCATAAGGCACATCTTTTTTGGAAGTTACATTTTCTTTATTTAAACAAATTCTAGTTCTTTACTTACAAATGCTCTCACGGTTTGAACATCAATCAAAAGTGGAGTGTAAGATCGTTGTTCCCCAATCAGCAAATTAGACTAGTTCTTGTTTACTAAATTATGAGGGAAAAAGGCAGTGCCATAAGATTCAAGAGTTATTGACCATAGCCAAGTTTCATCGTCTTTCAATCATTGATACAATACTGTTAGACATTAACATCATACTAACGGAAATTTTAGTTATATCTGAATTCTTTATGTTTTGATGCCAGTGAGAAAGCAAACTTTGGTTATTGCAGGCAAAATATCTTGTTTTTCTTTAATAAATAAGAGAAATATATTAGAAAAAAAAAATATGTACAAAACGTCCATTTACAAGTGTCATTAAAGGCACACCAAGCGAAATAACAACTTGGCACAAGCAAGGCAAGCTGAAACAAGGAAAGAACAAAATACTGCCAATCAAAACTAACACACTAGGAGTTCTACGGAACCAAAGCATCTAATAACCAAGTGAAATGCGAACTAAGATCACTAGCCCTGAAGAAGCAAACTGAATGAGAAGGCTGCTCATGGACTGCCCGGGCACCGAAATGATCAAGTACCACCACGTAGGGAGTGTGTGGAACTACAGGGGATACCAAGGCAGGCAGAACCTTGCCAAAGAGACCCTGTATGTTGCAACCTGGACATAACGGAACATATAACCTGCAAAATAGAAAAACCCAAACATAAAATCACCTTCTCTCGGTGTGTACGCTGAGAAGTTCCCTAACATAGGAGATAACTCTGAGAGACACTCTCTCCTCCGCCATAGCTTCATTCTTGAAGGTTCGAGCATTGCGTTCGGTCCATATATGATAAACTGTAGTGGAAAGCAAAAGAAGGAAGTGGATGATGTTGGGTACATTTGTACTATAGTGCTATACCAGGATAGGATAGCTGAAAGAGTTAAAGGGTTGCAAATGGGCAAATTAAAACAGGTGAGCCAATGTGCTCAAATTGCATGAGAGAAAGGGCAAGCAAAAAATAAGTGGTCAATCGATTCATTTGTTGAGAGGTACAAGGAACAATGATTTGGAGTATAGAGGTAGGGAAGTCTATCGTGAGTTTGAAGCTTACACAGGAATGCTAGCCACAAGATGAAGGAGCAACGAGATGGGCTGTATTTAGACCATACCAGTTTGTGCCAAGGAACAATCGATAGAGGGGGTCGCAAGAGTTGATAGGCAGATGCATTGGTATAGTGTTTAGTGGGACTCGCTAGCCATTCCGGACTGTCCAGTAAAGTGTGATTAGGTAAATAACCAGGAGGTTCAAGGTGACGAAGGAGGTCCGTAGAAGTCTCCCCCCAGCTTCAAGCATCATTAAGTATTACGTCAGATACACGGGCTGTCAGTGAAAGCACCGAGCTATTGATCTCTCTGGGGGTAGCTTTCGCAATATTTTGCGCATTAGCCACCTTTATCGTTAAATGACCGTGCACCTTAATCTCCTGTACTTCATTATCTACACTGTCTTGTGTGCTTATAAGAAGCTCTCGGGATCCCGCCACCTACAGACCTAAAACACAATCAACAGTAATATTCCGTCCTTTATGCGACGTCTTCTTCCTCTTACCCATGCTCCAATATACCGAGAAACTCAGACAAAATTTTTGCCCTAAAAATGAATCCTAGTTACTTCAAACTGCCAGAGGTAATTAACTAACCAATAAAGAATTAACCACTCATGATAGAAGAACAGAAACTGTTATCTCAATATCATTTAGTCGTGATATTTATGATAATAAACACAATTTGGTTAAAACTATTGATTATTTATTCTTTATACAAAGACATTATAATTAAATTATCATTTAAAAAATTTTTAATTAAAATTTAAACTTTTTTATACAAAAATATTTTCTTTTAAATATATTTTAAAATTTATTTAAAATTTGGCCGATTTACAAAAACAAAGGAAACTTTCAAATCTTAATTCTCATATTAACTTTTAGTTTTTGATAATATGGGATAAAAGGTACAATTTAAACGAATCTAATATTTCAGAGATTTCATAAATAAAAAAACCGTTAACCGTTTGAGGTTATTATGAAAAACCCTAATGACTCGAAGGACTCATGAACAAACAAAATTCAGTATCTAAACCTCTGCAACAGAAGACCCTTTTTGACAGAGTCCATTTGCCTCCTTTCATCTCCCTATCATCATTTTCTCCCCACACGCCAACATGCAGTCCACTTTCATCTCCCCACGCGCCACCCCTGTCAACCCCCTCAACTTCTCCCAGACTAAACCTCTAATCCCTGGCCGCCCTGCCTTCGTACGGGTGACTGCTCAGTCGCAGCCAGCTGTAACTGCAGATGCGCCTTCATCAGCAGCCACCGTCGTTAGCCACAAACTCAACAAGTACAGTTCTCAAATCACGGAGCCCAAGTCCCAAGGTGGGTCTCAAGCTGTTCTCTATGGAGTGGGACTGTCAGAGGAGGACTTGAGTAAGCCCCAAATAGGTATATCCTCAATCTGGTATGAAGGGAACACCTGCAACATGCATCTACTTAGTCTATCAGAGGCTGTTAAGCAAGGGGTACAAGAGGCTGGGATGGTTGGCTTCAGGTTCAATACTGTTGGTGTTAGTGACGCTATTTCAATGGGGACTAGAGGCATGTGTTATAGCTTGCAAAGTAGAGACTTGATTGCTGACAGTATTGAGACTGTGATGAGTGCTCAGTGGTATGATGGCAATATCTCCATTCCCGGCTGCGATAAGAATGTAAGTTGATTCTTTTTGTTTTAATCTTCAAGTGGGTATTTCTTGAGATGATTATGTTAAATGTTAAATGATTTTCTGGGTTGATAGTTTGAATTGATAGTTTCCAGTGAAATGCAATTGATTGTACGTGATTATAGTCATATTCCTTTTCATTGGAGAAGCCGCGAGCTCTTTTCTTCAGTTTTGGGACAATGGGCATTGGGTTATGATCATGTATGTTTTTTTTAATACAGTAACGCCTGCTATATTATTTACTTATTTCAAATTTTGTAGATGCCAGGTACCCTTATGGCGATGGGGAGGCTCAACAGGCCTAGTATTATGGTCTATGGTGGAACTATAAAGGTGCTGGAAATGAATCTCTGCTTGTCACTCGTTCTTTCTAACTCAAGAGCTAATGTTGTAGCTTTATACTACTTCTATGTGTAGCTGTATAGCCTTGGAAAAATGTTTGCTTCATGTTTCTAAGTCAAGCTGCTGGATTTACTGATGTATTGTTGTGCTTTTTAATTTTGCAGCCTGGTCATCTTAATGGCCATACGTATGATATAGTATCTGCTTTTCAGGTATGCAATAATGCAACTTAATTATCTGCTATTCGTGCATAAATTTTACTGGATGTTTTGTACATGAAAATTGTTTTGCAGTTTCAAAGTTTATTTTCTCACTTGTTAGTCTCCTTTATTGATGATAGTGAGGTTCTTGTTGATTAAAAATCAAGAAGTTAACAGGCTCTTATTCTACCGCTTAGTTGCTTGCTATTTATATCTGTTCATTCTACTTCTTCATATTTTGGAAGGAAGAGTATTGAAGTTAGAAGATGATACTAAATTCTTTGTCATATGTTTATTTCGATCTGTAGCTGTGGTTTATTCATAAACCTTTAATGTCTCTGTTTCGATCTTTTAGGCATAAATTTAAACCAACAACAACAATAGGTTGTCATGCCAGAGTGAATTTGTATGTTTGGAATACCTATTTTCTTCTTTTCTGTCAACTCCATTGCAGGTTTATGGAGAATATGTAAGTGGATCTATAACTGATGAACAACGAAAAACTGTAGTCCGTAATTCATGCCCTGGGGCAGGTGCTTGTGGTGGAATGTATACTGCTAACACGATGGCCTCTGCTATTGAAGCCATGGGAATGTCTCTTCCTTACAGGTAACAATCTCTGCTTGCCCAATTTTGCTGTGAAGTAAAAGAAAAAGAATTAAAAAGAAAAAGAATTCTGAGTTTTTTTTTTTTCTTTGCACAGCTCATCAATACCTGCTGAAAACCAACTGAAGTTGGATGAGTGCCGTTTGGCTGGAAAGTATCTTTTAGAATTGTTGAAGATGGACTTAAAACCACGAGATATTATCACACGTAAATCACTTCGTAATGCAATGGTTCTTGTGATGGCACTAGGTGGTTCTACCAATGCTGTGTTACACTTGATTGCAATTGCAAGGTAAGGCAAACTTGTCTGCCAATTTTGTTGGCACTGTCATGTTAAATAACTCGCAAGAAGTTTACAGGTCTGTTGGACTGGAGTTAACATTGGATGATTTCCAGAAGGTTAGTGACGAGGTTCCATTACTCGCAGATTTAAAGCCTAGTGGCAAGTACGTCATGGAAGATGTGCATAAGGTATGTCTTCTGGAGTTTTTCTTTTTCTAGTTCATTACGGGAATTGATATTTCTACTTGATGTTATACATAACTCTATGTAACACTTGCTATAATTGTTTTTTTTTTTTTTTGTGTCATACTTTTGTTTTCTCTTTAACAGATCGGGGGCACACCTGCAGTCCTTCGTTATCTTTTGGAGCTTGGTTTCTTAGATGGGGATTGTTTGACTGGTAAGTGATGGGGATTGCACGATTACCAATTTTCAACTTCCAGACTCTTATGTTATGCTAATGTGGAATTGTGGATCTTCTTTCTAGTCACTGGGAAGACATTGGCAGAGAATCTGAAAATTTGCTCACCTTTAACTGATGGTCAGGTGAGATTGTCTTTTTCATCATGAACGTACATGCTATTGTAGAGGCAATGTGATTGGTGAAAATAATTATGATTCTTTGCTTTTATTACCAGGATATAATAAGGTCAGTGGAAAATCCCATCAAGTCAACAGGTCACATCCAAATATTACGTGGAAATCTGGCACCGGAAGGTTCCGTAGCAAAAATTACTGGAAAAGAAGGGCTATATTTTGCTGGTGCCATTTTCTGTCACTTTATCTTCATAATATTTAATAATGTTATATAGTGCTAAGTTTTATTAGTTGTAAATTAGAACGCTCTACAATATGGTGAACCAAGCACTGTTTCTCCAGGGCTTGCACTTGTCTTTGAGGGAGAGGAATCTATGATTGCAACTATCTCAGAAAATCCAATGGATTTTAAGGTAAGCATTTGAGTCGTCATTGTTGGATGCTCACTGCCCTCACCCCCTCCCTCCCATTTCTTTTCTGTTGCAATTCATCAGCTACTAGAGTGAAAAATGAGAGTGTAACGAACAGAAACTAGAGTGTAGAGGAACTTGCAAAGCAAAGTTGTCTTTTCAATATGCTAAAACTTCAGACTGAATATAAGAATTGCTAAATAAGTGTTCATAGGAGAAAGAAACGTTAACACAGAAGAACCTAAAGTCTGACTAGGAACAATAATTTAGCAGAAATGTAGACTTATTTCTTAATAGCAAATTAAATTTTAACTTACCATCCCTTTCTAGAGACATTACATCGTACTCCCTTCCCCCAAAGGTGAGCTTGGATTTGGATCTCTCCATGTGACCTAAGTAGACGTTTTAATCCTTGTCAATAAGAAACATTGTAGGGTTTAGCTTCAAATTGACTGCTGCTTTGCAACATTACTTGGTCACAACGACACATTTTCAAAAAATCATATGTTTTATCCATTCTTGATCAAGATCTGTACCTGGAACTGTATGGTCTTTTGAAATAATTGTTGATTACACAACCGTAGCACCTCTTGCTAGTCATGTCTGTGAAATCTGTATTTCTGCAATTTTGGTCCCATCACCAATAAAATCCCATGTTCAACTCATTGCAAAACTCCTATTCATTTTTCTGATATAGTGTTTAATTTTGCTTGTCTATAATGTTTCAGGGTAAAGTGGTGGTTATTAGAGCAGAGGGGCCAAAGGGGGGTCCAGGCATGCCTGAAATGTTAACACCAACAAGTGCAATAATGGGAGCTGGTCTTGGAAAGGTAAAATACGTAGGAACTCAACTTCATTGCCATGATTACTGATCTGCCTTAGTTAGGACTTTGCCTTTGAATCTGAGGATTGTATGGTTTTAAAAGTGGGCAGATTACAGACAAATGAGAAATTGTTCATAGTTATAACAAAGACAGTGAAGCTTTATTTTGGAAAATAAAGAGGACAGTGGAAGAATGGGTGAGGTGATGTTTGTAGACAGGATTTTTCCAATGCCTCTGTTGCATGAAATATTGTAATCAGTGATTGCTGCTTATTAGGTTCTTCAGTGTTCTATTCTATTGTTGAAAGATAAACGTTCTTGCCTTCTGGATATGACAATTTCTATTGGTTATTCCCGTTGGATACTGTAGGATTGCGCTCTGTTAACAGATGGTAGATTTTCTGGGGGTTCACACGGATTTGTAGTTGGACATGTCTGTCCTGAAGCACAGGTGCAACTCTGTCTCTCTCTCTCTCTCTAGCAATTGAGTTCTATAATAGGGCTGATAAAAGCTGATTTGTCTTCTACATGAAATTGTAAATTTGCAATATAATCTCTGGCATGAATGTTCTAGCAAGTACGTGGAAGATGAATGGTTTACTGCTTTTTTTTTTTTTTGGTAATGAAAAATGTTTATGGAGAAAACACATACCCCATGTACTGATGCAATACAGCTCAAATGCTTTTCAGGAAGGTGGTCCAATAGGGCTGGTTAGAAACGGAGATGTCATAAAAATTGACGTGCGTGAGAGGAGAATCGACGTTGAGCTAACAGATGCGGAAATGGAAGAACGAAGAAAGAACTGGAGTCCACCTCCATTTAAGGCTGATCGAGGAGTTCTGTACAAAGTGAGGGAAATTCTACACTCGTCCTCCATCCCGTGTCAATAACTCTAATTGCCAAAGTAACAAACATTATGTTTTTGTTTTGTGCAGTACATAAGGAGCGTGCAATCAGCTTCTCGGGGATGTGTGACTGATGAGTAACGAAGCAGAAGAGAAGGGTAGTATTGAGTAGCGAAGCAGAAGAGTGGGATTGTTTTTTGAGTTATTATTCTGGTTTAGGATTTTTTTTAAATCTTTGTGATATTCTGAATTTTGTGTGGTCGTCGGTTGATTTTCGCAATGTTGTAGTAAGTGGGCATTGATCGTAACAACTTACTTATGGCCAATAACCATGTAGAACGGTGCGTTTGAGTTCCATTATATTGATATCAAAGAATCAAATTCTCATTTAACGATTTTTTATTGTAAAATATTGATCAATTTATTTTTATAAATTAATAAATTTTTAAAAGCTAAAATAAATAAATAAATATTTATTTAACAATTTTTCAATTATACTTCAAATTTTTTGATAAATAAGGATAATTTTTCAAATTTTTTAATTTTATTTAATCTTTAGTCTATTTTATAATGATCTAATATCGGTTGAATATTATAAGTTATTGCAGAATGCAAAATGTTAATAATAATAATGAAGTTAACATTTTGATCTATATTTTAATTTCTTTAAAATTAATTGCTTAATTGAATATTTTTTTAAAAAATGAATAATTAAATTCTGATTTTTTATATCAATCATATTCTCACAATTACAAAATAATCTAGGAACTACATTTTAATGAAAGTGAGTTTTACTAAAAATTGTTGAAGATATAAATTAAACAAATCAAATTGTTTTAAAATTAAAGGGTTGATGGGTTAATAAATAAAAAAATGTAGTAATATAATTTAATAATTAGTAAATTCGAATATCTTTTGGAGTATTATAATTGCAAGTTGCAAGTTAAAATCCCAAATCCCGAAGAGAGTTGAAATTTAAATGGGCTATTCCACGTAAGACTACTATTTGGTAATTCTAATCTAAAAGGGTGTATACTGTATGCTCTTTTCCGCGTTATGGATCACATAGTGATTGTAACCCAAATAGTATTGGGGCAGTGTAAAACAAGAACCAGACCCAATAACCCGACCCATGACATTTCTGAATAGGGTTGCTGAAGGATGAGATATTGTTGATTAGATGACTTGCACAGACGCTCCGCTTCCGATCCTTTGCAATTCAAAACTTCAGATTGTAGATTACAAAACTCTATCAGGTAATCCTTATTTCTTTGTTCAACTTCCTTTTACAGTATTTGATTGCTTTGTTTTCCTTTTTTTTTTTCAAGTTATTTTTTTCTGTGGTTATTACTTTTTTTTTCTTTGAACCTTGATTTTTCTTTTTTATTTTACAATTCCTTAGAATGTTTTGAATTTTAGCTTCCATTTTTTTGAGAAACATTTTCGCAGATGATTCGTTTCTCTGTATATTTATTTATTTGATTCTTGTTTAGATTCGACTAAATTTTTGTTCTGATGGAGATTCAAATATGTTGTGCCCGTATTTCCATATGTATTGCGGTTAAGTTTTCGTTGCAGGTTCAACGGAAGAGGTGCCAATATCTTGAATCTTATTTTGGTTTATAATTTAATTTTATTGTATTTTTTGTTTGTTGAGAAAATAACTCAAGTGTTTTGCAATTTACAAATGAATCACTTTTTTCTGGAGCTTTCATCTAATATTTGGATTGTTAAAGTGCAATGGTTACGCTTCTGTTACCTATTAAAATATTCTTTCAGCTATCAAATGAAATTACTGTTTTATGCAGCCCTTATTAATCTAAGGCAATTAAGTTCATACCTGACCTTGTTCTTTTTTTTTTCTTTCTAATTTGATGTTTTTGGATGATGCAGAGCATGGAGGAGATGGACATTGATCAACTAGTTGATGTACCCGATACTCCTGATAGGTTAAATCCTCGACATCTGAACTGCTTGAAACTTGGGAAATCAAGTAATTCATCGTTAGCAGGCCAGCTGGCGAACTCTCAGTCTGTGACTGATGGATGTTCAGATCAGACAAGAACCAAAAGTAGGCTGTTCCTCAGAGATGGGAGGAAAAACCATATCCCTCCTCAAAGAAGCCCACTCACTGTGGACAAAATTGAGCATTTTAATAAACCTGTCACTGTTGGACCATCCAGGAGTTCAAATGCAGATAAGGATACTCCAGTTTCTAAAAGCGCAGTTAACCCCAAACCAGATGCTAGGCAATCTTTGGTACCAAAATTCATGCATAAAGGAAAAGCCTTAGCTGCCAGTGTTCCATCTGAATCAACGGTACCCATAGAAGACAATAATATTATAGACTTGACTGAGCAGAGTAAGCGGTATTGTAAATCTGATATCTGTTTTCAGCAAGGTGCATCAAAAGATATCTGGACACAAGGGATAAGAGAGGCTCAAGTATCATCTGATACTGGCTCATCTCTTAGATCTTGCACTATTCCTTCCACTTTTTCACAGCCTTCCATTAAGGGTAAAGAAAAAGTGGGTTTGAATACATCGACTTCTGGTTTAGCTAGAAATCATGGAAAGGGGATTGATGTCTCTGGTAGTTCTCAATGCCAGAGTGCACATCAAAACAGTTCAATTTATGCCTCTACCACATCAAGAGTTACTGGACAAAAAAGATTAGTACGAAATGGATGTATTTCTCCACATAACATAGCTAATAGGATGCATATATCAGTTAACAGTCGATGTGTTGGTTCCATCAATGTTGAGGAAAACCCGGTCAAGAGTACAGGTTCTGACAGTCCTCCTGTTGTGGATATTAAGGATATAGTTGCCGGAAGCAGTATTCATGGTGGAGCTAAGGGAGATAATGCCATGAGCAATCTATCTACCTCGAAGGAGCATGATAAAAGAGTTGTCCACGTTTCTAGCAGGTACTTCTCCTCTGCAATTGCATAGTTGGCTGGCCAGTCACCTTCTTTCTTCAATTTTACTCTTTTTTTTACATCTCTTTATTTACTTTTTAATTTATTGAAATATGTTATTTTATTTTATGCACATTGGATTGTGTTCTGTTACTTAGCATGGACGTAGGTTTTACATATCATTTAGGTGGGATGGACTTCTTTATGTTCTTATATTATTGTAATATTTGTTCATTGATTTTATCAACTATCTTCTTATACAGAAGTAACTTTGTTCTCTTAAACAGCAATGAAATCTGAAAATTTTGGAGAACAAAATGTTTTTATCCTCGTCTCCTTGTCTGAAAGTTAATTTCTGTTTCTTTCATTTTCTATTGTATAGAGTCAACTTTTTTTTCTTGGTGCCTTTAGGCAATTTGAGACTCGTTTTTATTTTGGCAGTAGTTCTGTGGTTCATAATGGGACAGCACGTGGAACTAGTGGTTGCAATAGTAATGTACCATTAGGTAATTGGAGAACTACTCGGAATCGTACAAGGGAAGTAGATCTGCCATCTGGTGAATATCATTTGGGAAAAGATTTTAAGACTACAAAATGCTTAGACTCTGATCTGCAGGAAACCAGAGGGTTAAAAATGGATGACAGGAAGAGAAATTTTACAAAGGAAGCATCGGGTCCTGAACACAGGACTGTTGCTAGAACAGAGCCCAGTTGTACAGCTGGGCTTAGTCAAATTGGTGGACGCCATCAGACTCGAGATATGGTTTGTAAAAGGAAAAGAAAAGGTGAATTCACTTCAAGAAATCGCGGTGAATGCTCTAGAGTGGTTCCAGATGATGGAGAAATTTCTTTCCTTGGTTCAGCTAGTGTGCTATCTAGCTCAAGGTCACCTAGAAGCCACCATCAATATCAGGGTGCTTTGCATCCAATTTATGAAATTGAAGAGGTGTCCCCCACAATAAAAACTAGTGACTCTCAACATACAGATCCTATAAATAATGATGAATTAGAGGCCAAGGCTCGACAAGTAGATGCAGATGAGATGTTGGCTCGTGAACTTCAAGAACAACTATATCAAGAGGCTCCTGTATTTGTTGGGAGTGAGGTTTGTTGTTCACTTGACCTTTTTTGGTTTTACTTACCAATCCTATCTATGGTCTCTCTGCAGTGGCAAGCATTTCTATCTATGGTCTTTCTGCAGTGGCAACCATTTCATTAGCTTTTCATTGTTTACTCACTTTTGACAGATTGATGAGAGCATTGCTTGGGCAATGCAGCAAGATGACATTGCACAGAGTTCTACTTCTACCGAAAATCTCCATGCACCACTTCTTGTAAGTTTACCTTTTCAAATGTAGTGTAACTAAACTTGATAGCCTTCATCAATTGCATTTTAATGACAGCATGACATACTTATGTTGAAGAGCTAAGTTCATTAAAGAGAAAAATAAAAAGCAGAAAGATCTAGCCATGATATTCTTGGTTGACTAAGTTCACCAATTATTCCCTTACATTTGATTTGTTTTCATGTTCATCTTCCTTTTCTTTAAATATTTTCGTCTTTCAGTTCATACCTGTTTTCTTGGGTATGGGGGAACTGGATTTTTATGGATTGCTATTGCTTTTTGATGGTTATTGACTGAAATGAATCACTGCTATTGCTATGGTTGTTAGTAGATGTTTCTTTCATTGTTTCTCATTTGTGCATGTTCCCTTTCCTTTCCTCCTTTTAATTTTTTTTTTCCTTCTGTGGAAGAAGTATGGATCATATATTGTAAAATTGAAAATATGTTTGTTTATCCCTGAGATATTTATATGCATGAGTACTGGAAAAAGTAGTACTAAATCCTAAAAGCAAGATGAAAAACATGTGCCTTGCTCAATCGACAACAATGTGAATTAAACCACAGGATCAGGCATGCATGTACCCTATTATGTTTAAATTTCCACCATTTGATTTTTGCAATTGGATCTAGGTTGATTATGGTGATCACAAGTCATTACTACTTGGGTGGAATTGTTTTTGTTCTGGTTTTTAGTTCTGACAATATTCAGATGGGTTTACTTTTTAAAATTTTGACGGATTTTAAGTTGCCCAGTATAATGTTTACTTTTAAGTTGGGTCACTTTCCAGTTTATTTGTGAATTTAACGCACATTTACCCACCTACATTCACTATGCCCACTTGCGACCTCTGTTTGTCACGTTGGTGCACTTGCACATGCATTTGGTAGTCTAATATATATACCTTTTTTCCTTGGATACCATTAAACATTGACCTGTGTTCAGTTTACTTGCAAAAGTAAGTATGGAATTTGATCTGGATTTTAAAAGTGGATGATTGCAGAAAAAGTAACTAATGAGGATTGTTCTTGATTAAGTAAGTGTCTGAGCTGGTTTCATGGAACCAGAACTATTGTTTGGCTAGTGATGCGAGCAAGTGCATGGCAGGTTGATGGTTCAACAGGCCAATAGTTTTACCCAATGTAGGCATTTTCCTAGCTTTGACGTCAGAGCAGTGCTTAGTTCATGCTCTCCAATCTCTGCGTATAAATTTGAAAAATTATATGTTAGCAATTCAGACACTTGATATTAGGCATGCGTCAAACTGTATTAAAGTACTTTAAACTAATGAAAACTCGTTTGCTAGCCATGTTCAGGTAAGAGTTTGGCTGCTACTATTATGTTTTCCAGTCTTAGAAAAAGAAATTTGGTGTACTATCATGTCTCCATTATCGAAATTGTGACTGGTATTCTTTGAAACTCATTTGATAGTCTGCAGGAACTTCCTACCTCCCAAAGTTATGTTTTCAGTAAATGCTATTCCCCATATGGTTGTGATGCTATGCTGAATTTCTTGTTTTCGTTTGGCTTCAGTGACATTCACTAACCTTTATTTCTTTGTTTTGTATTCAAATCAATGCAGAGAAATTCATCAATATTACATACACGGAGGCCTTCCCAACGAAGATCCTCCACAAACCCTTCGAATAGGAGAGGAACCCAGGTTCGAGGCCCTGCTACTAGAGCTTCGCAGTTGAGGAATCGTTTGTTAGTTCGGTCTCCTAGTGCATTATCTAGGGATAGGCATCGCCGTCCTGCAGCACTACCTAGTGGAACTGATTTCCATTTTCCTGTGAGCATGAGTTTGGAAATGGTAATTTTCTTTCAATTGTCCGTCCTTCACTTTGTATGTTATTCCATTTGTCTACCTCTTCCCAATTTTTCAGTCATGCCTGGTGCTTGATATGTCTGCTGCATTTTATCTGTTTATTAACATTTTCAAATAGCATTAAACTGAGAATGTAGGAGTGCTACTGTTAATCCACATCAATGGAAACTTATAAGGTGATATTGACTGAACCTCCATTGTTGATGTTTATGAATGAGCTATGCATTCAAGATAATTTTCATTTGATTGGCCCAAATTGCATTTTGCTGATATTGCGATTTTCTTTGTAAGGTTTAAAGAGCCTCAAGTGTAGAGATGGCACTTGGGCACATGGCCTGGCCATGCCCATAGTCAACAGGATAGGCCCAGTTTGACCGGACTTTGGACTGGGCCCCCGAGGCCCGACACTTATAAGTAAAACAACATTGTTTTGTTGAAAATGATGTTGTTTTTGCATTTTTAACTAAAAAAAATCGAGTCGGGCTGCTTTGGGCCTTTTCAGGCTCGGCGTGGGCTCCAGCAGCTTGGGCCCAACCCGGGCTGGCCCATTGTCATTCCTACTTAAGTGTTGCATGGATTTTTTTGAAGATATAATCTCATGTTTGTCCTAACTTTCTGAGCACTCCTAAAATCATAGGGCCTGTTGCACCCTTTCAGAGGTGTCACACCCTTACAGATTGATTAAGATACTTTTGGGTTGTTCAGAGTTGGGAATAGAGACATTTGGTGGTTTCTACCCCAAAAATGCAGTTGGGTTTTGAAATCTAATGATATTAGTAGCAACATAATTTCGAAACAGAAATTCCTTTTGGGGAGCTCGTAATTAACTCATCACCTCGTGTTCTTCTAGAATTTGAAAACTGATAAGTAAGCATATTCCTACCTCCTTGGCCATCATCATGTCAATCCTTTGATAGTATAGGAAACATCTTAAAGTATGTTATACTGTTCCACGCTCTGAACAGGATTGAAGATCAATGGATTGTGTCTATCAGATTTACAAAGTTTTGTTGTGCCTACTTCTTAGTGTGAGCGATAGATAACTCAATAGTTGTTCTTTTTGTGTGAAGGGAGTTTGTGTTAAAGAACAAAACTGTGCTTATCATAGTTAAAATTGTATGGTTGTCAAGGGGATTACCTAGGCGCCAATGTGAGGTGATAGAAAGGCCTGGTACTCCCAACGTCTCATGCAAGGTGCTTTCAAACGAAGGGCTGCTTCTGCCATAAAGTGCTCCATTAAAGTCTCCAAATTCCTACTTTTGTGGACTGCCAAATTTGTTCGAAAACAGTGTAGGTTTAGATTCCCAAAAATTCAATGAAGGCATTAAGTACTTTAGAAAACCAATCGAGATTATCATTAGATGGTAGTTTTCCATGCAAAATTTAATCCTTAGATGGTAGTTTTCCATGCAAAATATAATCCTTAGTACATTTAGATTCTATGGAAAGATAAATCATTATCAGTATATACACTGAAATAGCCTTAGAAACGATTGATGTTTTAAAGATGATTGAGCTGAATGTTCTTTGATCAGCTTTTATATGGTGATCTGCTTGTTTGAGTACTTATTCAAGGACACTTTTCTAATTCTCTATGTAATTTAGTAGTCTTGATACCTGGAGGGTGACCGTGATCTTTGACTAGTGCGATTAATTTAACTCTTGATTAATAAAGCATAACCATCAACCTGTGTAGAATAAAAGATTGTTTGTTCTCTAAACATTGCAGCTATCTTGAAACCAACAGCTTCGCTAAATTCTATGTATCCGAGTTCCTGGTTTCATGGCTGCCAATTTCATGCTATCACCTCACTTATAGCTGATTCAACCACAACTAAAAGTCACAAACATCAATTTCTTGTCAATAGATACGACAATCCTTATAACTGAAGTTTGTTCTACTATGACACAAACAGTCTGGGGTTTGCAAATGTTATGGTCACAGTGGTGTTGCTGGGAGTGCTGAAGACTTGATGAAGATTAATGGTTTGATACGTAGTTATATGATTACAGATCAGGTTTTTTGAGCGGACTTAATTGTCGAAGTTGATTTATTGTGTGAAGTAAAGAGCATAACTGGAAGAGAGAGAAGGATAGATCAGTTTCTAGGAAGAGCTTGCAAAGGGCAAAAGATAAAAGATAAATTTCTAAGAAGAGCATACGAAGGATAAAAATTTGATAATATACCATCTATGAGAGTGTGTTTCAAAGCTTCACTAATGTTTCAGTTGTAGTTGTGTTGTAATCTACTACTTTTATTAGAAAGGCTAATCTTTGTTTTCAAGTGTAAGTGACTACATATATGATAAATGTGATCATTACTTGTGCTTGTAACATCCTGACCCTTAGGTGATGTAGGACAAATAGAAGAGAATTTAACTAGTAGCTAAACTCACAAAATTTGGGAGATATGACAGATATTAGATTGCTAGAATATCAAGTTCATGTTTGCATTTCAGTTTAGAATGCTGAAATTTCAGATTTGGTATAGCTGGGTTTTTAGTGTTTTCAGTGATGAAAATTTAGGCTAGAATTGTGGGGTTTGATTTGGTTGGATTTTTTTTTTTTGGGTTACTGGAACTTTAGGTTAGAATTGATGGAATTTAGTGAAGAACACAAATAAGGAGGATATCAAACTAAGAATGACTCCTAAGGTCTAAGAATTGCTCTTAAAAAAGTGCATCACACCTTCTAATTGAAAACTTAAGTTGGTGAAAAAAAATTCAGGATAGCTTAGTATTGAAGAGTTAAGTACATACATATTTATAGTTCTTAGAATCCTTATTCAAGTAAGAAAGGTTCTAAAATATCCAAAATATCCAAAATTGAATCATATCTTAATAAGGATTCTTTATTCTTAAATAAGCTTAAGTCCTAAACAAACTTGGACAATATATCTTATTATTATTCTCTATTTAATAAGAAAAACTTAGCACAAAGTAAGTTTCCTTTGCTGTCACTTCAATTCCCACTCTTCATCCCACAACTTAAAGCTGTTAACTAATTTGCCCTCTTTTATTTTGTTTATAATCTCTAAGCTCTTTTGTACCGTTAGTGTTGGAGCAATCAGTGAGATTTTGTAGCACCTGGGTTTTAGATAGTTATCTCTCTTTCTGCAATTGCTTCATGATTACATAGTATCTTGTATTTTCTCCAGCTCTTTGAACTTCTTTCTTGGCATAGAAAAGTAGAGTTGGTTCTTTAATCATGATAGTGGTTATGTACCTTTAAAATGACAATCCCTCTGGTAAATGTTTATCTATGCTACCTATGAGTTATTAGCCTGCTAGGCTTATGGATGTGCTTAGTTAGTTAACAATGAAAGTAACATATTTCCTGCAGAGACTTGATATGTTAGAAGCATTTGAAGCTGCTGAAGCATTAGAAGCTGCTGTTGGTGACTTAAATGATACAGTTGCAGTGGCCAGTCAACTTTTTCGAGCTCAACGTGACTTCAATGAGTAAGAAATGTCTCATTATTCGTTACATATTTTCAAGTATCACTGGAATTTTAAATATTTTCTACCTTATGTTAAATTGGGATGAAATTTTTTTCTCAGAGTTCTTGATTTATCATGCCCTGTGATTTACGCCCCTGCTAGTGTAGCAACTGAGTGATGTTTAGCCTGTTTACATCGCATGCCTGTGTGTTGGTATGAATGCTGGTTCCCATTATTGTTCTAGTTGTTCCTTTTTCCAATACATAGATTTTGATACTGGTTTAAGATTGTAAGTGACATTTTTGGATTAGTTAAACTAATCATAGATTTTGATACCGGTTTTAAGACTAACATTTTACTGGAGTTTGTGGATAACTTGGAGCTTTGATATATTTTTCCTTTAAATTTTTGTTCTTTTTGGGACCAATTAATCACTATATGTAATCCTTGACAGTCCTTATTTGTTCATTCATTCATAGTTCATTACGTCTGGAGCATTTGCGGTTTAGATGCCTTATCATGACATTTTTTCTATACATTCTTCATTCTCTTTGGCACCAATTTATCACTAAATATAATGACATGGTAATATTTATTTATTTATTTATAGGAGTTATGCTAATTTAAATGCCTTGTCATGTCCATCACCAATCATAGGACAGTGCAAGATAGGATGGACGAACCATAAATGCATGAACTAAAAAATGCACTGTACAAATAGTTGGATATTAATAATATGGTGTGTGAAAACTAAAATCCTTCTGTGGGTGATTGGTTGTCAAGTCCTTGTAATTGAGAAAGCGAGAAACAGAGATGAGTTGGCATCATACCCGTCTATTTGGTCAATAATAAGAAGCACAGTGAATGATTTTCTTTCTTGCTGACCATTTAGCGTAATTGAGTGTTGTTCTGTTTATGATCTGTATGCTGGTGGCATTCAACTATGATGATGTTATTGTCAATCTTGGCTCTTGTTAATTATGGGAGTAAATGTCAAAACTTTGCAGTCTGGTTTGACTTGGTTTTTATGTACCGTTACTCTTTGTTTATGCCATGCTATCAGAGTTTTTCTATTGGAGTCTCATTCACTTAGAGCTAATTAATATAACTTTGTAAGCATATCATTTCCCACCATGTTTCCTGCAGAAATGATTATGAAATGTTGTTGGCCCTTGATGAGAACAATCGTCATTGTGGTGCATCGGCCAATCAAATTAACAATTTGCCAGAGTCAGTTGTTCAGGTAAGTTGAACGTAAGTGCAACCATACACGATTAAAGCACAGGTGACTTTCATCTAATATTTGGTCAATAAGTTTTGTGATCTATTCTGCTTCATGCAGACTGAAAACTTTGAAGAGACCTGTGCAATCTGTCTTGAAAACCCTACTATTGGAGAAGCCATACGTCATCTACCTTGCTTACACAAATTTCATAAAGATGTAGGGATTCTCATTAATTGTCTTGTAAGATCTCCCCCCCATACATGATAGTTATTTGATTGGTTTTTTTTCTATCTGTTGGTAGTGTATTGATCCATGGCTGAGAAGAAGAACGTCATGTCCTGTTTGCAAGTCATCAATTAGGTGACTCGCACTGTGAAATTTAATGAGTGCTTATAAGACTGCTTCAGCTGAAGTCAACTGCGCAAATGATCTTTTTGGAAGGTACAAAACATTACAGTTTGTTTGATATGTCCCAAACTGTGGAATTCAATTCAGCTGAATTCATTTGTGCCAATTATCCGTTTGGTTGATCTATTCAGAAGTTATTTGAATCATATGGAATCTACAGTAACAGTCATGTTGGTATCACTAATTCTATTTAAAATAGAGTCAATTCCTTGAGTGATGTATTTTATCTGTAAATACTTTCTTTATTCCAATATCCTTAAAAACTATTTTTCCAAACTATAATTTTCTTATTTTTCTTATAAAATTTTTCATGAAACTAATTAGGGCTTTTAGTTGTTGCTAAAATATTCAATTACTAATTTAAAGAGGGTATTTGAGTCAATAATGAAACTTAATTGAGTCCTTTCTTAGAAAATAAGTTCCAGACAAAACAATTTAAATAAAATCATTAGCATTACAAAGTATGTAAGACAAATAAAAAAATTAATAAAACAATCCAACAGAATTATGTTGCTTGAATTCATTCTGATATACCATAATAACTGTTATAGAAAGTTTTAGCTTAATTTAATTGTTATTACGAAAATTATTCTCTCTGGATGTCTACTGTCTCTACTTTTCGACTTTATCCTTTGATTTCTTAACATTTAAAACTTCTTCAAGAATAATTGAGGAATCCGTGGAAGTTAATCATAAAAATAAAGTTTATGATGTAGCTTTTTTCACTTTTACCTAATTCACTTTTGGTCTTTTGCTTTGCGCAACTTCATAGATTGGAGTTATGTTAGCAATTATTAAGGAGCATATCACGTGAGCATTTTGGATTTCTCACCAAGTAGATGTGAATGGGTTAACCTCCTAGCCCGGATCTGAGGAGATGGTCAACTGCTTGTAGGAAAGTCAGGTTTGATCTGCCAATTTTTGGGGATTAAGGGCTTTGTATTTTCCAAAGTGGGGCCTATAGATACACCAAGAAACAAAATGCAAAGCGGTTATATCCATGCTTCATTTTACAATGTTATCAGTTGCCACGCTTTAGTTCTTACACAGTGATTTTGTCTGGGTAGCCAGATTTGATACGTGCATTTGCGCTATAAACATCCACTTCATGTCTTGGTATTTGACAATGGATGTAACAAGTGGAAATATGCTTTTGAATCACCTGAATACACATAAGAAAGCCAGCATCTTGAAGATACTATTGACTGGCGTATGCCACTACCTTAATTTTCCACTCAGTGAATACCATTGGTTTGTGGAGTCTTTGAAAGTATTGGATATCTCGTGTCTACAAGACTTTTAAGGCGTGGAATAGATTTAAGAGGCTCTAATGACCAATTAAGTGACGAAGTGGAGCTCGGCAATTGAAAAGAAAAAACGAAAATCAATATAAACCCAACAGATTTAGAATGAATTCTCTGGTAAATCAATTGCAACATGGTTTTTAGTTTCTTGAATGCCTAACTTATGTTTTATGTCTTCTTTGCGAAAATGTTCAATTTTTATAAGGCCATCTTTACTGGTATTCAAAAGGACTAACAATGTATGTATAGGGTCACGTATATGAGATTTGTTAACCTTGAAAGTGTAAGATGGATTATTTAATTATTCAAATGTTAATTATTAATAAGATTTATGGGTAATTTAATTTAATTTAATATTATATATTTAGTTAATAAAAATTATTTATTAAAAATAATGAATAATTTTAGTTTATTTAATAATTTATTTTAACTTTTGTAATTAAATCAAATAAAATTAATTTAGTAGTTGTTTAAATATAATTAAATTGCAATATATAAATTTCAAGTAACTTTTCACTTAGTAATTAAAATATATTAAAATAATATTAATTTGTAAATAAAATCTAAAGTAATAAAAATATAACTACATTAATATTAAAAGCTATACAAAATTTTGTTTTTATTTAGAAACAAATAAAAAATAAAACTAAAAATTTCAAAGGAGGAACCAACTAATCTTTAGTTTTTGCCTTTTTAAAATTATCAAAATATAATAAGTAGTTGGAAAGCAATTTTTAAAATATTTTCTGATAGAAATCTTTTACTTAATTTTCTTTTTTTTGTTCCTCGTATTTTTTTATGTTAACACATCACTCACTCATTTGGGTCAAACGAATGGATTTAGTGAAAGAATGTTTCACAATCTGTTTTTATAGATTTTAACTTCAATTTGATGAAGTTTATGCAAAATTTCGTTGGTCAAAACGTTCGAATTGAGGTCATATTGTCATAGCACCAGCTGTGAGCCGCCCTTCTCTTCATTTGAGTTTAGCCTTATTTGCCATTACATACTCTTGACTATTTATATGAAATTATATCAGCCACTGTCCTCTATGGCGCGTGATCAGCTAACAATACCAAATCTCATACATTTGCCACTTCCGTATGTAATTGTAAATACAAGCGTATTTACAATTGTTTGTATTTACAATTACCACCGCCAGCGGCTGCTATTTCTGTGGGCAGGAAGAGACCACGACGTACATGCTGTGGGATTGTTCGCGGGTTAAGGTGCTTTGGCGGCAATTTCTCCTAAGGTGGTGGATACGAGGTTTTTCTAGCAGGAAGGGGACGAGTGACTGTTGTGGAACCTCACGCAGCCAACTCAGGTGCATCAGGAAGCGTGGGCCACGATTTTTAGAATCGTTTGTTGATTTCTTTGGAAGTGACGTAACAGCAGCTTATTCGAGCCAAATTTTGCCTGGTCGGAAGAGGACTCCCATATTATCATGGCTTATGTAGTGTGGATTGCCCGTGCTAGGATGTTGGAAAATTGTGTTTTCCTCGCACAGGGTGTGCCGGTGGGTACTTCCGAGGGGTGGACTAAGCCTCCGACAGGCTGGGTGAAAGTCAATACTGATAGCACGGTGCATCCGGGGACGCACACGATCTCCTCGGGGGGCTTATGTTAGGAATTTATACCTTCCAAACCCACACCCAAGGATATTTAATAGACAAAAATATCAGAAAATAACAACACAAG
>JANZLX010000213.1:43108987-43126655 GCA_025531955.1 Erythroxylum orinocense
ATAAGAAACTAAAAACATAACACAAACCATGTATAATATATTTTCGAGTTCAATGACAAATGCCAAAAAAATTTGCAAAAGCCAGAGAGTACAAACACTTCAACTTCCACTGATGGTCCCTTCGGTGGTCCAACAGCAAGGTAGGCCGACGGTGGTGGGAGTTTCAGAGACGGCGACGGCGAAACGCTTTGAGGCGCCAGGTGGGGAGAGATCGACGGGGCGTGGAGGCGGGGAGCCTCGGTAGGCGTCCCCGACAACGTGGACGGTGCAGGGGAGATCCGAAGCTGCTCGGTGGCGACGCCTTCTTAGACAGCTCCAAGAGTGGTGGCAGTGAGAACAACGTCGGGAGAGTGGTGCAAAGCCTTCGTCGGTGCAGTTGGAGTCGTCGGTGGTGAAGGGACACCAAAGGCATGCTTGGGCATGGTGGCGGTTCCATCACCGACAGCTTCAAGAGTTGAAATTTTTTTTTTAATTTTGTGTTGTGTTATTGACTCATCCTGGGATGGAAGTAAGTAGATCGGAAAAATCTGAAGCTAGTGGAACGGTTTATACCCTCAAAGGGGAAGAGAAACCGTCGGTGGCGTTGGGAGAAGACAGCAGGAGAGTCGGGGACGAAGACAACCGAAGGAGTCGAGGAAGACGAGGGTCAAGGAGTTGGGGGTCAGATGTGTAAAAAATGCTTGTGTTATATTGCGGAGACAGGGACAACCTGTCTTCCTTTTTTGTTAGGGACAAAAAAACCTTGTCCCTATTCACCGGAAACGGTGGACAGAAATCCGTAAACAGCAAGTAAACGTATTACGGAGATAGGATTTTCTGTCTCGTCTTCTATCCCCACTACCAAGGACCAGGAATCAAACACATAGGATTTTCTGTCTCGTCTTCTATCCCCACTACCAAGGACCAGGAATCAAACACAACGTTAATTACAACGTGGTTACAAAGTCGTACTTAAAATACTTTAGGATTGATAAGTGTGGGATTAAGTCGCGTGAGATGGAAATCACTCTAAGCCACCCAACAATGATCCATGACTTCGCTGTCACCAAAAATTTTGTAATAATCCCAGATCACCAGGTGATGTTCAGATTGTCAGAGATGATTCGTGGCGGTTCTCCTGTAATCTTTGACGCAAACAAACCTTCTCGAGTCCAAATTTTGTCCAAGAAAGACGTCAATCAATCAAACATTAAGTGGATTAATGTACCCAATACAATATTCTGCTTCCATTTCTATAATGCATGGGAAGAAATTACAAAGTGTGGGCAGACGGTTATTCGTTTGATAGGGTCATGCATGAGTCCACCAAATTCTGTCTTCAGTGGAAGTGGAACGGTTGAATCACTTCGAACCGAATTATCATAAATTCGATTGAACCTAAATACAGGGGAGTCAAGTCGAAGGGTGATTGTATCAGGTATTAATTTGAAAGCAGGACAAGTGAACCCGAAAATGTTAGGTCAAAAAGCGTGATTCGCCTACTTAGCAATAGTAGAATCGTCGCCCAAGTGCTGTGGAATAGCCGAAGTTGATTTGGAGGCTAATTAAGTGTTCGAATTTAGATTTGGTGGTGGATGGTTTGGAGGAGAGTCGTGTTACGTGGGTGCGGATTGCAAGGAAAGTGAAGGGTATTTAATGAGTTTGGTAAGAGATGAGATGGAAAAAACATCAGAGTTGGTGATAGTAAATGAATCCAACATGAAGCAAGCATGTTCAGTTAAGTTGCCCACTAGAGCGTCATACGGGTTCCATGGAACTTTTGTTAGCAAAGCAGGATTAGAAAGACAAATTATGCATTAGGGATTTTAAAAAAAAAAGTGAACGTGTACGTTAAAATAAAATCACAAATCAGTCTACCGTACTCTTTGTTTTTGTCTTTGACTAGGGTATTCACTGGCGGATCTAGTGACTAATCTCCTTGCTGATGGAAAGGTACCTCACAGGGTGGGACAGCTAGCCCTAGTATTTAAAGCTGTTCCATACCTAAAGCCAAGAATCGAACCCCTAACCTTTAGTTAAGGATAAATGAGTCCCTTATCACTCAACCATATCCCTTGGGTTTCTACCATACTCTTTAATCACGCGATAGTAGCATTATTAAAAAATATATGACCTAATTTCAAGCAATGATGTTATAAACTGAATGTTAAAACCATATAAAAAGCAATGATGCTAAAAGGATGATTTAACAATAAAAATCTTGAATAGTGTTTTTTTTTGGGTTCAGTTTTAATTTTCAAATCAATTTATTTTAATAAATCTTGTTATTAAAAATTGATCAATATATCAATTAATTGATCATTTTTTTAAATTAATAAGTTCTTATAATCCAAAATAAATAGATTAATTTTCATTTAATAAACTTTTTATTTAAACTTCAAAATTTTTTATTTATAAGAACAATTTCTTTCAATCATATTTTTAAAAAAATTTATTTAATCTTTAGCATAATCTAATACCAGTTAAACCTTTTAAACCTTAAACCTCTTGTATTATTGTTTAACTTCCGACCTAATTTTTAAAACATTAATAAAAAGAACAACCGAATATTATGAACAATTCAAGAGTTGAATCTCCAGCTTGCAAAACATAAATTGAGAATAACTGTTCTAATTCAATCTAGATAACGTAGAAATTGCAAAACCAAAAAATAAAATAAATAATCAATTGAATAATATATAAATTTTGATTGAACTTCAATTATGGTTATTGTTATGCATTTTCTGATAATGAAAAACTATATTATGAATTGCAAATATTACACAGTAATAATATTTTTAAGTATATAAACTGTTTTTAAAAAATAATTTCCAAACATTTAAATTATAAAATTAATTTAAATGTTAATATGATTAATCTAATAAATGTAGTATAGTTAAATATTTGAAATTAATTAATAAATTTTTATAACTAAATTAACATTAAAATTTTGAATTTCAATATTTTAAAATTATAGATACTCCTTAAAAATGAAAGCAATCTCATTTTTACATATTTTTTAATGGTATGAATTTACTCTAATTTTCTGTAAGCAATAATATTACAACTGATGTAAATTCTTAGGCTTTTCTCGCTCTTTTTTCAAATCAAAATATGGAATCCAAAATTCTTTACTTTCTATATCTTTAGTTTTTCCAAAATCTAAATGACAGAACAGATATTGATTAATCAAAATATCATCAACATTAATTTTCTTAATACTTGACGTGTAAGTGATTATGTAATTTCACATATTGATGTCATTTGATTTTGTTCTGATTAATTGTTTGCTATATTTTATTTAATTGTGTTTAATAATTTCATGTAAACTCACTCATTTCCTCATTTAAGGAGTCGTTGTAGGTTCAATAATTTATAGAATTCATTCTTAAATATTCCATTCAGTTTGATACCTAATTTACCTGCAATGCTATTGTGGAAAGTCTGGGGCTAAATAGATGCATATTTAACACTGTATATAGAAGAAAACGTTTTCATGGCACCATTTTGGTACAATTTCAAAGGCTTTGTGTCGCAGCTAATATTGAACGGCAGTAAGAACCATATGGCATGAACATTTTCCTACCCTACCTTTATGGTATCTATGTGGTTCTTATATCGCTTGCATAGAAGCCTTGAGGTTCATCTACATATAATGTTTCGACGTTTAGGCTGCAGTGCTTTGGACATAGCACGCAGCCTGTCACTGATCTCAGTAAATGAAGGCCTAACTGCTGGGTCGAATGACCAACAGTCTTCTATCAACTTCCTCCATTCACTATCACAACGTTCTGGTAATGGAGGCCTCAACGTGTTACTTACAATTCCACCTTCAAGCAAAGTTTCGATGGTAGAACAGTAAATTTTAGAACAATTTCAAGTGGGAAAACATAGGGGAAGTAAATGAGACACAATTAGCACCATGAATCTTCTTTTTCTTGTAAAAAGGAAAAATGGAACTTACCTATTATAGCACCACAATGCATGTTTGCATACGGCTCCTCGCCTGTCAGTATCTCCCACAATGCAATACCAAATGAGTACACATCGACCTGTGAACACCAAAGAAGAATTTCAAATGCTGCTCTATATTCAATTTCTTGTGATAAGCTCAAACTTCCATAATCAAAACTAGCACTAGTCCTGAGGTCTCAACCTTCTCAGACACAGAGTTGCTGCTACCATCCAACAGCTCAGGAGCCATCCAAGGAAGGGTTCCACGCACACCGCCGGATACAAGTGTATTACATTTAACCCTTGACAGTCCAAAATCTCCAACCTGGAAAGCAGATAATGAAAACTCGTGGAATGCATGTAATCTTTGTCAGGTAATGGATTAGCTAATCAGAAACTAAGAAAGTATACATGTTGATTTGAGCATGCTGTTGATGCAGGCCTAAAGGCAGATGACAGTTAAAGCTTATGCTACAAAATGAAAACAAACAAGAGTTAGTGCATCGAATCTACCTTGCAAATTGGTCGTTGAGGATCCCTTAAATTGACAAGTAAGTTCTCACACTTCAAATCAAAATGTACAATATTTTTCAAATGCAAATATTCCATGCCAACAGCTGCATCCAATGCAATCATAAGCTTTTTACGGCGATCAAGTGTTCTGCATTATCAAGATTATATAAGCCTATCACATTATCATGCTGTAAGGGCATCTGATGTACATGAACCAAACTAACCTATCCTTCTTTTGTAGGACCTGCCTCAATGATCCATTCACCATATATTCAGTTACAGTTGTCATCATCCCTTCAGGCCCATCTGGGACTACGCCATAAAAGGCTACCACATTTGGATGATGAAGATTGGACAGAATTCTTGCCTCCCTCCAGAAGTCTTTAATCTGCAAAAACGACACCATCTTATCTTTTCAATATCTTAGAAGGATTCATGGAAGAAATCTTTGTCATCTATATTTATTGGCTCAAAAATGAAACTTTCAGATTAATCTTAAATTCAGGTACCATTCTCCATGTATTTTATGTATCTCTATAAAGGAAAAGTTTTAGCATCTATGATCGTAGTCATTATAAAAAGAATTAGTACTTCAGGGACCCACCAATCGCTCTTGTTCTGATTTTTTGCCGTCAAAACAACTTTTCTTGATCCGCTTGATGGCAACGTCAGTTCCCCTCCATTTCCCATAATAAACAGTTCCAAATGTGCCAGATCCTAACTCTTGCAATTCTTCGATATCAGTGTTCTTTATAATCTGCATATTGGCATTCTGCAGCGTTTAGAAATACTATTGACTGTTCATTCATTGTGTATGAATGTATGTGTGTTAGAGTAAGCAACAAAGATCACAGCAGAAATATCTCAAAAGTAGTGAAAGGCACAACAACAAGATAGCCATGTGGATTAAGCAAAGCCCATTCTAGCTGAACCACCAAATTTAACAAATTAACTCCATTTATTGGAATTATCTGGTTCTTGTAGTTTCATTCCAGGCCCTCTATTGACATAATAATAGTGTATCCGAAGACAAATAGAAGGAATGGCTAAGAGCAAATAATTGATGGCAAAGATGTGACAAGTTTCAATGATAGGGTTAATTACCAAAGTGCAGTCTGAGAGATTGTTTCTAGTTACTTGGGTACCTAAGGATCAATGCCAACGAATCCAGTTTGCTTAGCTTGGCTGAACTCAGATAGATGCAAAATGATTTTCAAGCATGTACATGTACTGCTTTTGAGCCCACTGTATTATACCCTCAAAACATCAAGATAATGATTCGTCCAAAGAGGAGATGTAATGATTTCTATCTCTAGCAGAAAAAGGTCTACTAGGATTATTTGGTTTCAAATTCTGATGAGCTCCCTCATTCTAGATATTCTATCTCTGCATTAACGTGTTGTAGTCAATTTGTGTCATAACCAGTTGCTTGAGGCAGGTGCCAGATGACTTATTGCAATAGACAATTAAAGTGCATATTTTCTATCTTATATGTGAAAAAGAAGAACCGAAAGCTACAAGTGGAAGCCATCTTCATGACAAGAAAGATTTGAGGTTATCACATGTTATTACTTAGTGGTTTGATCGTGAAAATACATATGAGCAGCCAAAAAATTGTAATGATGGTTTTGAACCTGCAAACCGTAGATTTCTGATCCTTTTTCATCCATTGCAGCATCAGTTGTAGATTCATTCATATGTCTGCCATCATCTTTTATGTCCTATGAGGTATGGGTAATAGATCAACTCCTCCAAAGAGATACTGCGAGGTTAAGAAATCCAATGAAATATGAAAAATCCTACCCCATATTCGGCAGTGTTTTCTACCTTGGCATCCGTCACAGATGGGAATGCATCAGTAGCCTCTTCATCTACATGTGGGACAATGCTGACAGAGATGGGGATATCTTGAGGTATGTTATTTGTAACATCTTCTATGATCACCGATGATTCTAGCTCCCCATTCTTATACCGAGAACTTAAGTTGTGTGGTTGGGCATAACGAGCCATTTCGATTTTGGACCCGTCTATTTGTTCCGTGTTGCTTACCTTTTTATGCTTGCTGGAACTTTTTTCATTCCCCTCATCATGGAGAGAAATTGCTTTGGTTGAAGTACAATTTGCAATTGAATCCTGAAATTTTAGTTAGAAAAAATAAGGTCAATCTCATACAGACCATATACATCAATGTTTTCTTCCGAAGATACGTAGAGATTACTTACAGATGTCAGTAACGAAGGTTCCTGATAATCCGACACTCTCTGAGGGGATCCAATACATTCAGTATGCACGTGAAAAGCTGGCTGGCCGGCCATTCTCTGAGTCATAACAAACTGTTTATCCTTAACAAAATTTTGGCTTTCCATATCCAAACCAGAGACATCCACACCTGCCTGGTAAGGACCATAAGGATACTCCCTCATGGTATCTACCGACTTTTCGCCTTTGCTAAGTTGAAGATTACAAGCAGAGAATATTTTTTCAGGATCTGGTGATTCCCCCAGTTGGCGATTAACATGTGGCAGGTACTTCAAGTTTGCCAATTTCTGAAGATTTGCTAAATGGCCATTTAATCCAGGTTCAACATTTCCTTCATGTTGCTTACTACCTTCAACAGGAGGTGCAAGATTCTTGTGTGTACACTTTATTCCATCTTGATTGGAGTATAGAGTGCCCCTTTTCTTCAAACTGCGAGGATCCTCATGTTCATGCACATACTCTTTATCGTCTATTTTCTCTTGTCTTGGTGTTAAACAATCTTCTGAAGAATTTGTTATTGTCAGCAATGGTGAATTTTCTCTTCCATTACTCCGCAAGGGCAATGGTATAGCTGCTTGTTCCAAGCAGAAATTTGACCCCTCATTGTGATCCTGCAATCTTGAGTCGGAAAAGGTCCTTTCCTTGATGGTATGTCTCTCTGAGTTCATATCACTTGTGTGTACGGGATAAGGCAGCAACTCACCACTTGGGGTGCGGCTATGGAAGTGCACAAGGGGTGATTTGTTAATCTGGGCAGTTTGTGCAGTATATTGGTGATAGTGATGATGATTCTGATTCTGATTCTGATTAAATAATTCATTGCCATTAAGCCCATAGCCATCAGCACAAAATTGTGAATCAGTTTTCTTTTTACCTCTTTCTATTGTCATTGGAGAAACAGGTGGAGATTCGTTAAGGACCCTTTTTTGCATCTTGAGTGCAGGGAGTAACTGAACAGCAGGATTTATCGAACTGTCCACCAAATTGGAGGAAGCCAAACTGAAATCTTTATTATCTGATGCATGAAGCAATGCAGGAGAATCTCTATGAAATGACTGTTCTTGATTTAAACCAGTTATTAATTGGGTTGTTTGGCCAGCCAAACTCTGCCCACTAGTGTTATTCCGGGGACTGAAGTCCAGCAGGCCATTGACCGCGGACACGTAATGGTAATCTGTCTGACCCTTCCGTGGTGTCATTACTTCAAACGAATTTTGGCTATCAGAGTCACTTGAAGAGACAAGAAAAATCCGCAGCTTTTGTGAACCTCCATTTCTTTCCAGCTCATGATATTCTTCAATCATATGATGGAGATCTTCATCAGAACAAACAGAAATAAGTGCATCAAGATCCTCCCCAGGGAGCTGATACTTGATTGTATGAGATTGGTTACAAATTGCTATAGTTTTCTTCAGAAGCTCGTCCAATGTCACGCTCTTCCTGATGGATAAAATCCGTGTCTCTCCACCTGTATATCTAAGCTTTCCATCGCTTGGCCGTGGTAATATTTTACCCCCAAAACTGCATAGGAACTTCACTTTCCCACTCAGAGGACTTTCTGGAACTTCCGTTCCATAAAGATGATAGGACCGAGGAGAATCCGCCACATACTTGGAATGTGCCATTGGACCTGCAACTTCTCTATCCAAATTCATGCTATCAGGATATTTGCATTGTTCTTGTCCACTGGGACCATAAATCCACTTCTTTCCACTTATGTTATCAGGAAAGGACCTGTTTTCTACCTCAGTTTCAGGTCCTATCCTGGGAACAAAACTCACGGCTTCAAAATCAGAGTCTTTTCTCCTTGGACTTTGGACATGTGCAATATCCTCATTATTCGCGTGGAAATTCTGAATGTAGTTAGATTCCTCAATCCTTAACTGTTTCTGATCTAGTATCCTTCTTAGACCAACACGATCACGTAAAAACTCGGTAGAGAATTCTTCACCTGTCTGCAAACAAATATTAGTTTCATTTCTATCTACACCGATTAAGTCACTAGACACATTCTTGGCCACATTTCTATTGAACAGGTGACGCGACGCTCCAGAAGTTTCATCTGTCATGGTATAGCGCAAAATTTCGACCTTTCTAGGTAGCTAGCAGCAGCAGCAGGAGATTTCTGGTATGCGAACCTTTGTTTCCTCGATGTCCTTAATTTGATAAGCAGGTGCGCATGCTTCCAGTTGTTCGATCAGGTACTACAAAACGGAGGCAGATTCCTGACAATGTGTGTTCAAATGCGCTCAATCGATCAAATTAAAACATCCAGCAGATCCCGTGCAGAAAGAAAATCGTAATGTTGATAGATTTACGAATAATCAACCAAGAAAGAAATCAATGAGCCAGCACATGCAAACAACAACAAATAAATACATCATCAACAAGGAACGAATGAAGAAAATGTTGCAAAACACTAAAAATAGTGTCTCTCGTGAGCAATGCTGCGGAAGGATGATGATATGTTACGCACGTATGCGGTGGGAACTCCTTAAACAGGCATGAAGAATAATAAAACGTAACCCCATATATAAATGTGGCATCCCACGGGACATAAACTGCAAAATGGAAACTGAACTGTAGAAGCATGGAAAAGGGTACCTGGTTGTTCAGAATTTGCAGTTTTAGGTGTAGAGCATGAGCCTCGGTGGTTTATTGGGTTGAGAAGAATAGTGTGCTTGGGTCATTTCTGGGCGACCCGGAACAGAACAATGGTTGGAATTTCGGGTTTTGTTTGAGAAAGAGGAAAAGCGTTGCACTTGCATGAGACTTGGACCTGAAAATGAGGCGTCGCGTTGACGGGGAGAGGGAGCGAGAGAGAGGAAAAGAGCGCCAAAATTGGCTTAAAATCAGAAGGGCAATAAAAAATAATTAAGCTTAATTATTTTTATTTAGCTTCTGTTAAGTTGGCTTATACCAATAAAGTTTTTATTAGTAATTTTTTTTTATGAATCTTTTTTAATAAAATTTTTTTTAAGAAGTCAGTTGACTGTCTGGCTTATATTTAAAAAAGAGCTTTTTTAAAAGAATTTCATATAATAAAATGTTTAACAACATAAAAATAAAAATCACTTTTAATTTTAACTATATTTTATTTTGTAATAAAAATTAATTATTTATACAAATATTATTAAACAATATACAAAGTACAATATATTAATTATTATATAATTTTAAATCATATGAAACATAAATGGAAATATATCTAATCAAATCTTTATATAGATTATAAGATAAGTAAACTATTATCGAAAATAAATATTAAAACATATAAAAAAGTAATAATATTATATAAATTCTCAAATAAATATCCAAGTAAATAGTTAAATGCATAATAAATGAGAAGATGAGTTTGTGGGTATTGTGGGAATTATATGTAAAACATAAGGATAAAAGGGACTAAAATAAGCTCATTAATTGATCAGAAAATTTTACTTTAAAAAGCACTTTTTTTAGAAGTTTTAAATTTGAACTTCTTAATAAGTTATATTTTGACTATCAAAAAAGTTATATTTATTAAAGAAGTATTTTTCAATTTTACAACAAAACACTCATTTAAAAAAAAGGTTTTTCTGGTGAAGAAAGATATTTATTGACCTCCCAAAAGCTCATTCAAACATGCACTTAATAAAATATGTAAAGAATAGCTTCATTTTATGTAATTTATGAAAAAAATATATTTAATTGACATATATAGAAGGACTTTACATACAAATAGATAAATTAGATCAAGATAATTTCATATAAAAGAACCTAAGACTCCTTATTGTAGAATAAATAAATATTTATATAATTAAATAGTCTTTTTTGGTTTGGTTTCTCACCAGATATTTTAGGAGGGTTTCAATTATAGAAAGACATTTTTAAGTCATCTACACTCAGATTAATTTCTGCTTGAGCCAAATAGATGTCTTGCGGGAGGTAAAGCTCTAACCCTAAGTGTTAAACGATTACATACATGAGAACGGCTTAAACCCGTGACCTCATTTAAACCAAAAGAACTCCTTACTGACTCACCTCCCATAGAGTTTATAATTAATTAGCATTAGCGTAGAAACTCCAGCTAGGAATTTTGAGTTTTCTCTCTCCTCGTCTTTGGGTATAACTTTTGGATTTCGGGCATTAGCTTTGAGTTTGCACAGTGGGAAGCCCAGATCCAGAAAATCCTGCAGTTATATTTGAGTTTACTCTCAAATTGATTGCAATGCCGCCCATCCTCAGCCCACTGCGTCATCACAAGAAGTCGTTGCATTTGATTTAAGCAACTTAAATTAATTTACAAATCAAATTGTCCATATGCGTTAAGTCATCTTTCAATATACAAGAGCATATGACAAATTGACTTCAATTGACCTTAATATTGTAGATATAATCTAAAGAAACTGAATCAAGGGAAAGGGAAGTTTTGGTGTTACTTGCATGGCATGGCAGCTTCTTATTACTACTCGAATTTTTATGATTTAGAACACCGACTCCCACCCACAATCCCATACTATCAAATTATATAATCAATAAAATGTGAAGGTAGGTCTCTTAATAAAATATTTAATGAAGATAAACTTTATGTATACCTGATCCATTCAATGATTGTGCTCCCTATATGCTTACCTAACATGAAATACCAAACATTTATAGAGTAATCCACAACTTCGTTTCATTTGACATTCGTATATCAGCAGGGTCTAATCAAGGTATGGCACGTATTGAGCATGAGTCTTCTACTACTAGAACTGGCTTCAAGTACTCTAGTTCTACGCGTGGGCAGGTGAGTGAAGAAGAGGGACGACGCATGTTAACAGGCAAGAAAGAACGCGACGTGGAGTGCTTCTTTTGTAATCATGACTACTTAACCCAGCATGTCATGATGTGGACCTAAAACTTCTTAACCTGCTTGATAGGTGTCGGTCCAATTCAAGAGGAATAACATAATAGAAATGTGTACATTGATATGCACGTACATGGAATAAACAGGTTATTCTATATAATTCCGTTACCTGATATCATATTGTAGTTTGCATGCGAATATACGTGCAACTATTGGAGAGAGAAGCTTTGCGTGTGACATCTGATTTAAAAACTAGTGTTTAATTTCTGTTTAAATTTGTATGATATTAGAATCTTTTTAATTTAAAATAAATATGATTTGGTATCATTATATGTATAAATAAATATACAGCATGCTCTTGCACTCGACCACCTTACTGAAGCTTTGCTCTTGTGCTTGTAAATAATTATACATTAAAAATCTATTAAGTTGTTGAAAAGCTTAATTAAATCATTTTAATATTTAGATTCGAGATACATGTGGTTTGATAATATAACGTTATACTCTTTTAATTATAAAATAAAAATTTAGCGTCAGTATGATAAATATCTAATTAAGGAATAGAACTCGTTCATATTTTTATTTTATATTTTACAATTATATTAATCTGAGGGTTGTAATGTTACCCTCGGATTATTTTTACGATTATCAATCTAGGATATATTAATCTTCTCACTTATAGTGTATTTATTACTTAAGCTTATTTGAGCCACCATGTACTACTCATTTGCAAATTCTCTCTTCTATTATTTCATTATAACATGTATATATATATATATATACTAACAAAATTTTATCTAAAATGCAACATTAATTATGGTATAAAGCCAATCTTTGATTTATTAAGCTACAAATTTATATTTATAAAAAGCAATAGAATTATATTAAAAAGGCAAAAAAAATCACGAACAACAAGCCACTTGAAACTATCATAATATTCATTAAGACAATAATATATGATATTAATAGTAGTCAGACATATACTAATGTATGCCTAAATATATATTGGCAAATGTCAATGGACAAAAAATTGTATTTATATATGTTATCTTATAGTCCATATAGACTTATAAAATTCAACCTTTAACCTATCTCAAAAATCATTAGCTAAAATATGCACTTATATTATCTTCTTCTAGTTTATATAGAATATAAATGTATCAACTAAAATGTAAAACAAAATTAATATGTATGGGCACTCTAAAATCTTTCACAAAGTACCTCTTTATCTACTCTTAATTATCACTTTCCTAACAAAAAGTTGATTAAATTATTCTAAAATAAATATACTCATAAACTAGTTGAGATATATGTACAAAATGAAATTCCAACTATTTTATTGTGACCTCCATTGAATTAAGACAATTACTGTAGTTCAAAAATTAACAACACAAAGACATGGTTTTTTGTATAAATAAAGTCAAAAGGCATGGACTTTTCAAACCAAATTGAGCTCAATATATTTGCAAAAGGGAAATTCACAATTAATCTTAATATAAAGAGAAACAAGATAATGTACAACAGGAGTGAATTAAGAAACTTTGTCACATGATATTCTTCATGTTGATATGTAAGATTTGGAGGAATTGAATATTTTGTTACTAACAACAAGATAATGTATAACATGAATGAATTAAGGAACTTAATCACTTGATATTCTTCATATTGAAATGTAAGTTTTTGACGAATAGAATATTCCCTTCTTAATTGACTAACTGTAATCAATTTATAAAACATGTCTATGTTAGTGACGTTGACTTGCCTAACTTGGGATTGAATGAGAGAAAAATATTTGTCGTATCATTTCTTCTTTACCTGCTTTATCTTGATTTAGTTGCCTTTTCATTTCTAAGCATTTGGCTTTCTCTTGCTCTAATTCCTTTCTTATTCTCTCCTTTTTAACTTCTACTTTATAGTTCATCTCTTCTTAGAGTACAATCTTGGTGGACTATAGATACTCATAGAAACTTTGTAAAATATTGATGGACTATAGATACTCATCGCCATATTATTTTGTTGATGCAAGATAATTTCACACAAAATCTTTTAAATATTTTATTACTTTCAATCCTTATCACTCTTATATCAATCACAACTTTGTCAAGCATTTGACTATTATTTTTTGTACTACTTCAATGCAAACCTATAAAAGAAAAGTAATGTGTTACTTATTCAATCAAATTGATCTTGACGGGTGTGACTGCAAGTTTATAGGAAAGAAACTATAATGATAACACGCATATCTCAAATAAGAAATAAACAAACTTTTAGTTACATTAATGAATTTAGGCACCATATATAATTATTAAGAAAAAAACTACTATCAATCTAGTTATATGATAGACAACTCATTTTGATAAGAAGAACAAAACAGGAATAGAAAAACAAATGAAATGAAATGTAGGTCATATGAGTGGCACAACAATATAAGAAAATAAAAGGTATAATCAATAAGAAATAAATCTAGGAATATCAATGAATGTAGTAACAACATAAAAAATGTTACAAGAAAAAATACTACTCACAATTTTCTCTCTTATAACTTCAATAGATTACTCGTTCACTTTTCTAAGCTTTCTTTTATAAGTTGTAAGATAATTTTCAGCATTAGAGAGAAGTTTTATCCTCTCTCTCTTTCTCTCATTTTGCCATTCACATAAACAATTTCTAATTAAAATTTTAAAGTAATTTATACAATTTAACTTACAAAAAAACTTACCAACTTAGCATAATTACTTACAAAACTGTTAGGACTAGTTGTGTGCATTTTAGTTTGTTGTTTTCTATTTTGAATATTTACTTTAACAATTTATTACAAAATAAAATATTGAATTAATTAGATATTATAAAACTAAGTTTAAAAGTTGCTAATGATTGTTGAACCTTCATATCTAGGTAGTTCCAATAAATAATGAGCTCCCTAAAGACCTTTTTGCTTTATGTAGTTAGGATGATTGATCATTCTTTCTACATATGTGGCATACTATTTAAAATGTTTTTGCTTCTCTCTAGACTGTATAACTTTTCCGTGCATCTATAACAATCTTCAAAGTTTATTATTTATCTTTTAATGGCATAATATATTTATTTTGTAACAAAATCAATGTTCGTTAAAATTTTGTAATTCCAATTGAAAGGAGTATCAACATAAGGGTTTCTTATATTATTTTATATCACACCTATGTTTATATCATTTCTGTTTTCTTATGTTGTATTCGTTTTTAGAGGAAGATTAAAAGCTTGGCTTCTACTACATTTTCAAGTAGTTTTAATTGTTGTTCCACAATTTTAGTCGGTATTTCTTGCCATACTAAAACTATATTATTTTTGAATAGTCACTTCCCCTGCAAAACTTTTACAAGTTTGATTACTAAGTACCAAAGTTTATGAATGCCTTCTTCATCCCTCCTACTTGTTCCACTTATGGTTGTTCCTTACGATTTTCTTTTGGTTTTTCCACCTAAAAAAACTAGCAATACTACTCGAAGGACAAAAAAGTTATGGCATATCATTCTTTATAGAGGATCGATCCTTTTCTTTCAATTAAAGTTTTTGATAATTAAACCTAAAGAGCAATCATATATATACTGCCAAAACAAATGAGAAAATATGCATCCCCTTATGGACAACAGTTGTAATTATTATTGTGTGTTTCTTTTAATGATTTGATATTGCTCTTTATTATCCCCAAGTACTTTTGCTCTTTATATAACAAGTCAGGTGATCTTTTAGTTCATAAGCATAAGTCTTCTTATGTTGATTTCTCTAAAAGTTGTTCATATACCCTAGTGCAATAAACTTCTATAATAGACAGTGATATTACCTTAGCATTATTATGCAATATCCGTGCATTATTAATCATAAAAGGCAAAGCTTTTATAATAGACAGTTGATTAACAGAGACACTATCATTAAAATCTACACATTTGCAATTGATATAATTAGTAAAAGCCAATTACACAATAATATAACTTAGAAAAACTAAAATTTCAAAAATAAAACATAAAAAAGATTGAACAATACTAAAGAAACTCAAATTACTACCATCTTTAAAAAAGAGTTACATTATAAGAAGTCTAAAACTTGTTTCCTAGCTTTTGAGGAAAATTATCCAACGAATTTCAACAATCACATAGTGTACATTACATGAAAAGGAAGCGAGAGAATAGAGGAAAAATACTTTTGCAACACACATAGGAAGAGAGAGAGAGAGAGAGAGAACTAAAATGAAGCAAAACCTATTTCTAAAAAGATTGATATAAAGAAGGCATTGTTAAAGAGAATGCTATAGAGACAACAAAACATCTACATTGGCTTAAGAAAAGACACAAAGCAAACATAAGAACGAGGAAAACATGATATGTGAACTTAGGAACCTACATATGTCCATATCCAAAAAGTGTCTATTTTGTATTCTCACAGTAGAAAACAACAACGATGGTGCTTGGTAAGGAAGATGGCGAACTTAGTGATTAGGCAACTAAGAAAGTGAACTCATACTAGGAAATTAAATAGAGGATGATTGATGAGGGATGTTTTATAAATTTAGTATGTGGATAGGACAAGCAAAATTTCTTGAAAAATTGAGATTAAAAAATAGGTTTTGTTTCAATAAAGGGAACAAAACTAAAAAGACAAGAAAAAATATGCTCGTTAATATGCACATGTATGTGTGTATGTGTGTGTTTGTGTGTCTATATATACATATATATACGGGGATATACAATCTAAAGTAGTATCACTTTGGCTATTGGTTAAAGTTATTATAAATAGTAACAGTTTCAATTGTTGCATATATATCATTTTAATGTAATGCTCTATGGAGTGGAGTGTTGACCGATTAAATAAGTGCATAGTCATAAGCTAATGATGAGGAAGATGGGGATGCTCCGTTAGATAAGCAACCTTACTAAGAGAGATAAGGTCAGAAATATAATGGTAAGGGACAAAATAAAGGTTATATATATATATATAATCTAAAGTAATATCACTTTGGCTATTGGTTAAAGTTATTATAAATAGTAACAGTTTCAATTGTTGCATATATGTCATTTTAATGTAATGCTCTATGGAGGGAAGTGTTGACCCATCAAACAAGTGCATAGTCATAAGCTAATGGTGACGAAGATGATGATACTCTGTTAGATATGCAATCTTACTAAGAGAGATAAGGTTAGAAATATAATGGTAAAGGACAACTTAAAGATAACTAATATTATTGACAAATTAAGAGAAACAAGCCTTAAATGATTTGGACATGTTAAAGGAGACATTCAGATCTTAGATTGTATATCCCTGTATATATGTGTATATATATATACATATATGGGGATATACAATCTAAAGTAGTAATACTTTGGCTATTATTAAAGTTATTATAAATAGTAACATTTTCAATTGTTGCATATATATCATTTTAATGTAATGCTCTATGGAATGGAGTGTTCATCGATCAAACAAGTGCACAGTCATAAGCTAATAGCGACGAAGATGAGAAAGTAAAAAATATAATGGTAAGAGACAAATTAAAGATAGCTAATATTATTGACAAATTAAGAGAGACAAGCCTTAAATGGTTTGGACATGTTAAGTGGAGATATATTGGATCCTCTGGTGAGAAGATATGAGAAGATCGTACTAAAGATTGTAAGAGAAAAAAAAAGAGAGGCCTAAAAAGAATTGGGAGGAGGTGATCAAGAGTGATATGACAATATTGAAACTAATTGAGGACATAACTCGCCATAAAAAACATTGGCGTATTAAGATTCAGATAAAAGTTCCTTCGTAAAAAGATCCTTATAATTCCCATGTCTTTTAACTCTTATCTCTTATAGTTAGCCTAAACTTCTAAATAGATAATACTTACTAGGGATGCTTATGGTAGGATAACCTGACCCGTTCATAAATAACCTGAACCTAAACCTGAATGTCAGGTTCGGCAATTTCACAAACCTGAACCTGAACCTATAGGATCGGTTAACATATTTTCAGGTTCCGTTCTTAGGGCAACCAAAACCTATTCATATCAATATATACGATAAAAAATTATAAAAAATTAGTGAAAACAAATACAAATTATTCATAAAAGTATGCATATAAAATCCATCAAAGATTAATCCAATATGTTAAATCCAA
>JANZLX010000213.1:43133917-43148662 GCA_025531955.1 Erythroxylum orinocense
TGCCAAATAATTGTTCCAAAAATACTCCATACGTCACCAATAATTTCTAAAAATCATTGAAGTCTCCAAAAATTACTGAAAATTATCTTAATATTGTCCGAATCAATCCGAAATTTCATTAAACCAATATACCCGAAAATACCATGAATTCATGCTAAAATATCAAAGAGACAGAACATAAATCGAACTAAATTTGCTTAATATGCTACCCCCTAATTTGAGGAGTTACAATATGTAAGCCAAAATTAACATAACTAATGAAGATTAATGAAACGATATCGTTTAATCACATATATAAGACGACATCATTGTTAAAAATGACACAGTTTAATCCCTAAATTAATTTACGCAACCCCGAAACCTTCACCTTTTGTTTTCAGTTTGTTCTCCCGACACCGTGACCCTTCGTTTTCAATTTGTTCATTTTGTTTTCAGTTTGTTCTTCTGACGCCTTCACCCTTCGTTTTCTGTTTATTCTCCTAACACCTTCAGTCTTTCGTTTTCAATTTGTTCTACCAACACCCCAAGCTAATCTCGCATCGCGGTGCATTAGAAAATGAAGGATGAGCGTGTCGGGACTATGTAAGCTGATTTAAAAATTAAACTATGTCATTTTTTAACAACAGACTTCATTTAATTATGTGATTAAACAACTTCGTTTCATTAATGTTCATTAGTTGTGCTAATTTTATCTGACGTGTATTCTTTGTTAGGGTTTTTAAAATATGTGGCAAGTCATGTCAGAAAACCTAATAAGACATTAATGTTGGGCTAGAATTAGAAAAATTTGAAAGTTTGAACATTTAATTATCATTTTTTTAAGTTTGAGTTACAATTGCAAAGTTGAGCAAACTTTGGAATTTACTTTGTAATTAACACTAAAACTAAAATTCTTTAAATATGATAGAAATAAATTGTCTTTGTCTATTAAAGAATTAAAATTTTAATTGAAAAAAGAGATTGTTAAATGAAAATTAATTAATTAAATTTAATTTATAAGAAATTTTTAACTTATGAAAATTGAACAATTAATTAATAAACTTAACAGTTTTAACAATAAGATTTAGTAAAGTAAATCGAAACAGAAATTTAAAAATTGAACAAAAAAAATTAGATGGTTTGAGATTTTTATGATTGAACCAGCTGAATTAGTTGGGTTTTTTAATGCAAAAATTGGCATTGGAAAATATAATGAGGTATTAAGCACAATCAATGGGTTAAATGTAAAAAGAAAAACATAATCAAGTTCATATACATAATCAAATCCTATAAAACTCTTTAAAAATATTTGGAATTCTCTTTAGGTGAGAATAAGGGATACCTCAAAAATTTAAACTGTTTTTGTAAGTTGTAACATTTTCTAATTAGTAAGTTAATTATTTTGATAATAGATTTTTTAACCTGTTAGTATTTTGAACATATCCCTTATATGGTGCTAGTAAAATTAGTAAATTATTTATTAAATTCTCAAAAAATATAAATTATTACTATGAGGGTGAGAAATTCAATGTGATCCCAAGTAACTTAATTTAAACTGAATCTTTATTCAGTTTGAATAGTTTACAGTGGATTCTACTTTTCGGGGTTAGTCGACTAATTAGTATTGATTACTGATTAAATTTAAAAGGAAAATAATATTGATATCATAGAACACGAGAATATAAAACACATTCTCCGTTAAATCAAGGACATTCAGAAACCATCTCACATTTTTAAAATAATTAAACATAGGAAATATATTTTCTATTTAAAATAATCAAATAGTTATGATCTTATTATTAAAATAAAAAAAACATAATATATTTTTAATAACTACGGAAAAACATTTCTGTAAGATACCTATAATTCATACGACATTTAAAAACACCAACAGACTGGATTGCATGGCATTACATAGGGAAAGGGCAGAAATGTAGTGATCAAGAAGGTGGCAAATCCTTACATACAGAGATGGATGGTTCCACCATGCACATGGTGAACACATGCACGGTCGAAGTCGATGACTATGGTCCAGCCAATAAGATTCTAGTATAAACCTTAGAACCGATCTAATCCGAAGGAAATACACACGCGTCAATATCAAGTGCCAGCACAAAAAGAGCAAATAGCTTTTGAAACGTAAAAGGAGCAATTGGTTTGGAAGTGAAGTGAGTGGTGGTGCACTAAACTTTGCATGGCTAAAATCGAAGGCATGTGCAAGAAACATGTAATTTGGGGACATTTGGGGTCTCCTGATGGTATACTTGTTCGTATATCATCAAACAAATACCTAATTGGATTGATGTATTAGGCCCTTAGTTTATATTCATGGATAATGAGCCTCTTCAACATGCCAACTATACAAGTACAACCCCTCTCTTATCAACCCCACTTATCTATTCTTTTGTTTTCAATGCTAGTAGTCCTTGTTCTTGATCATTTCATTTGAGTCCTTAGTTTACATGTGAATGAAAATGATATTCGGCTTGTAATGTGCCTTGGTTCTGCCTTCCTTCTCAATTTACAAAAGTCGATCGGAAGAATTAACATAAACTACAGTGGATGAGGTAACAAAGTAAACAACGTTTGTATGCTTTTCGGGACCTCTGTTTCTTAACTTATGCCTTCAATTTGGGTTTAATTGGGCGCGGTCTGTCCAATACGTACCTTGCTTTTAGGCATATTCCTTGGCAAGCCAAGGCCTCTTTAACTTTAAAGGTGCCTTCCTATTGTACATGTCCCGCCTCCCATGTATACGACTGAAACTTCCAAAAAAGCAAGAAAAACGCATTTATTTTCTTTTCTCCATACTAACACTTAACTATAAATCTATTATATTTAAGCCCAGTCACGATCTCATCCCATGTAACAAAAAACAATTATCCATAAGATTTTGGGTCCCGGAAATTACAACGAAAGAAAAGAAAAGATCCAGTTGCCAAAAATAGAAGAATAATAGCACAAAATAAATAAATGGAGGATGGATAGAGTTGCAATCACTTGGTCCAGTGGGTTCACACAAGGGCGGGAATCTCGGTCAATCAAAGATTGTCACTTTTCGATTACCTGTGACCATTCCTTAGACGACACTTTTATATGGTCAAGCCTGCAAGGTTCCTGGCTGCACCACGCTTTGGGGAAAACATAAAAAGTAAAAAAACGCTTAGTTAAATAAAAGCTATCTTCTTCTCAGATCCGCCACAAATTTGGGTTAACCCTACTAAATCTGTTGCCTTTTCCTTTTTTCACCTTCTAAAAGGATGCAATTGAGTAAAAAGTGCTATAGAATTAATGCCTCCCTCTTTTGCTTGTAAGTCAAGGTATGAAATTACTTGGCTCTTGATGGGTTGTCTCCCTTGTGGACCTGCCCTCCATAGTCTTACCTCTATTAATGGAACCGTTTAATCAATGTCAATGGTAATTCGGCCATATGGGCTGATGATTAGAGCATCTTCTCTTATAAAGCAGAATGATATAAATCATGATTAGTTAGAGTAGTTAGTTTGAGTGATTCTTCAACTTAATCATTCCTCTCATTCTAATTACCCCATAACTTGCATTGGTAAAAATAAAATTAAGCATTGCCATTCAATTAGTTGGTAACTAAAATCTAATTAAGGAGCCGTTCATCTTTCTAATTAGAAGCAGAGGCCGGGGCATTCTATAACTAACCTAGACTGTAGGTATCTACCGGTAACATAATTCCCATCACCTAACGGTTGATGCTGCCGTCTGATTAGTTTCTTCACATGGGGCGATAGTTCCGTTTCAATGATCGGTTCTTTTCTTTGTACGAGTTAATGATGAATATTTTAAGTTTATAAAAAGTCAAAGTAGAAACCCACAATTACCCTTTTCAATCCGTGGTCCGAAAATGGATAATCATTTGTGCATACTCTTTTTGGTACACGATGATTCCAAGGGTAAAACAGTCAATAAATTTGTACAAGGCTACAAGCGTGAGGAGTTGTTATGATGGGAGCCACTTGGTTGTTGCATGAGCAACATAATCTTGCCCCCGAAAAGGTCAAAATAGGGTGGAAGCCTCGAAAAACTTCAAAACTATAATTATTCCTCAAATTTTCACTTCATTGTTTTCTCTATTAACTTACTTCACTGTATATTTTTATGATTCTAAAATTTTTTTTCTAATTTTATAGTGTCTTATTCTATCCTATAAATTTCAACCATTTATTCATATGAGCTTCACGTAAATTTCACATAAATAAATAATTAAAATTTACGGAACAAAATAAAATACCATAAAATTAGACAAAAGATCTTATCCCTATTTTTATATCAAAAAACTCTCTATTCTCTGCCATGAATCGTAATTTTATTGGGTTCAATTCAACGACAGTTTTTAGTTTTTTATATCGTTATTAAAATTTAGAGTTTTATTTTATGATTTTATCAAACTAATTTGTTCTTTTTTGACGTCATCAACGTGATTAACTTGTTGCGTGATCTTGATTCAACGTGCTTGAATACGAAGTTCGCAGGTGAAATTCAACTGTATCAGATCATATTTGTTTTATCACTATGTTTTAGAAACTGAAGTTAAAGGTAAATCGATAATATAAAACTTTTAAGGTTTAAAATATTCCATTAATATTACATTGTTATAAAATTAGCTAAACATTAAATAAAATTAAAAACTTAAAATATGATGTAAATCAAAATTTTATTAACAATAGAATAATGTAAAGTTTAATTAAAAAAAGATTATTAAATAAAAATTAATTGATTTATTTTAATTTATAAAAATTTTATATAAAATTTTATTAATTTATAAAAATTAACCGATTAATTAATAAATTTAACAGTTTTAACAATAAAATTTACTTTAGTAAAGTAAATTGAAATGAAAATTTAATAATTGAACCAAAATATTAGACAAATTAAAGTTTTTATTGCTAAATCAGTTGAATTTTTTAATAATTGTGTTTTATTATACAATAAGTTGAAATTCAATTATGCTTAGTTTATTATTAGCTATTTAGAATCAATTTAATTTAATTCTTATTGAGAAATAAATATAGTGTAAAATACCTATGTTTAGGTAGTAAGAAAAACGAAAGATGTATTATATACTTCCTTCAAATTTAGTTTAAAGTAATTTTGAAAATTTAAATAATTTACAATCCTAATTAAATCAAACTATCTATTTCTTATTCCTAACATAAATAAAATTCAAACGATTCATATTATAAATATTAGGAAAATTATCCTATCAAAATAGAAATTTATAAATTATGTAATTTATATTTAGTTATTCTAAATTTATATACATATCAATTAATTAAAATAGCGTTAAAATGTTAACTGAACTTAAGAATATTTTAAATTTTATTTCGTTCCGTTTAATAATACAGCTGGAAAGGTCGTAAAAAGGAAACGTGTATTTATCTCTGCACAGACACATACATAATTCATTTGTGACGTATTAAGCTCGTATTCCTGTTCCACATCTTCTTAGAAATGTTTGACTTTGCCTTTCGGATTGTTCACTTCCACTTGAAATAGTAACTTTTTTCCTATGGTCCAAAACATCCGATACCAATGGGTCACATCCTTAGCTTCCTTTCCCACTTTTTCCCTTTTTATTTTACTAGATGAGCATATGATTGTTTGTTTTAAGAAAAGAGTTAATGTTTGTGTAGTTGTCTAAGTCATAAAATAAATTGAACTAAACTTGCTATTGTGAAAATGTAAATGTCATTTTAAAGTTTTTTTATCAAATATATTGATGTCAACATATATCATAAATATATATTCTTTTAATTTAGGTGTGAATTATTTAAAAATATCTTCTTAAAATTAAGATTTCCTTAAAAGACGTCGTGATATAAAAAAACATATATCATAACTCATCGTATTATTTTTTTAAGAAAAAGCTTGAAACTACTTTTGTAGTTGATGGATGTTTGACAGTTAGAGGTCAAAGGTTTTACATGCACGCCGTGATTGGCGCATTGTCATATATATTATATTTTAGAAAACCAAAAAATCAGTAAACAAATTTTGAAGAACACGCAATTGCCTTTGGGCTTGTATCCCCTACTCCCAACCCCACCCTAATTACCGCAATATCAGCAGGAAATCGTGACCTCTGCGTTCCGTACCGACGGACCACAATTTCGAAACTTTAGAGAAAAAAATGAACAGGGGCGAATTGCAGACATGGCATCCACACGGGCAAAGAAGTTATGAGTTAGTTAAATGCTTTTTTGTTATGGATAGGATTAAGCAGTATAGACCTGGCACGTGCGAGATCACAACAATGTGTGTGTGTGTGTGTGTGTGTGTGAGAGAGAGAGAGAGAGAGAGAGAGGGTTATTGTAGCTGGTAAAGGTTGAAAGGCCGACCTAACCTGTAATCTTACGGGAAAAAAAGAAAACAAAAAATTGAAAATGAAAAAAGAAGAAATAAAGGGGATGGGAGTCTACTTAATAATCTGGTCTATAAAAGGGCCATGAAGTTACACCTAGTTGTCTCTGACTCCACTCCATCTTCCTCTTCCTCTTTCTCTTTCTCTGTTTGCGTATCGATTGTTTGGAGATAAGGGGAGGAAATGACAATGGCGGTGTCTCACCGTTGGATCAATGTATGCGCCGCGGTGCTTGTTTTTATGTTCGTCGGAGCTATTGCAACTGTAAGCTATGACGGGAACTCTGACCACTTACGGTACGTGCATACCATATATTTCCCTCTCACTCGCTCTCTTTCTCTGACAGTGAGAGTTTGAAGCTTCTCTGTGGATAACAGAGCTTTCTCCTGTTCCATAATAGTTTTCTCTTTTTCTCTACCGTTTCCTACTTTTAGTTCTTGCTTTGTTTGCTGAGTTGAATTTTTTCCTCCATTTTGTGCTCTGCGATCTAAGCTAGAGCCTTACACGCTGTTTCCGTTTCTTTTCGATTTTTATAAGTTGTGACTACATTCTGAAATTTTCAACCATTTTTTTTCCGATTACTTCTCTTCTTAAAAGATTCATGCTAAACTTTCTTTTGGTAGAGCTTATTGTATGAGTCTTTTGGGTATTTGGCTTCAAAGAAAGCTACATTTGCAAAAGCATGCATTTTCTCGAGCAACTGGCTGTTTAATTCCTTTATTCTTCATATTTAATATTGTTTTCGAGGACTTCATTAATTAGCCTTTTCCCCCTCACGTTATTCGTTAGTCACATTTGAAAGGAGAGACCATTCCCGCTTGAGAGTTTAAAGTTTAATGCTTGTCTTACTTTCCCTTTTCTTATTGGTATATTTGTCTTGTTTCTTCAGTTACAGGAATGCGAAAACAGAGGTGTCACAGAGCTCGAGCAACTCGTCAATGGCGGCGAGGTAATATTATAAATACATCACTGGACTAAACTAATGAGGATGTTTATTCCTTAAACCATTGCAGCCGTTGATCTCAGTCCATTTCGAACCGTTAGATGTACTTTTCTGTTCGTTAACTGTCTCTTGGATATCTCCGCCGTCGAGATCTCTCGCGGATCTTTAGATCTCGATCGTTTATTCGGTTATTTGCCCTTTTCTTTGGATTCCTCCCTGCAACTGCAATGGGAATGAGAGAGCACAGAAACGATTAAAACCGACCCTCCTGACACCACGCATACTTCCTATAACGCCCTCCCTTTTTGTCTGACTCTGTCCAATGGTATTCCAAGTGAGGGGTAGTTAGATAATTTCACAATGTTTTATATCACCGACGAGTCGCGTCGGTCGTTTTAAGTTTTAACTTTTATGTCTCATTGAAAAGAAAGCGGTTTTTAACGGTTCTTGGTGGACAAACCTGTTGCATTCTTCCTAGAAGTTCTGTTTCTTTTTCACTCCACAAGTAATTAATTAACTAAACCATCGATCCAACTGTGTTTGATATTTGTCGGTTGGGTTTGTTTCAGCTCGAATGAGCATGCTGTTGATGACCCGGAAGAAATTGTTTCAATGGTGGAAAGGTAATGTTGCTATTGCCCTTTTCTTTGCGTCGTCTCTGTCCATTTTTCAAATGTATTGTTGCTGTTACCCTTTAGTTCGCATGTGCTGTTGTTTTACCTGAAACCTCACCGAGCTCACTAATTAGAGGTTGGATTTGGTGGTTATGGTAGTTGTTAGAATGAGACAGGTTTCAATCTACATATCACTCCCATTAAATTACGCTACTAACGTAGTCATATCATAAGTGCATTAGTTAGCTCTACACGAAATAATCCCCCTGCATGCTTTTGTACTCTTTTTTTTTTTTAATCCGGCCCATAAACCTAATTATACCGCGAGGGATAATGCTGGCATACCTATTATGCTTTAACGCCTTTCTTGTAACCCATACTTTTACTTAGATACAGCTTCTACCTTTTGAGGGCTTTCCTAATAAGTTGCTTTCACATATCAATTCGGTCCTTGTAACGTGCTCATACTGACATTTTCCTCGAGTGAATGCCCCATTTTTGGTGTTTTTTTCATCTGGTTAAACATTTTTTTTTAATGATAGCACTTGATGTTTGACAACAGTAGAAAGGTCAGCTACAGAAGGGATAGTGTAAATTTCCTGTACCAAAAGTGTTGTTTTCTTTTGGACGTGGATAGATAGGTTAGTGTATTTACAAGTATACTATAAGACAAGAATAACGAACATATACCCCCCCTTTTTAGGCTTCTGACGCTAGATCCAAAACCAACATAAGTTTTACCGTTGAATTGAATTGACGTAATGGTCCTGGGAAAATGACAATGTTTGCCTGTTCATGCCGGATCTGGTGTTGGGCTTTAGTACAATAGAAACGTGTTATGAAAGCGAAACGCGAGGACAATTTACCCTACCACCGACACACAACAGCAATGGAATTTATTCTTTTTTTGGTCGTCTCACTCATCTATTGAAAATCAATCACCAAGGCAATATGTATTGTGGCAGATAATAAAACTAACGGAATTGGATATCGTATTGCAGTAGCATCCGAAACAGTACTGAAAGGAGGAAGTTGGGCTATTTCTCTTGTGGGACGGGAAACCCAATTGATGATTGCTGGCGCTGTGACCCGAACTGGCACAAAAACCGCAAACGCCTAGCCGAATGTGGCATTGGTTTTGGCAGAAACGCCGTTGGTGGTCGTGACGGCCGCTTTTATGTTGTTACTGATCCTGGCGATGATGACCCTGTCAATCCAAAACCAGGCACATTGCGTCATGCTGTGATTCAGGACGTACCACTGTGGATTGTGTTCAAAAGGGACATGGTGATTCAATTGAAGCAGGAACTTATCATGAATAGCTTCAAGACCATTGATGGACGTGGGGCCAATGTCCACATTGCTAATGGGGCATGCATCACAATCCAGTTTGTTACCAATGTGATCATCCATGGTCTCCACATTCATGACTGTAAGCCGACCGGCAATGCTCTGGTGAGGAGCTCGCCAACCCATTACGGTTGGAGAACAATGGCTGACGGTGACGCCATCTCTATCTTTGGATCAAGCCACATTTGGATTGACCACAATTCACTATCTCATTGTGCTGATGGCCTGGTTGATGCTGTCATGGGTTCAACTGCCATCACCATTTCTAACAATCATCTTACCCACCATAATGAGGTGTGCTGCTGGTTAATAATTTATGAAAAATCCTTCTTGTTTCTATTAAAATCAAAGCTCAGATCATTGCTATTCAATACAGGTGATGCTGCTGGGCCATAGCGATTCCTATGTCAGAGATAAGCAGATGCAAGTGACAATTGCATACAACCATTTTGGAGAGGGACTCATCCAGAGAATGCCTAGGTAACATTTAGGCTAATCTTTTCCATTAAAAGCTCTCAATTAGTTGGATTTCTCATTTTAATGCTAGAGCTACGACAAAACATGATAACGATTTTCTTTACCTCAACTACTGTTATTAAAAAGGAAGAAGTACACGCAACTTTCCCTCAACTACCTTAAAACTTGTTTGAGCAGTGCATCGACACGAATTTGATCCTTTTTAACATATTTAAGAGAAACCTAAAGATGTCTTAATCTTATCTTAAGTTTTTATTCCTTTTATCCTCTGAACTAAGAATTTGTTGGGTGATGACAAATTCAGGTGTAGACATGGGTATTTCCACGTTGTAAACAATGATTACACGCACTGGGAGATGTATGCAATTGGTGGAAGTGGAAATCCTACGATTAACAGTCAGGGCAATAGATATAATGCACCAGCCAACGCCTTTGCAAAGGAGGTATTTATACATTTCTTATCAAGTTTTTTATCCTCTGACTGATTTAAGACTAATACCGGAAGACGGCATAAAGTATTTTCACTTTTTTTAACAGGTGACCAAGAGGGTGGAGACATCTCAAAGTGAATGGAAGAACTGGAATTGGAGATCAGAGGGAGACCTGCTACTGAATGGTGCTTACTTCACTCCGTCTGGAGCTGGAGCTTCAGCTAGCTATGCTCGTGCATCAAGCTTGGGAGCCAAGTCTTCTGCAATGGTTGGATCAATGACAGCAAATGCTGGTTCTCTTGGCTGCAGGAGAGGCCGTGTCTGCTAATATTTCAATCAATTTACTTAGCCAAATTAGGCCGTATGTTTCATCAATTCTATCTTATTTCCTTCCATAAGTACATTTAGGTTGCCTGTTACCCAAAATTCCATCCACGGTCTCCATTCCCATGTGTCAGGTCATTATTTCCATGTATTGGTAAGTGTACATCTTTGTTTTTATACGTATCATTATATTTACTACATCCCGGTTTGTCCTTCATGTCATATTGTGTCATGTCATGTCTCAAGTCTCAACCTCGGCCTGCTTTACCTGAAAACCAACCCAAACCCCATACCGTTATTGATTCTTGGAGCAGGTGCAGAAGCGTTGTTGTTTTTACCACAGTCAACAGTTTGTATTCCCATTTGTCATTTGTGCCTTTGGTTGTTTCACCTACCAATTCCTCCTAACCTCACCTTTCATGAATTCATCTATTTGTTCCTTGTCTCAGAGTCTGTCAAGTCTTGTGTCAGTCTCAGTCGGACAAACTGTCCAGTCTTCTGTGTCTAGATAGGATTTGGTTGATCACATGATCTACTTCTTATTTTGGTTCTTGTCTGGTGATACAAGCAAGCGAACAATCTTTGTTTCTTTTCTACATTTGTTACAGACGATGCAAAGAAATAGCAGTATTTGTTCTTTCAACTTTTTACCCTGCCTGTCTAGTCGTTTCGCTTTTTTTTTTATCAGTTTGAAACGCGGACGATTCTACATCATGTGCCCACATGACCGAATTTCTGAAGACAATAGGCATAAAGGTTCAACTGCTACTTGCTGCTTCCCATTGCGGAGCCGTATAAGCCTTTAAGAAATAGTGTGACTTTTACCTACAGTCCCATGTTAATTTCAAACTTGCTGGTGGTGGTGTTGCAACCTCCACTTGAAAAATTAAATGCGAATCATATCAAACACTTGCCCAACTCCAAAAATGTGATGGCAATTAGCAAAAACCACGAGAATAGGCAGGAAGGATGGAGGATGGCGAAAAAATGGCATTGCTTTGCATGTGAATTGGGGACCCATAAGGGGCATGTGATAAATTCCTGTGCTGGCCGCTATAAAGCTATGGGAATGCTATTATGCTACCGCATTAATTTCTTCACCCAATTTTGGATTATGTCCTACTGGTGTTTGTGTTAATGAAAGTTGCTGCCTCTGTCACTTCAAAACCGCTCTTCCACCACCAACCTTTTCGGCTTCTTCGCATTGGCTTCATGCCTTTCACACGCTTTGTAAATGTATACATATTTTAATTAATCACTGCTAATAATTTTTAAATATTTCAAAAAGGGTGTCGGTGTTTTTTAGAACTTTTTACTCTTGAGGACTTTAAGGTCCAATCTCATTAAAATCTTTCTCTTTTATTTATATTTTTTCTCACAGTTATAAATATCGCATATCCAAGAATATTCAATCACATACTGTCAGAATTAATACTCTATCTATTACTTCTAAAGGGTTGTTTAATTGGTAGGGCAAGTTTTCCAAAAAAAAAAGAATTTAAAAGATTTTGTATCTAAATTGTGATAAGGGAATTATAATTCATTAAAAATTTTTAAAAATAATTAATTAATAGCGAAAATATATTAAAACCTATAAAATCAATTGATTATTACTTAATTCTAAGTCATTAACTCATCAAAAGATTTATTTGGATAATATAACTATTAATACATTCAATAATTTATTTAAAACATAAATAAAAATTTGTGATTGTGAGTTTCATATAAAAACTACTTCAAGAATTAAATAGCAAGGTCAATGTTATTTGTTAATATTATTTTCGAGCTTTATTCTCTTAGAGTCAAATTACAATAGTTTGGTTTTCAAGTTCAAGCTTATTTCATGCATAAATAAGGATATATTCTCTATTCAAAACTTTAAGAAGTTTTCCCTTTTAGTATGCGAGTCATTCACTATAAATAGTGTCTTTACTTTTTGTTAATATGGTATAATTAAATTTATTAAATTTTAATATTACTTTCTGTTAGTCATTAATAATATTAGACTCCAAGCAATAACACTTGCAAGATTAATGAAATTCTTAGCTAATGACAAACTACTGAAACGATATAGATAACTGAACCCCTTATGTTTTGGGAGTAAATTATCATGCTTTAAGAGACAAAGAAGACTTATTCGTCTTTCTGCCTGATTTCCTTCTGACAATAGTTTGAAATTCCACTTGAAGATTTGTAGCTTTTCTCGTGTGACCATTATCCTCCTTGGTGAAAGAGCAACTAATTGGATTCTTATCAGATATGTGCTCCAATGTTAGGATAAGAATTTTAGTAGTAGGATCTTCATGTTCTTTACTAAAATTGCAACACACTAAATTATCAAAATTATCGTTCAATTTCGGAGTATAGATTGTATGAACAGTATCATCCTTACTAGGATAGAAGGTTATCGAATCTTGTTTAAATTATGTTTTAACGCTGGAGTTTGCTCATCCACCAAAGTTGGATTAGCATCCAAACTGATTGGGGGATTTGAGTTAGGGTGGATTTTAGGGCGAGAGGTCTTTTTTTTCTTGCTTCAGATTCCCTTCCTCTTGCATTTGTTCCCAGTGGCTGCCAAATTTGAACCTTTTCTTGTTAGTTACCAATTTTCCTTAGGTTTAAAGTTAGGGGGATTCCAAGCATATGTAATTTAAACCTTCTTCTCAATGAGTTCAAGGTTATCATTGAATTTCATAATTGAGACCTTTTTTGGTAGTTCTGCTAATACATCAACAACATAAATCATGACAAAGTTTATCCTTTTGCTCTTAACTATAGCTTGATCAAGGTATAGAGACTTGCCAGTAGAGCTTTCCAGCTAACTCAAGCCTTTGGTTGTCCAGTATGTAAGTGGAATATCATGAATGCAAATCTATAAAAGGATATTAGTCAATTTCATTTCCTCAAATTTGACTCCAGGTCTCCAAGGTTGAACTAGAAAAGGCTTTTTGCTTACATACTAGGGTTCTTCTTTGATTACCTCAACCATGTATTTAAGAGAGTTAACCTTAAGAAAAACATATCATCATTGTTCATAATTATATTAAGAAGGCCAAATTATTTCTAGTTATTATCATCCAAGGTTTTTATTATTGGAGCACTCTTTTATTGAGGAAGAAAACAATAATGGTGGATTTCCATTTCTGAACACTAGGTTGGGGAATGGAGATAAGTGGAGTGGAAAATTGGTGATCCAAAATGGCACTAGAAGGAAAAAAAGATAACTTGGCTTCAAGATTATGATTTCCTGTAACTTGAACCCAGGTGCATTTAACAGAGGAAGTTAAGGTTATAGGAGGTTTTAAGGTAGAAGTAGGTGTAGAAGAAGCAAGAGGAGCATAAAGAGTGTCAGATGGGTTAAGGTAAGGAGGAAGAGTTTAGCAGAGTTGGGAACTATTCTGGAAGTACAACCATGGTTATTGACTAACAGTTAAAGGTAAGAACTGAAAGGTAATAGGTAAACAAAAAGGGAAGTGCACCTAAGGAAGGAAGAACAACAATGGTAGGAGATGGAAACAAGAAGGTAAGAAGTATTGTTAATGGTGCAGAATGTAATGAAGAATCCAAGTTGAATGAACCAAAACCAAAGAAAAGTTTATCAAGAATTGCTGAAAATAAGAACCAGCTTGAAAAAAGTGATGGTAGAGGAAGAAATAGCTGCCAAAAGAAACTAAATTATTAAAGAACTTAGCAAATTACCAAAGGGCCATTCCCTTCCCCTCTGAGTTGATTGATTTCTTCAGGAGAAACTAGGATAATGTCTCCATTCCTAAATGGATGCAGATTTCTATAAACATGAGCAAGAGACCTTTTTCATCACATGAAGAGAGCTTATAATTTCCCACATATAAAAAAGAGAGCATTATATCATTAGATTGACTGTGAATATTTTTGTTCTCATTATTTCTCTTTCCTTAATTAGCCTATTTAACCCTTGTGGCCCCATCAAATTCCTCTTGGTATTTTCTTGCATATATTTATTTTAGTATGAGAGATTAAACGAATTTCAAGCTTATGGTAAGTTTACTTTCAATAGAAGAAGATGAGAGTACCTCTCCTAAAACTCACCATTTATTTGAATGAGAGATATCTGGCCATAACAAGGGAAAGATCCTACTGAGGTTATACGGAAATGTAGAGTATTCAACGACATGAGTGGAATTTTAATTTGAGGTGATTCTATTGCAATATGAAGTGAATAGAGCTCCATATGTGATACAAAACTGTTGGGAAATC